>VXBL01003111.1:178280-209435 GCA_013400195.1 Aramus guarauna
TTTTAGTGTGTCTACTCTCCAATGAAAAAGTTATTAAATATATGTGAGACTCCAATCCAGAGAGCAACTGTCCAGCTCAGTTATTGGTGGGGTAATAGATCAGAAAGTTTCACCTCCTCCTTCTCCTCACAGCTGCCCCGCACACATGCACACACACACAGAGGCCAGGAAACTCTATGCCTATTGCACCTACCTTGGGTTTGAAGGCGATTAGTTTCAGGACCATCTCAACAGTGAAGAGACCAGTGAAGAGCATGTTGAGGATATTCATGGCTTCCTTGAACATGCAGCTCTGACCGTAGTGCTGAAAAATAGTGTCCCAGCAGTAGCGTGAGGAATGGGAATACCAGCTAGTTAGGAATCCACAGGGCCCCTCCTGATCTCCCTTCATGTTGAGGTTCTCTAAAGAAAACCCCAGCATGTTTTGTTTTTTTCAATTTAGAATTCCCATCTCCCTTTGTACATAAGCATTTCCATACCTCTAGCCATTTTTGCCATCTGGCTCTCTATCTTCTATCTTTTTAAAAAAATCTTTTTGAGGAGGAGTTTACCAAAATTGCACTTATCATTGCAGTTGAGGGCTCATGATAAATTTGCATAATGGTACAAGACAGTCTCCAGTTGTGTTAGTTATGTCACTCTTCCATTACACTTGGATTACTTTTTTTTTTTAATGCTATTGCATAGTGAACAGGGGTTTCATTGAGCTGCTCATAATGATACCAAGCCATTCCCCAAGTAATTACACTTAATTCAGGATTCTGCAAAGAACATGAGCAGCTCAAATCATATCTTTCCAATATGCATTATCTTGCATTTGTCAACTCTGAATTAAATTTGCAATCATGCTGCCCATTCACTTAACTTTATTAAGATCTTATGAAGTTACTCTCTGTCTTGTATTGATTAATTCAAATAGTGTCTTCTGCATATGTTGTCACCTCACTCTTCATATCCCTATTTCCAGATCATTATACTTGAAACTGATTGCATTGCCTTATTTTAAGGTCATCTTCCAGTTCATGTTATAAGACCCCATTTGTAGTTGCTTAACATTGATAAACTTTAACCAGCTGGGATGAAATTTCATATTCTGCATTGCCTCAGGGTGATTTATTTAAAGGATTTTCAGTTAAAACAAGTCAGCTGCAGCTGAAAGCCAGGTCAGGGAAAAATATATCGTTGGGGTGTTTTCAAAATTTCTTGTAACATATTCCTTGAAAGACTCTAGTACAGACTACAGGACTCTGCTTAAAAACTTGGAATTTTACGGGAATGTGGCTTTTGTGTTTGCTGTCCCTTACATTGTTTGACCCAAATCTGGCCACAGAGCCTTTGAAAAACTGCACTGTTTCTCAATATGGACATAGACTTCCTAGATTCTCCAGTGATGCTGTCTTGCCTATGGGCTTACAAACATCTCATAGCTTCTAGATCTACCTGCTGTGAGTAGGCACCATTGTCACAGCAACTGAGCATGCTTAGAGCTTCAGAGTGAACACAATAGTCCCCCTCTATTGCTTCATGACAGCAGAGCAGTAGATAGTTCAGCTGAGAGCAGAGCACTTTCTTGTGCTCATGCTGCCTCACTCCTTTGTGGTACTTTAGGCAAGACAACAGAGGAAGCCTTTTCAATGGGGATGGGAAAGAGATAGACCAGAAGAAGAAAAATTAGGGGAGGTCAAGAAATCTGGTGTGATTGGAGTGGAGGCCTCAGTGAGAGAAAATAAGGTGAAAACTGACTGTGAATATAGACTTAGACGGTTAATGAATGATAGGAAACTGAGACCAATTTTGAGGGGAGGCTGGGAGTGAGGCAGACTGGGATTGATCCAGTGGAAAATGTAGTGGTGGGATGCTAAGGTCAAAAGGGAAGCTGGTGTAGGAGTGTGTGGGCAGTTGGACTCACAGTAAGGGACAAACTAGAGAAGGGAACAAAGTTCAGCAGACAATCAAATGGAAAGGGCAGAGAGAGACCAGAAGGGAGGTCCCTGGAGGGGTAACCACAACTGGGAGTCTGTGTAGTGAGAAGAGAAGGATTGGTTCAGGAGTGGGGATCTGGATTGTCTGGGCCACAGACAAGGGAAGGGAGCTCAGAGACTGACTGGGTGAGGAGGAAGGATGGGTTTCAGGGAGGAGAGAGACAGGCAGACTAGCTCTCAAGCAGACAGACTGTAGAAGAGAATGGGGCTTGCGTGCTCAGCGAAGCTGGGAGTGTAGAGATAGGCTTAGCAGGTGGAGACTGGGGATGACTGAAAAGGAAAGGGAGGTGAGGGAGGCCTTGGGCAGAGACAGACTGCAAGGAGCAAGCCAGAAAAGTACAGATCTGGGGAAATGTACAGAACAGTTTGTGTCTATGAGGGCCTGTTTCCTGACTAAAAGGAATGTAAAACTTCTTTTTTGTAAGCTGGCTACTTAGTAAAGATTTTGACTCTTTCCCCTTTACTGTTCCACCTACACATGTTAATTCACCTCCTCTATTTGCTATTCTTGTAGATCCAGCTGCAAATGTTTCTTTGATGAATTCACATTAGATATTTGGAAAACCTTCACACAGTAAGGAACATGAACATGCAGCATAGTGGGTAGTAAGGCGATCAGTAGCATCAGCAGTGAACCAAGTTAGACAAACACCTATCAATAATTTATTTAGGTGGAGTTGATCTGGACTTTAGGTGATAAGATAGACAATACAGCCGCTAGAGGTTCTTTCTAGACAGTTTCTATGGTTCTTAACACAGAATAATGGAGATACTAGCACCTTTCTACCCTCTATCCCCAGTTTCTTTGATTGCCTTGTTTGCCAAAATATTTGCTCTCTACTTTTTAACACAGAAAAACTCAAGGTTTAAAATTCAGATCTCAAGTGAGCAGCAGTTCTGGGCTTACTCCTGCATTTCACAGAAGACAAGTCAGAATTGAGAAGTCACTTATTATAGTGACCACTGAATTGGTCTGTGATGTAACTTGGAGTTTAGACAGAATTGTTGAAAGTATCAGATATTAGCAGGAAGCGAGGCAGATTCCTCATTTTAACTAAATGTCATCAGGAGTGAACATGGTACAATGGTGTTTATCATATCCCTCCCCCTCTCCCTCAATACATGGTGTGAAGGTGAAAGTAGGTCTCAACTTTGGCTGTTTCTACATTTTCCCCAACAAAGTCTAATAATTCATCACATGTAAGGTTTTCTGCTTGCTTACTTACTTGCATGGCCAGGCAGATGGTGTTCAGCAGGATCAGAACAAACATCAGGTATTCAAAATAGGTGGAGTTGACCACATACCAAACTTTGTACTGGTACTGGTTTTTAGGGATGTATCTCCGCAGCGGCCGGGCCTTCAGGGCATATTCTACACACTGACGCTGTGAAAGAGGCAGGGTAGATTTAAAAATCAAAACCAAAACACAAGGTTGGTCAGCTACCTCCAAACATAATAAACACATGTTTCAAGATTTTACTGAAATGAAAATGCTTGGTAGAAGAATTTCTTTTAGGTCATAATTTGAATGTGTGTATTCTACCTGTTGAAGAGTGCCAACATGCATTTGCTTTGGGCAGACAATGCTGTCATGCTCATCTAATCTCAGTGAACCAATTGGTACAGCACAAATTTTTAAGTAAATGTCCACTGAGCAAAGCTTACAGCAAGAATTTTTTTACCTGACTCCTGAAAGATGGCAGTGAAGCCAGCTAAGTGTTTTATCTTGTTGACAATCTTCACATCTTCCTCTCTGTATGTATTTCTCTCTTAAATGCTAATTTGCAATGTACTTTCTCTCTTCAGTGGCAACAAGTTGTTGTAAATTACCTGGTTTTTATCCAGCTCACAGTTCTTGTACTCTTGTTCTCCTTGTTCCTGAAATGTGACGATGACGAAACCAACGAAGATGTTCATCATGAAGAAAGCAATGATGATGATGTAGATAATAAAGAAGATGGAGATCTCAACCCTGTGATTATAGATGGGTCCCACATCCTCCATGTGGGAATCAATGGACCTATACAGCAACCTGAAAGCAAACAGGAGCCCAATGCAGAGAAAATCTGCAACTGCCTTGAGGCCTTACAGGTGATGTTATAAACTTTAACTTTGTGATTTTCTTCTACTTGTAGCAAAATTTACTTCACTCACAGATGCACAGACTTGCATTGATCTGAGTGTAAATTCTTGCAAAAGAGAAGACTTACTTGGCTATGGCTCTTACTAACTTCACACATTTGAACCTGTTCAGGGGTGAAATGCTTTCATAGTTGAACAATTTAAATTTAAATCAAAAACATGCCCTTTAGTTAATGGAAGATAGGAGAGTCTGTGTTGTTTGGAACTGAGTTTTGTGAGAAAAGGGGATCTCAGCACTTCTAACAGTTGTTAACACTGCTGTTGGCATCACCTGGTGACACAGTTCAGGATGAACCCTGTGATAACCTGCATGCCCATGTCACTCTGACAGAGTGGAGCTGTGAGAGTTCTTGGGCCTTGTGGCACAGACAGCACAGCCTGGTAAGACATCCCATGTCTACCCATACTGCAGAGATAGCAATGCTGTGTTTCATATTGCCCTGCGGGCTCCATCGAGAAACTTGCAACAGCTAGCAATACCGGTAAGTGCCTGGCAGGCATTTTATATCCATTTATATGTGTAATATTTGTTACAAATATTGCTATCACTGTTACTACTGGCAATGACTTTTTAAGAGTTGGAGACAGTGCTGTGCACTGTTCACAAGTACAGGAACAGCAATTCTTGTGGGCCCTGAGGAATTTATAAAGTATATAATACTACAATGACTGCTGCTACTATTGCTACATTTAATGCTTTAGACTAATTTAAATACTAAGAATGGGAAAGACTATGCTCTGCGTTTGAATTTTCTCTTTTGAAATGAACGAGGTACATTGCTAGTGTTGCACCAGCCCAAGAAGCACTCACTCTGGCCAGCCCTCAAAGGTTGAAACAGTGAAGAGGGCCATCATGGCAGTCAAGACGTTGTCAAAGTCAAACTTGCTGTTCTCCCAGCTGCGGGGCTGTATCATCGGCTGGTTAACCTCACCATCCTTATACGTAATGTAGTAACCTCTGTGGATGGAGAGCAGAGAAAGAACATAGCAGAACTGTGCTTCCAGTATGAGGCCCTGAGAGCGGGTGGCCAGTGAAGGGCACTAACTGGGAAAGGTCAGACTCACCTGCATTCTGCTGCCGTCTGCTTGGAGCTATCAGTGCAGCTGTACAGCTTGCCCTTGAAAAGGAAGAAAGAGGAATGAAGTTTCCTTTCCTGACAATGGAAGGGTTAGGACAGATCATGTAGCAAGGAGACTGCATTTACTACTTGCTTAACCAACCATGAGTATGTTTACATGCTCTTTTGCAGGTAGATGTGAGCAAACAGGATCAAGAGTTGCCTGCATCTGGGTAGTTCAGAACACAGGCTTTCATCTGCTTGCACAGTACTTTTATGTTTATGTCCTGAGGTGCATGACCACTGACTGCTGCAGAACACTAGTTGTCAGAAGGGTGGTGAAGGGCAAAGAAATAAAAGCAGACATAAAGAAGTGAATGAATAACCGCCCATGATTATCTGGCATGCCCCTTCCTCTACAAGATGAGGGGTAGACAGCCTACAAGTACCAATCCTTTAGAACGGCCCTCTTCACTTCCCTGGCACTAAGTCATGCCACAAGCTATTTAGGGAAAAAGGAGGTTACTGATGTTACTGAAGATTTCTTACGATTGTAGGTAAAGGGCAGGAGTTCTGAATATGCCTCGTCCAGTTTTGGGGAACTGCTGGTAGCAGGAGCCCAGGTAACACTTACAGTGCCCCAAATGTTTTGTCTTTCACACAGAAGACTCCGTCTTCCCTTCCTCAGGCTTCTTCATGCTGTTTTTCTTCCCACCCCAGAATACAGCTCAGTGTAATGGATGAATGAATGGGCCCAATGGTTTTACCTTAAACAACTGAACTCCAATGCAGGCAAACATGAACTGCAGCAAAGTGGTGACAATCACAATGTTTCCGATGGTTCGGATGGCGACAAACACACACTGGACCACATGCTGCAAATGGAAGATAGGAACAAAAGTAACTTGCAGGGTTGTTCTAAGCTGCTCTGCCTAAGGGAGAAGCCCAAGACTAAAAATACAAATAAAAGAGTTTCATTTAACTATTTAACAGGAAAGGAGAGAGAAGACCAACTTGTTACATTCCTCGCTGTACTCTTAGAAGCAGGCAGAAAGGGACAGGAAAATACCAGAGCTCAGCTCTCTGAATCTTCGAGGAGTGCCAGCTTACATAGCAATAACCCACCAGTCCACAGGAAGGAATTTATCTAATACAGCAAGGCTATGTTAAAAAAAGCTTATGAGCCCATCTGTAACCCTAGCAAACTACATCATTTAACCTTAGTGGTGATGCTGGGCCACCCAGCTGGAAAGCATCTTGGCAGAAAAGGACCTGGGCATCCTGGTTGACACCAAGTTGAATATGAGCCCTCGCTGCAAAGGTGGCTAATGGTATCCTGGGCTGCATTAGACAAAGTACTTCCAGAAGGTCAAGGCAGGTGATCCTCTCCCTCTACTCAGCACTGGTGAGGCCACACCTGGAGTACTGTGTCCAGTTCTGGGCTCTTCAGTACAAGAGAGCCATGGATGGAAGGAGTCCAGTGAAGGGCCAAACATGATTAAGGGACTGGAGCATTCCTCCCACGAGGTAAGGCTGAGAGAGCTGGGACTGTTTATTCTAGAGAAGAGAAGGCTCGAGGGAATCTTGTCAATGTGTACAAATACCTGAAGGGAGGGTGCAAAGAAGACAGAGCCAGGCCCTTTTCAGTGACGCCCACTGACAGGACAAGAGTCAACGGGCACAAATTGAAACACAGGAGGTTCATCTGAACATTGGGAAACACTTTTTTACTCTGAGGGTGACTGAGCATTGGAACAGGTTGCCCAGAGAGGTTTTGTTGTCTTCCTTTGAATATCTTGGAGATATTCAAAAGCCATCGGGGCATGGTCCTGGGCAACCTGCTTTCAGTGGCCCTGCTTGAGCAGGGCTGTTGGACAAGACAACCTTCAGAGGTCCCTTCCAATCTCAACCATTCTGTGATTCTGCTGAAACACTACTTGAACCATTGTAAAAGTCCTCTGAAATAACTTGAATTTATAGTTTAGAGAATGCATTGGGACTCTTCTAACCTTTAGTCCTTTGGCTCTGTTGATGGCTCTCAGTGGTCTAAGCACTCGCAGAACACGCAGGATCTTCACCACATTGATGGCACTAGACCTGAAAGAAAGTATTGGAAGATTTGAGAGATACAGCAACATAGGGGGTGTGCTGTGAGGGCAGATGGATTTCACTCACTCTTTCTTGTTTGAAATCCTACATAGCCTTAGACTGCTTAGGACAGTTAGAGAGTCAACTCCTTGCTATGGAACTTCAGGTGTAAGGAAACTACTCTCTGATGTTATCTTCATAGGTCTTGCTTCCTGTTCTGGGCAGGCTCAGTATACATTCTCCTGGCTTTCACCATCTTTGCTGTATTAATGAAGGGAATGGAATATGGGCAAGGTATTTTTCTTAAGCAGGGCAAGCTGCCAAATACTCTGAAGGTATCTAATGAAAATTATGCCAAGATGTAGTCATCACAAGACATTTTCAGATAAGACTCAAAGAAGCACTCCACTGAAATATTCAGAGAAGAGTGGAAACTCCAGGTGACTCCAGCATTCAAGGTATACCGTCCACCTGGAGTTTAATCCATCCTACAATGTGTTTGGCCTCTTGATTCCACAAATCAATTAAGTGTGTACATAAATTTAAGGATGTGGAAACTCCCAGTGAATTGATTAGGATGACTTATGTACTTAATTTTATGTACTGAACACAAATATCTACTACAACAGAGCTCTCTGCATCTTCCAAGACTAAAACCCTGGCTGAGGATCTTCTCCATGCTGTATGACATCAGGCCCTCCTACTGATTGTGGGAACATTTTTTTTTTTTTTTAACTAACATATTAAGAGTCTAGTTAGGTCTGTAAGAAAGAAACAGCAGGTCACAAAGAGCACTGTGCCATTCTTAAGACCTTGACTGAAAGGCCAACAGACCTGACAAATCCTTCTGCTTGACTTAGCTCTGGAACATAACATACGTGAGCTGTTAACCTGTAAATGTAACAATTGGGAGCTTATTTCTTATCAGATGTGATTCTACTTAGGAAACTCCCCATCCGACACTTAGAGTTCCACAGAATCAAGTAAATCTATAAACTTATTAAGCCACTTAACAGATCAACCAACACCAAGTGACATGACAGAAGTAGGATCAACTGTCACTACCACCAGTACTCTGCAGATTCTCACACAGCTCTTCAAGCGCTTGATGGTCTTCCATTGACCAAGACTCACAACATCTTAGGAAGTAGCAAAACATTATCACCCCATTTTCCAAAGAGGTTGTGAGACCTCTAGAAAGGAACAGTAAGTTACTTAACTGTCCTGAACTGACACAGTAAATCAGAAATCTTGGAACAAAGCTAGGTGTCATGATTCCCAATGGATCAAGATTCTTGTTCTCATTTGCTCTTTCTGGAAGATCCCCACCTCAGGTCACTAGTGTAGCATTTCCCAATCATTACCTCTCTTCTTGATGATGGATTTTAATGGTCTTGAATCATCTGAGAAAAATACCTCCAGGCTCATGAGAAAAATCTTACCCAGATAAGAAAATGAGACTGAGGTATCACCTCCCAAACCAGTCCTATGATCCCATAAAAAACAGCCAGTTGAAAAGAGCTCACTCACTGGATGCCAAAAGAGATGAGAGAAACGCTGACCACCAGCAGGTCTAAGATGTTGAAATAGTTTCTGCAGAAGGAGCCCTTATGGAGGAAAGCCCCGTATGCGGTCATCTGCAGGAAGGCACATGAAGACACAAACACACTTTGCCATTAGCATCTGTTCAGAAACCAAATCCATCTGGTTGTGCTCAGAGTATATCATTGGGGAGGGGCAGCATTTCTAACATAGCAGGCAATTTACCCCCAGACCCCAAAGGAGAAGTTGAGTCCCCATTGAAAGAAAAGAGAGTGAAGAAGACAGTAAGATAACTATGAAAGACCTAACTAGGGAAAGCCAATACTAGGTTTGGTGAGTGAAATATGCACTTTGAGTGCGTAGACTACATAACATTTACAATCATCAAAGCATCAGAATGTCTGTTTACAAAAACTACTCTTTGCAATGGTATGCTTTTCCTCTTTTTCTTCAATGGCAGAGGACACTTGTGAGTATGATGCTTGTATTATATAAAGGCGTCTTTACTGAAATTGAATTAAAAATATAAAATAAAAAGGGATCTTTTGTAATGCTTTTCAATGTCTAGACCAGCTGCAGTGGACAGTTGAGTTCTCTTCCTTCCATGAAGAAAAAACAGAATCCCTCAGGGATTTGATGGTTTAGAGTTGAACTGAAACAACAGGAGGAACTCCTGCTTTCTTCAGGCTGCTCCTTCTGTTCAGCTAAATCTTGTATCTCTTTTTCTGCCCCTATCCAGCTTCCTCCATTTTTATTCCAGAAGCAGTTGCATTTTCCCCTTGGTTTTCCTCACAAAGCCCAAGGTAACATTCCTTGAGACAGAGTGGTTTCTTTGTGGAAGTAATAATTACGAACATCACCCACTAAAGGAGGGGAAAGATTTTACATATTTTACAAGGGACTCTACTCCTTCTGGGTATGAAGGGGTATTGAATATCCGCTGGTGTTGGGAAGGATGTCCCAGCTCCAGAACTGGATTAAGTGACAGTGTAAACAGAAGTGGGTCTCTGCCACAATGTCAGATCTAAACACTTCTTAGCTCAGAATTTGAACTTTAGACTGAGCTTAGTTACAGTATGTGACTAAATGAGTCTGGCACGGCTAAAGAGGGTGAGGTGATGGGGGTATTTGTACCACCTACCTTAGGCTCCATGAATGATCTAATGTAGCTGCTTTGAAGAAACCCCATCCCCACAACTGCTAATCTCCCTCCATTACCTGGGTTAGGAACACAGTCTTCTAACTTTGGTCCTCTGCATCTCATCTAAGTTAGATGTCTAAAGTAACTTGAAGCAGACACCACAAGACTGTTCCTCAATGATGAGCTCTGGCCAGACTCCCAGCTGAGAAGTGTGAACTAGAAATTCAAACTGGGGTTTTCTGGCTCCCGCTAATAGCTCAGGATGGTATACCTGCTAGTGGTTTCCAGCTATGCCAACCTGTGACAACTTTATTCAGAGGAGGGTGGAAGGGCACATGGTATATCAGATTATTTTTTTCACCAAACATCCATGACATCAGGGAACTGACTATTAATCAGTCAGATCTTAGAAGGGGAGGAAGTATAAACTCTGGTCTTGGTTTAGAATTTATACTTATAGACACATTCAATTGGGGAAGAGGGGAGGGGTTCTTGCCATAACAAAGGTGGTAAAGATGCCCTTTACTGGTTAGATTTTGTATGGCAATCTTGAAAGAAAGGAGACACCATTGAAATCAGGAGGGGAAGCTCTGCTGAGTTTAAGTTCTGTACAAACTGTGTTTCTCTCAAGCCTCTTACCATTTACTTCAGTGGGAGCAGAATTAGTAATTGAAAGTTCAAGCAGGTGCCTTGAACATGGTTTTATTTTTACATGTTGCTGTTGAGATGTTTTCCTTTTTTGACAGGCCTTTTTGATCAGCCATTTACTATGTACATGTTCAGAATTATTGTGTAAACAGAGAAGTACACTGCATACAAGCATAATATGTACATCTCTTTGGAGAACATTATGGCTTTGATGATTTTAAGTCACATCAAAAAGCACATTTCTCCACAAAAATATGCAGGTGCCACCCTGCTTGCCAGCCTTCAGTATGGATACTGTTATTAGGGTCCTGAGCTGCAAGATTTGAGCAACTCTCAGGTACTGCCTGCCAGCACTTAGAACTAGCTTGCTGAGAAAAAAACCAAGCTGCCAAGTGAACCTAGCATTTAGAAAGCTAGAACTTTGCTCAATTACTGTTATTTAAATTATTAGCCTACCAATTTGGGAAAATTAGAGTTAAGAACAAGGCAGCCTATTTTTATTTTCTTTCGAGCTAAACCATTCTCCTGCACATTTCCCTTGGCATAGAGCATGTTCCTGGGAAATGGGAAGCCAGGTTTCAAACAGGTGATGCAGCAATTTTCGTTTGCAGCTACAGTCGTTGGTGTTTCAGTGATTTGCACTCTTGGTTACGTCTCCACACCTAAAAAGCGAGCTTCTGCACTGTGCTCCCTGTCTCCTACTTGACTGTGCACCTTGTAACCTTACAGAAGTCATCGGCCACCCTCTGGCTCGGCCTCATGACTTGTGCAGAATGGAGACCTTCTCTTTGGGTTGTAGCATGTGTAAGAGGAGGTGTACGTGCTCAGAGTTCCTTGCACAGCAAATAAATCCTATTTTGGAAAGACTGGCCAAGGTAGAAAGAAAAATTTATGGGGTGATGGCCTATTTCTTGGTCCCCTCTTACTTTTCCCATCAGGATTATCATTTCATTGCCCTGAATTACAAGTTTGAATATCAAAATTTCATAGGAGACTTTTTAAGCAACTACCAAAAGGATAAAATCAAAAGATAAACAATCCTTTGTGTAGAGATAATAATGGGGTTAAAAAAGAAAAAAAAAAAAAAAGAAAAAGAGAGCGATAGAGAGCAAGAAAGAAAGAAAGAAAGAAAGGAGAAAACAAGTGTATTGCTCAGATTGGTTACCTTAAGAATAATTTCTAATGTAAAGATACTAGTGAAGACATAGTCTGCATTGCCTAGGATCTGAAAAATAAGCACAATCGGGTTAGTGGTACTGAGCGTGACCCAGGAACAAACAGGCGTGTGTGTTAGCAACAGATAGTGGCAGAAAACTAGTAAGCTTGTGAACAAGTAATGGTAGAGAAGATGGGCACTTTACCTTCAGAGCAATTTCAATGGTGAAAATGACAGTAAAAACTATATCAAAATAAAAGAGAATCTGTAAAAACAAAAGGGAATAGGAGCAGGGAGGGTAGATCAGTGACTGATCACTTGAATGGGAAATCACAGTTCAAAATCAAATACTTTTAACAAGGGAACAAGGAGGATTATATAGGAAATGGTTTTGTAACGATGCGCTGTTGAATGCATTGAAGGTCCTGCACAGAGGACGAGAAGCACATTATATGAAATCTTCTCTGAGTTACAATCCTATGAGGGCTCTAGAAGCAAAATAATTTTTGGGTTGTTGTTGTAGGATTTTTTTTTTTAAAAAATCTGATAAAGAACAGACAATTCAAGGGTTTTCCCAAATAGAGTTCCAAACTGAGAACGCAAGGATGCCTGGTCTCTCAGTGGAAAACATGAGATTCCTTCTTATTGACTTCCATTCAGACTTGTTCTGTGCCTCTCGCAAAGGAAGAAAAGCAAACTGCAAATTGATGCTCTAGCTCTTTTTTTCCCCCTCTATCCGGATATTCCTGAATTAGCATGAATAACAAAAACTCTGTCAATTGAAGAGAATCCCAGCTTTTGCATTGTAACCGCAATTTAGTCATGTTCTCAAGGTGCCTAATGTAAATCTTGCATCTTTCTATTGGCATCCTGGATAACAGGCAAGCTGAAACACTCATTCCCACAAATTTTGACCTGATGATGGGGATACCAGTGGCATGCATAGCAGACCACAAAATGAGGCCCTAGAGTGTCACAGAAGGCAACAGCAAGTCTGGAAGTGTAAAGTGATTTTCAAAGTATCAATGACAGAAACGTCTTTCGCTGCCGATCAATTGACATCCCACAAAAGCAAATAGGAACTTTGTAATTGACTAATGGGACCAGAATTGAACTCTCTTTGTTTCCAATATATTCCAATATTCCAAGCCACTTTAGTGTTATCTACACTACAAATGGTGAAAATCAGAAGTACTGTGCCCTTGGACTACTGTTGTTTTAGCTTAACCAAGTTCTAAACTGAAAGGCAAATATATGGAAGCTGTAGAAAGCTGATTATTTGAGAAATTTAAACCTTTACTGCTAAACCACTAATAAACATACAGCAATAAACTGTCCTCTCCCATTCCACAAGTGTTTATTGGATCTCAATGCCCAAACCCTAACTCAGATTTACAGGTGGCTAGATTCTTACAGCTCGGTATGCCATGGGCAATGGGGTAGCTACTGCAAACTACAGGGTTATTTTAGATTGCACTATTTAAGCATCATCTGAATCTGGACTAATTTGCAGACACTGAATGTCAAATGGGGGGATGTATCACTTACTGCTACTGTGTAACTTAAAATTCTTCAGGTCACTGCTCAATTTTTGACCCCAAGTTGTTCTCGCTTCTTCAAGGCTGTCTTGGGGTCTGTAAATTTTTGCAACTTGGAGAATTCAAAAGGGCCATTTCAAGGATGGGCAGATCTCAATCGCATCCTATATTAATATATACATATTATGATTGGAAATGTCCCCTTGCATTGCTGCCTCATAGGTCCTGACATTTAGTTATTATATCAATGGAATAATTTTATAATCAATGGGTCAGGTTCATGGGTACTCTTAGCCTGCTTTGCATGACTCCACCAACATAAAGCAGCCATAAACTTGATTAAAGTGGATGATTAAGCTGTTCCTGCAGCTGCTTTACATCACTAGAGCACTGCAAAGCAGTTAGAGCACACTGGTGGAATCTGGTCCCAAAGCTGCAGCTAGTAAAGATGTCCCTTATAGATGAAATGCCTAATGAAAATGATCACTGCTCCACCTGTGCAGGCAGTACCATTTATCAGCAGGCATATTTATTATTATCTAAATATGAATTTACTTTAGAATATATTAAAATGAACGAGCACCTTGCCAAGGCGCAAACAGGAGAATATTGTAGGCACATATAGTCTTAGGACTTGCATGGGCTTTAAAGGCTGTTTTGGAGGCACTTCCAACAGCTTGCTGCCTGAGCCCTGTGTGACACAAGAAAGATGCAGCCATCAGCCTGCCCTGGGACAGAAGCAGTGTCCAAGCCTCTTTGCTAGCCCATGCTGGAGGATCTTCTTTCAATCCCTGTCTTCCTGCCCTGGGACAGTTTGTGTCAACAGCAGCACTAGTCTGCATGAGTCTTTGTACACAGGTCAATGCCTGATTATGTTGTCCCAGGTGAAGGCAGAGGCAGTTTGCTTTCAGCTTGCTTTCTTCCTTTCCCTCCCAGGCCTCTGTGTGGGCACAGGGCAGGGCACAATCTTACTGTTCTACTGTTAAAGTGCAAAGGCAGACATATCTGCAACCCAAACATCTTGTCAGTGTCCCCTTGTATGGTACATTTTAAACATCTGTACCTGCAAAAATTAAACACAGATTTTCATGCAACATCAGTGGCTTCAAATACAGAAGACAACACTTTGCCCCAAACCTTCAGCTCTTTTATCCAGGACAACCAGCTCTGAGTACTTTTTTTTCCTCATTTAAATCTCTGCTACCAATTTTGTGGTAGCTTCTGTGGTGTATCAGAAGTCCATATGCCAGCTGACATCATGCTACAGCACTAATACATATTGACATACCTTTATCCCTACATGGTGGGCACACTCAGCTGTGGACAAGTGGGTCATTGGTGACACAGGTTTGACTGTATTATTTAATACCCTCCTTCAGGACAAAATGCAAAGCAGCTCTAAGATAAGCTCAGGAATAAACCTCCATTAACACCTTCTCTGCATGCACATATGTGTTTAAATACATGATCAGGCCAGGATATTTCAGGGAGGTAGAACACTGGGCATTTAGGTTTTATTATTAAACAACAACAAAAAAAATTGTCCCACTCTAAGCCTAGCAAGCTCTTCCAGCATAAAGGCACCAAAATGCCACTGCAGACAGCAGAGATCAAAAATCTCACATATGACTGCTGACTCTTCTGATTTCTACAATGACCCCAGATTAATGGAAACAACCACTGGCAAAGTTAAGGGAGCACTGAACGTTTCAAAAGGCTAATAAGAATGGTCAAGAAAGAAGGTGAGAAAGTGTGTCTGTGCTGAATGCCTTCATCTCCTTCCCCCAGGCTGGTGAGGAGAGGAGCACAGCATATTTTCTGAGGATCATCTCAAATTTAATGAAAACTTTGCAGCTTGCATTCAAACGGCCTGATTCTAACTTTGATAACACCAATTTCCCCCAGAGTGCCTGCATCAAACTCAGGAATGTTACTCCTGATATATACCAGTGTGAACAAAGTGAAAATCAGGCCCTGGGCTTTTTAGTTCAAAAGAAAGCATGTGGCAGAACAAACGTTCCAAAGGGAACCTACAAATCCCCAAGATTAGAATTATCTGTATCGCAATCAATGTTTCTACAGACCATTTCTAATGCCTTAATCCCAGGGAACCATAAATTTGCTTCAGCCTCCTGCCCTTCCTTCCTCTACACATGCTTTTGAAATGAACTAGAGGCCAAATTCTGCATTGACTCATGTTCCCTGCAAAACCCAATGATTTCACACACAGCCTACAAAAGGCACAAATCAGGCAGGAGAGTCACTCCCAAAGCCTCTGATGCAGCCTTTTCTGCCTTTCCTGGCTTCAACTCGCGATCTGCTTGTACCACACTTTTAACACACAGCGAGGGAAGGAGGATGGGAAGCATACTTGGTTCCTAAAGGAGAGGTGTCGGACGGGGTCCTCAGCTGCCAGGGAGATGCTGCTGAGCAAGATGAAAAATAGGATCAGGTTGGTGAAAATGTTATCATTAACGATTCGATGGCAGTGGACACGAAACCTGCAAGAGAAAGGAGAGGCACAACTTTATCTCTCAGAGAATAGCAAGACCTGGGGAACATTCTTCCTTCCTCTTTTGCCTGGAGGACTGCCCCTGGAAGGATTGGTCTGCAGAGCAGCTTCCCTCTGCCCCAGCAGCAGGAAGAATGATGGGCCCCGGCAGCTGTACTTGGCCCTGCTGGGTGCTGGGCAGCTTTGGCTCCCCACGTCATGCAGTGATGCACACAGAATGATCGGCTGCCTGCAGGACTGATGCTTGGTGTGTTTGAATGAGGAACAGTCACTCTCTCCTGATAGAGCCTTTTGTGATTTAGATATGGTCTGAAACTTGCCAACCCAAAATTATATCCCTTGCTTTCATTCACAGAACCATTCCCCACTCATTTAGGGGGAAAAGCAGCAGAAACAGGCTTTGAGGTGGCCAGTGTCTTTCTGAGCTGGGGCTGGAGTGTCACTGAGCAGGAGCTATGGGGGATCTACCTTGCTAATAGGGCACAGATCTGGCCATATAGATATAGGGCAGGCTGGCATTTGCAAAGGGCTTCCGGGAGGACATCATGTCATGCAGGGCATGCTAAACATCACCCTAACATAAAGTGATTGGTGCTCTTAGTGAGGAGGTAGCAGTCTTTCCTCAAACAGCACTGTGCTTACTGGAGACCATTACAGCACCTTCCGTACATTGGTATCAGGATATGAGGAGTTAAACCTCATAACAGTCCTATGATAATTCTAGAGGCACTTCATTAATCTATTTAGCTCTCCTTTTGGCTGTTAAGCCTCCAAGCCACTATTACAGCAATTTTACAGCTGATTGCAGAGGTTAATTTACTTCTTCAACAAGCGACAGTGGGTGGGTGGCAAAGCTGGCATTAGAGTCCATGAGTCCCAATCATCATCAGTCCCTCCCTGTTGCACATACCCAAGGAGAAGCGGCACAAGCCTTGCTGTGGAAAGACTGGCTCTGAATTCAGCTGTGCTTTTATAGACCTGCCTTACTTGGAGCTGTGTTTGGAGGACAAGTCCCCAAGGGAGATGTTGGGATACATGGTACTACACATACCACTGGGCAGCGAGCTCATTTCTGTACCCTTGGAAAGATATATTTCCCCATGTCATAGCTCAGCTCTCCACTCACAGTACTGGTTTCACACATCTGTGTTGGAAAGACAGGTGGGATAATGTGGAGCTATGTTACGGGAGCCAAAGGGAAGAGTGTGAGAGAAGAATTATTCCTCCCATCCTCCTCCTCCCTTTCCTTGTATGCTTGCTCTTGACGTGTAGGAATGAGCAGACACACATGAACTGAGACACTACTGAGAGTGGATTTTGGGCAGCCATTAGGACAGGAAGCTCCTACCCCATGCTTGACTGATTGCATGATGGCTTGCCTACAATTTGCACCTGAATATGTTGGGGAATTCCAGTTACTGACATGCCTCCAAGTTCCTTATTTCTGAAGCTTTCATGAATTGTGTCTTCAATCAGCCTTGCAGGTCCCATGAACTCCCACTGAATATTGTCAAGGGGCTCCCTACTTTCACAAGGATTTCATGCCAGGGCCTTTAAAGGAGAGACTGGTCTCCTTTATCAGGAGGTCTCTGATATGAACTGCTGGAAGGGAGCTCTATACCACATAACTTTTGGGGCTCAGTGTGGAAGGGGTACATGCTCTCTGCCTCCCTGTTCCAGCTAAGCAGTCTCTGGAATACCTGTTGTTAGGACTGAAGATGAAAAAAGCACTGGCATCAGGCATGGGCACAGCCTTTTCCTTGAGGTGTAGCTCAGACATCGGGCGAGGCCGAGGACCAACAGGCATCTCAGGTTCTTCCTCATCTTCCTCTGCTGAAAGAAGCATTTTTGTCTTTTAATGCAAAATATAACCCATTCTGGACTGCTGGGGCATTTGTCTCTGTCATAACTAGAGCTAAAACCTAAGAATCACTGAAATAATATAATGAAAGCTTGAGGTTCCTTGTCCACTACTTCTCTTCAAGGCAGCATCCGCTGCCCAGTGCTCACCCTGGCAGACATTGGTCTAGCCTCTCTGTAAAAACATTAATACTGGTAAACCCCACAATATCCTTACTGCAGTGTCCTCAGATGCTTCACTGTCCCTTCTGCAAAAAAAGCTTCTTCTAATGACTGACTTGAATCTTTCTTGCTATGATCTAAATCCATTATCTATTCTCTTATTTTCCATGGACACAGAAAATAGAGAATTGCCTTCCTCTTCCAGAAGGCTTTTACATGCCTGAGGAACATTACTACACCTCTGGAAGGATTTCTGGTTCCTACAGTAAAACAACAACAGTCCTACATGAGGTGCTGCTGTGTTTCTTAGGTCTCTGATCATTCTTGCTACTTTCCTCCAGATTATCTGCAGGATTAACCTGCAGATGAGGTTCTACTGGTGCAGGAGAGCTGGATTATGTCTGCTATCTTATAATACTATCTTCCTGTTTAAATGTCCCTCATAGGCAATTTTCATTACACTCTGGCATTAATTTTCCATCAGTTTTTGATTTATACATAGCACAGATTATTTACCACAGAACAGCTGCCTAGCCTTTCACTGTCCCCTTTGCATTTGTGCTGCTGACTATTCCCAAGAGTGGCACTTTGACCTCATCCTTATTGAACTGCATCTTGTTTTCTTCAGATCATTCCTCCAGTTTATCAAGATCTGGTTTTAGTCCTCTTTGTAAGGCTCTCCATGGAGCCACTGCCACATCTGGGATTGTGTCTGGCACATATGCCTCAGAGCAAACATGGAGCATGGGCACTTTGACTTACACCAATCAGAAATTCTTAAAATTGTCCTCTTCCATAATTCAGTGTGGGGGAAGACTGAAAGGGGGGGAAGAAAGCTGAGACTCTCGAACCTGATGCCTATGGAGCAGATCTCCAGGCACTGTGCAGATCAGTGAGCACCCGCAAGGAAAAAACCACAGAGATGCAGGCTAAGTGGTATGTGAAAGAGAACCTTCCACCTTTGAGGATTTCTTCTACCTGCTGAAGTCAGATGCTGTTCTGTAAATGACATGATAGGATTTTGCTATTTTAAAGATCCCAATCCTCTCACTTAATCAGCAAGACAGGAAAAATATTTTAAGAAAGGAATCTGACAGGTTAAATGCAACTGATTCATCTTCCAGCCAATGCAAAAGAGGAAAGTCTAGTTAAAAGGTTTATTTTGAGTCCATAAAGACAGATAAATTCCAGGAAGAGCCTGTTCCTTTAGGGTCAGGTACGGTACTTGATCTGGTAATGGACACATCAGAAAGAACAGATGAATCAGCACAGATCTTAATCTAGATGTTGGACACAGGAGAAAAGTGGCCTTTTCAATGCACACCATTATTGCATGCAAATAGGATTCTTTCTCTACACTTCTAGCAGCAAGAGTTCAGCTCAAATTCACTTGACAGATTTTTGAAAAGATGTTTGAGCTCATATATAGAGTTTCTGCTTTTTAAGCTAGTCTATTTTTAACAGCTCAATTTTATGTGGTAATATACTTTATAATACTTTATAATACTCTTTCTACAGGCTTTATTAGTTAAAGAAACATTGTTTCAGAAGTACTTTTGTGCATAGTACTTGTAAAATTGGTGTTAATGTTAATACTCATATTTATATAATATTACAATACTTTACACTTGCACCTTTTATCTACAGATTTCTGAGTGGGCTGACAATGAGCAAGGTAAGCAAATTCTTTTTCTTCTTTAACAGTCCAGAGTATCAATGCTCACGATCACGTAGGATATTTGAGAGCTCTTACTTAAAAAGACTAGTATTCTGAGTCCCTGTTCTGTGCCTTCACTATTAGATCATTGTTTTTCTCTTACTTGGAAGAACGCTTAAAAAAACACTTTCAAATGGGTATGGAACAACGCCTCTGGAAAATGGACTCTTAGCAGAAGGATTAGCCCCATGAAGACCATAAAGAACATTGCTCCTCTCCTCTTTTTCTCGTGCCTGCCATACAGCAAGAAATATATTAGTGATTCTGGCAACCACACACCTTCAGACTGGAAAACACGTTCAGTTCCTCAGACACAGATAAAGAATAATGTTCTAAATATTTTTCATTTAGAGTAGGGCCTAGGGCACAGAAGAAAGGAAACACTGAGGCCCAAATACGCAAAGAATAACATGATGACAGCCTCAGCTCAGGTCACTACCTAAGCCATCTACATACAGAAACAGTATGCTGCACAGTTGCCAGCATTCATAGAAGCAAAGGTTAACGTGGTATTCACAGATGGAGTAGGCAGCACATCGGCTACAGTCCAACACTTTTTCTTTGACTGTTTTCTATACCTAAGGCATATTTGTGTTTAAAAAGTGACCCTTCTAGTCAAGCTTGCCACAAAATCATAAAGAAACATGACTCAGAGCTGCCAAGTTCAGAGCTAGGTTTGAACTCTCCTAAAGTTCAAGGGAATTCAAATCTAGGACTGTCATCTTGACTTGTGCTTCATTAGAAAGGTGATGCCCTTTGGTTGTGAACCCATAAGCACACACAGGCTACAGTGCAGCATCAGTGAGAAATTCAATGATAAGTGGGTTTTTTCTTTATTTTTTTTAACACTGTACAAAGACCAGAACTCTTGTGTAAGGACATTGCTTTGCTTCAAGCTCCCATGAATCATCCTAAGTTTTTACCTTCATCTGACATTCTGAATTCTTTGTCTGTTTCTGTACTAGACTGCAAGACTAGCTCCCTGTCTCCCTATAATAAACACATCATCATAATAATCCTTCTAGTGTACACAAATCTCTGGAAGAACTAGTCTGTACTTCCAACAAAGAGGATAGGTGATCTGATGAGCTGCAAGTACACAGCGTATTCTAGGGGCTAAGAGCAACACTGTGTAGCAAATAGAGTCAGAAGAGGTTATTGAGAAAAATGGTTGAGGCAGCAGAAACTAATAGGAGACTGAGTGAGGTAGGTTGAAAGAATAAAGGGAAAACAAATGAAGTGACCATTTCAAATTGTTTCTGAACACTGGGTTAGGGTGAAGGATGTTTTCAGAAGATGGAGTGGTACACAGCCATGGAAAGGTCACAGGCACTAAGAGCTTAAATCATAAACAGAAGATAGGTAGAGCCAGCTGACTGCATCTAAGAAGCAATAGGATGTTTCACTCAAAGCACAGCTGAGATGGATTCACGTGCAGGTGAGCAAGAAAAGGTGTGTTGCCTGATGGGCAGGATATGGTTGCACAGCATCTCCTGTACCACAGCTGGACCAATCAGCAGGAGGATTCTGGACTCGTCAGATAGCCACAAGGGAACTGGACAAGGGTACATATGGGGATTGGGAAATTCTTGTTTGCTAGTGCTGGGGAAAGCCTTGGAGCCTTGTTCCCCAGAACTGACTACACAAGGCAGATGTGACATGCCACATCAGCTCTGAGAGGGCCTTGGTGTTTCGAAGCTTTATGCAGCAGAATGGAATAGATCACTACGGTAAATCTGATCTAACAAGGGATTTACAAAACTTTACTGCACTGAGCCTTACTGTTGACTTCATGAACTCTGAAAGAAGTGGTCTATGAGCTGTTAGAGATCAACTTCACTCTTCACAAAGAACTAATAAACAATTCAGGGAATAGGCCTGTTTAGAAATGGTATCATACAATGGTAAATAACCAAGATGCTGTCCCTTTGCATTTCTAATAGGAGTCAGGAGAAAACCTGACCATCCATTCAAATTTTAGGTTCTGTTCAAAAGTGTGCCAGGCCAGTGATTGGTACCCCATGGCAGGAGTTAAAACTGTTTTTATTTAATTTTTTGTGCTCTGATCCTAGGTATAGCTGCAGGTAAAATGTCCATGACACACATTGTAGATGTAGTGTTTCTCATATAGTTCATATGCTGGACTATTTCTAAGCTATCCACAGAAGGTAACTAAAGCACAATTCTGTTATCACTAGGCTTAAATTTGATATACAGGTGACTGTACCTTCACTTGAAAAAAAATGCAATGGTCTGCAAACCCTAGCCAGCTGAGAAACTGTTCTAATTTGTGCTTCTGACTAAAGACTCCCACCAACCCCTTAGCAACTGGGGATGTGTGTCCAGTGCGTGCCTGTGTCTATAGAGGTGCTGGGAAGATTAAAGCCAGAGTGATCTGCCCCAGGCGATGTTAAAACGGTATTGCATGGTGTTGGAACCACACTCCATTCCTGATAAATGGGCTATAAATATGGATGAATACAAGCATAGCAAATGTGGGGATTTTTTGGTACTGAAAATCAAATGCAAGGAACAGTTTTCCTTTTTGCTCGTCTGAAACCCTTGACCAGCTATTTAAAATTAACTATTGTGTCTTTTTTTTACCCCATCACATCAACCTGTTATCAGACATTTATTAGGAATCATGGAATAGAAGAGAATGTGGTTTATTACCTATTACAGCCTGTTACATAATCATAGAAACACAGAAGAGCAGAGCAGGAAAGGATCACAAAAGGTCCTCTGGCTCATGCCTCTGCTAAGCTGGGATCAACTAGTTGTTATATCTAAGTTTTTTCTGGCAGATATGTTTCTGACTTATTCTTAACATTCGGTGATGCTGGGCTTCCACAACCATCTTCATGATCTTTTCTAGCCTCACCATTAGAAAACTCTGCCCTGGTGTGAATCTTCAATCTGTCACTTCCTCATAATGGAGATAATTCCCCTCCTACCTATAACAGGCTTTTATGCATTTGAAGATGTTTCTCCTGCCTTTCCTAGCTCAACCAACCACAATTCTTTCAATCTTAGTTCTTCCTTCCTACTAGCATTGTTTTCACCATGCTCTTCCACACTTCTTCCAATTCAGCCCCACTTCTCCTAAGCAGGGCACCCAAAATGAGACACGACATCCCAGTTGAGATCTTATCAATAGTTAACGGAATAAAATAATTGCTTTGCTCTGGTTAGCTTTCATTGGCCAGTTAGAAGAAAACTCATAACTGGACTAAAGGTTCATGTTTCCATGTTTATAAATCTCACTACTTACTTGCCTTTTGAAAGACAGCAAAATGTTGTTGGCACCTGTTGAGCTTTTGATCACATGCTTCATATTTTTTTTTTCTCAAGGACTGTTACCTAACTAGCTGTCACCTAAGATCCTTTATTTGTGAGTTGTTTATTCCTGTCTACGCGTAGAATCTGGCACTTCCAATTTTATTTAGACCATTTATCCAGTTTCTCAAGAGCTCTTTGAATTCTAATGCTGCCCTGGCCTTCCTAGCTTCACGTCATCTGCAAATGTAATGACTGTATTTACTCTTCAATCATTCAGGCCATTAGCAATGAACTGACTTGAACTTGGGACAGGCCCTTGGGTTGTAGAACCTCACTTGGGCCATCGCTACTTCAGCAACCTGGTCTACTGGAGGGTGTCCCGGCCCACAGCAGGGGGGGGTTGGAACTAGATGATCTTTAAGGTCCCTTCCAACCCAAACCATTCTATGATTCTATCATGATAAAGGGTCTGACCAATTTCTCTCCCAGTCATCTAGACCATGATTTTCTAGCCAGCTTGTGAGAATGTTATAAAAGACAGTCAGAAATCTTAGCAAAGCTAAAGAATATGACATCTACTTCTTTTCTCCTGTCTACAAATCTTGTCAGCCCCTTTTAGAAGAAAATAAGGGTGGTTTGACGTGATTTGTTCTTGGCAAATCTATGTTGGCTGCTAGTCATCTCCTTATCTTTCAGTCATATAGTTTGTTTAATCATTTGTTCCAGCACTTTTCCAAGAATGGAAGTTGAATTGACTAGCTTGTAATTCTTCTGCTCCAACCCCACTCCCCATTCAGGATCTCTTGAGGAAAAACTGCTCTAAGTTCTGATATTTCTTCAACCAATCTTTTAAGTATCTGAGGATGAAGTTAATTAGGTCCAACTGACTTGAAAACTAGCCTAACTAATGATCTAGCTTGTTTTTTCCAGTTCTAGGCTAAGATCTTACGCCTTTAGAATTTTGTTAATAAGTCATACTATCTTTTTTGATTAGAAAAAAGTGCAAAAAGGCATTCAGCACTTTGACTTTCATGAGTATCTGCTGTGAGTCTCCCTTAACTGCTGAGTACTGAAAAAATAGACTGAAAATAAAATCATATGTATATTTTCATACACAAAGATTTGCGTATGATTTGTTTTGGTTCTCTGTAAAGCTCTGTATTTGGAAATTTTTACAGAAAATCAAATCAAATATGAATAATCAGTATAGGGACTGCAAAGGACTAAGTCCACACCTGTGCAAACACATGCAAGTATATCGTCCTGTCCCATCATGAAAGTGTTACATGGTCAGCACACCTGACACCACAATTTGGCTTTATGTGCATTAGCAACTGGACCATCTCTTTGTTGAATCAGGGGTAAGAGGAAGAAGATATATACCTGGTGCTTCTGTTGTGGGATATGGGCTCTTTTCTTCATTTTCATTGGGCTGATAATCATCCACGTTGATCTGACAGAAATGGAAGGAGACAAAGCAAAGCTTTTATCAGACAAGGCAGAAGGTTTTCATTCCCTCAGAAATCCAAGCTGTTCATGCCATCACTGCACAGAGTGCTGGCTGGCAGCAGACCCTACCTTGGTAGCAGGTGGGGATTCTCCATCAGCAGTGATCGATTTCAGCTCAATTTTCTCCTCCTTTGTCTCCTCCTCCACAGCTGTTTTTTCTATCTCCTGTTTTTTTTCGGGACTAGCGGTCCTAACGATTTTACAAGATAAAAAGCAAAGAATTATAAAGGTGAAAAGCTTTTTCCCTTTGAGGAACTTCATGTGGTACAGCACACACCATGAGAACAATCAGCTAGCTGGCATGTCCATTCTGAGTCCAGCTTACATACCAGCGACTCCACCTTCTCCTCATCTGCAGGCAAAGGCAGAGACTCTGCTCTAATTCTATATAGAATCCTTTTATTTTACAGATTTCTTAATCCCATGCGGGTGGGTGTGCATGTGGAGGAAGTATGTGCTGGTGTGTTTGTGCCCATGAGTATTCTAGGTCTGTCAGTAGAGATCTCTTTGTTCATCCAATGACAAAGGCATGAACCATTTTCAGCCCATATCCTGTAGACTTCCACTAGGTTGCCTACAAAGTTTTGCCCCTTACTGCACTCCCAGAGCCAGGGAAAACTTGCTGACTAGCATGCAGGATGAAGCAGAAAGATGTGCACAAGGGATCCCCTCCAAGCAGCCTGGAAGATAGTGAATAGAAATAACCAGTAAGGAAAGGCTTCCCCGCTGTTGGCAGCTGGGAATGACAGAGAAGCTCTACATCCAGCTTGTGCCTCCTAAGAGTCTGCAGAAACACTAAAAAAACTGGCAAGAGAAGAACAGCATGTGGCATCAAAAGAGAAGGAAGCTGCTGAATCTTGTCATGGGAATGACAGTCTGAAAATATGCCTTGTGGTCCAAAGCAATCAGAAGGAAATAGGGAGATTCAAATGGAATTGTAACATTGACACCATTTCATACTCATTCTCTGCTGATGCCCTGAAAGCTCATCAATCACCCAGACTTCCTTTCATTTGCCCACATCATTGCAACTGTGGGGACTCCCATCTCATGACATCTTCTTGTCCTTTAGTTTGAATTCTTTTACATAAAACTTTTATATGCATAATTCCATATATAATTCGATTAATCACACGTATAATCTATACACACCCACAGAGAAGTTATACATATATATTACATATATACACACACTTACTTACACATATATATGTGCATAATATGTGTAATTGCTCTCACAGGAATGCATGCATATGAGTGTAGATAGGTGCATGCTAATGGATTTACCTAGCTAGCTTTTTCCTTTCCTTTTCCTCTTCCTCCTCTTTCTGTGCAGATGTTAAACTCTCAGCATCAGCAAGGTTGTCCACAGCAATGGCCAAAAATACATTCAGCAGGATATCTGTTTGTGTGCTACTTAAAGAAAACGGGCTTTGAAAGCTGCAGAACAATATTATACCAAAGGTTTCTTAATTGAAAATTTTTAGCAACCTGTCATCGGATCTCTTGGATTTTCCAAACTTTCATTTCACACAAATGTTCAGGATGTGCATATCCAGCATGCACAAACCTACATCTTCCATCCAAATGGCTAACACACTGTGTGGGGTTTCCAAAATTTCGCAACAGAATGACTGATATAAATCCCCTAAGTCCAGATTTATATTTTAGTTTCCGATTTCCAAAAAAGAGTCTTGCTTTATGCAACAAATCCCACTGAAGATAAGGGGAGCACTGAATGCTTTGCATCTTTGACAGCTTAGGTTACTTTTATTAAAGCACTCTTATATTCAGGAGCCTCATGCCATAAGGCACCTGGGCTTTCCAGTTTTGGCCTATGTACTTGAGTTGAACCACCTCATTGCAGGTGTTCTCACAGACATGAGTGGATTTTATGGACAGCAAGCATAGCACTCATTAGCATTTCTGAAGCAATTCATTTAGTCTGGGCATTGAAGGGTTGAGCTGATAACTCTGCCATCTCCTAGCAAAGAGTCCATGCATGGCCAGTCATGCCCATGTGAAGGGCGAGGAACAACTGTTTTCTTGTCTTGCCAATCAGCGTTCAGATCTCGTGTTACAAATCTGAACATCAGCTTCTTATACAAATTTCTTGAGAGTGGGTCTTATGACGCCATGATAACTTTTAAGTAAACCTCAGTTCAAGGCTTACTCTGGAAATACAGCCACCCCTCCCTGGGCTCCAAGGTCTAATGCCTCCAAAGTCAGCCAGCGTGTAGAGCTGGCTCACATTTTCCTCTGCAGTTCACAAGGAGATCCAAATTGTAGCTTTTTTTAAGCTGCCAGGCAGACTGCCTACCTCGACCTTCAGATAAGTGGAATTGCACCATCTCACTTTGAAGAGAGGGCATGCAGGTCAACTGAAATGTCAAATAAGACGGTTTGAGAGATCTGAGTTATGAGGAAAGGCCAGAAGAGCTGGGCTGAGACTACAAGGTAGCTTTATAGAAGAACCAGTATAAAAAGAAATGTCACCTCTGACACAGGAGGGCCATTCATTAGGGAAGCAGAAACTAAACATGAACAAATTTGGAGCAAACTGAGAATGGAACAGAACCATAGCTCTATGTTATATGCAAATTCCTGTGAAAAGACACTCACAACCTAAACATGCAATGCACTTTGTACCTCCTGGGATATGTACAGTGCCCTCACTTCACCCTGAAGCCAGAGAGAACTGAAGTTACTTAACACCAGCACAGGCTGGAAGATAACAGAGCACGATTTTCTGTTTGAAGAACACACAGATTGCAGTAACTGAAATGGAACCCGGTTCCTGTTAGTTTATACATGAATTAATATATGAGCTCACATAAATCAATTATGTCAAACATATCTTACTCCTATTACAGCATTTGTATATAGCATATTGTAGATTATACATCTTTTTATTCCACATAAGGCTTGGATGAAAGCACATGGAATATATTACTGAAAAGGCAATTGAAGCAAAAATATGCAGTAAGTACAGTAGATACACACAGAGACTAGTTTCTGGAGAAGGCAGGAAAGAAAAACCTATGAGAATTAAGGGGAATGAAAAATAAAAACACTAAACGTGTAAAGATATTAAATAAAAGCTAGCATGCGGAACTGGCACGTAGCTGGCTCTTACGGCTGTTTATACGCCTAAAGTCTTAGCACTAGCTGAAATTAAACAAACTCGGTTTACTTTTGGCAGTGCAAAGCCAAAAGTCAGACCTAGGGAAAAAGTAAAAATGTAAAGTATGAAATTCATTATTTTCTGATATAACAAAGTAGTAAAGGGTGGCTTTAAATTCAGCCCCACTTGGAGAAAAGAGTAGCATCAAAGGATACAGTTTCCACAGATGAAGAGGATGATGAAGTAAATACAGACCAACATTCCTGGAAAAGAGGGGCCGCCATAAGCCATGATCCCATCATACATCACCGAATTCCAGTCCTCCCCAGTCAGGATCTAAATGACACATTCCCACCAATAAGGGATACAGTGTTAGACCACACAGAGAATTTGAAAACCCTAGTAACACAAAGTAGATATCTACTATCCTAGAGAACACCCCCTCCCCCCAGGATGGTTGGAGACTCTGGCTGTGTCCATCTAGAAGATAAAAACCCAAACAAGGAGAATGCAGAGGGCTTGTGCTCAAAGTGTAAAAAAAACCCCACATCTCCCCTTGAAGATGATGGCTGAAGCCAAATGGCTCTCCCAGACAACTGTTCAAGTCTCCCTGCCTCTCCCAGGCATTTCCCTCCCATGTGTCTGTTGTTTGAGACAGGCTGCAGAACCTATAGCACTGAAGACAGCCCTCAGCATATCTCTCCCTGCCACTTTCCTTCACCTTGCACATGAAATTATGATCCTGATGCTCTTAGTTAATCACTCCTAAAGCTGCAGTCAGCTTTAAGGCCATTTGATTACTTCTCTGGTGCTGTAAGCAGATATTTGTTCCCTGGTACTGTGGGAGGGGGGCAGGACAGCTGCAGGGTTGGGCTTTGGCATGCAGGTGCCACCCTTGGACATGGCAATGGCCATTCTCTTGTCCTACCCTGCTAAGACCTGGTGGCCTTGCTATACACAGGGGCTTTAGCTTTGGTTCCCCACTTTGGGAGTAAATACACCTGTGCTGGCAGCAAAGCATGGCGCCTTGCTCCTGGAGCTGTTAGCCTGATGTCCAGCCTCAGGGACACAGTCAGGTTGCAAGGGAAGAGTGGAGAACCTGCTCTCTCTCTCGGCCCATGTAAACACAATATGTTGGCCCCGTTGGGACCACTTACCTGAAACACAGTGAGGAGGGACTGGGGGAAGTTGTCGAATGTACTCCTCCTGGTCTGCATCTCATCAAAGTTAAACTTGCCCCCAAAGAGCTGCATCCCCAGGAGCGAGAAGATGATAATGAAGAGGAAGAGAAGCAGCAACAGGGAGGCAATGGAGCGGACTGAATTCAGGAGTGAAGCCACAAGGTTACTCAGGGAGTTCCAGTATCTGGGAAACAAAATAGAGGCAGTTAAAATTCCTTCAATTCAAGACAGGTGCTCATGGACTGCACAGGATATTGGTTCAGGCTGCCTTCTGCGTATAAGCAGGCATTTCCAAACACCCTGTTAAGCAGTGAATCATTGATGTGCTTCCCTAAGATAATGAGACCTACTGCAGCTAATGAGTAATTTTACTACCACACGTGTACATATACAATTCCCTCCACCGCCCACCCCATACGCACACCCAGAAGATTATTGCAGCACTCTCCATCTAAGGCTCTGCAAATCTTGTATCAATATACGGTGATTAGTTCTTGCTGCTTCAGTGAGTTACATTCTAACCAACCTCATTACAACACTCACAGATGTTATGGCAGCCAGAATACCTCACTCCAGAGAATGGCCTGTAATAACTAACAAGAGCAGATGGGAAACAGTTTGGATTCAAATACAAACTTGCCCAAAATCTGGTATGTGTGTGTGTGTGTGTGTATGGGCTTGGGCTCACTCACAGGTAGAGGTTGCTAAGATTTCTGGGATTGAGAGGAATAAGAAAGGTATTAAAGGTCTTTTTACATGGACCCTAAAAGAGACTCCATATCTACATGCATAAAGTTCAGAGTTTCCTTTGCTCTTGGAAGAACACAACATCACTGCTTTTTTGGGTATCAAACTAACTATACTTCTTCAAATTGACTGCAGAACATTTTGGAAGAGCTTCATTCAAGACAGAGGATGGCTAAGACCTGTGCTCCCCATGTATTCAGGCTTGTGCCCAGATCAGACTGATGTATGATGCAGGGAAAGGATCTTCTTGCCCTTGTGGTCCCACTTAAGGGTTCAAAGAGATGCCAGCAACATGCTCTGCTGCAGCACATCAGTTTCCTTGCATTCTTTGCCAGCATGCAAAGTAACTATGTGTTGGAAAAAGGCTTTAGAAAAAATTGCTAAAGAATCCACCGCATCACCCATGAAGCAACTTCTAGTTCGGTCTTGCATCTGCTCTACCACTCCTACTCTGTTGCTTAGCTGGTCATGACCACTTCTCTTTTATGCAGTTTTGAGTCTGACAGAGCTTCCAGACTGGGCTGAAGATTAGCTTCCAAACACCTCATTTTGAATGCACATTACTAGCAAGCTTCAACAACTTCCAGAGATCATCAAGCCAGCAATGTTTGCCTGTGATCTTTCAGTCTTCCTTCTAGCACTGTCTCTGGTGGCCTACAACCATGCTTTGAGATTCCACCATGAATGTCCTCCAATGTCCTCCTCTCCCTTCTCCCAAGGCCTATAACATTGAACCTTTCTTTCCTTAGAGGACTCTGAATTTCTAGCCATATTTTCCGCAGAGACAGAAGTTCCACTTGAGAAAGATGGCAGACATGTCTAATGCTCTTACTCCTTTGAGGAAGCTGGATCTCTCAACATACACTTTTTTTTTTTTTCTGAAGGTAGTGTAATCATTAGAGAAGAGGGTTCTTAAAATCCCAGTTAAATTAATATTTTTTAAAATGTCAGTGTAAAAAGAAGACTTTTCTTGTCTCATGGAAGACAGGAATGCTTGAGCAGTCCAATCACTTTATGAAGGTTAGCAATCTGATCTGCAGAGGGACACCACCATGTCCTCTGAAGTTCAACAACTGGTTCATCTCCAAGGGCTGAGCTTCAAAGAGAATTGTGATGTTTTCCCTCCAGCCCAGCTTCAGCACTTCAGAGAAAGCTAGAATGCTTTAAAGTTTAACTGCAATTAAAGAGATGAGCAATGAAAAACTACAGAGCAAAGGTAAGGGCATGGAAGCTGTGGGCTCAGTGCCACCAAATATCTACACTGAATGTGCAATGTAACAGCTCGCTATATTTGCGTTTATGCTTACAGCTCACACACTTTCACACTTTGGGAGGAAGGGAAAGTGACACAGGAAAAGGGAAAAATTCATTCTGATAAAACTTGACTGACTTTAACATCCTTAAACCAGAAATTGATGGGGTCCAGAATATCTCTCCAAGTCCTCCAATGTCAGCCAGGACACACATTTTCTGGGTCTTTCTAGAAGTGCCCTTAAGAAGTATACAGTAAAGCTGTTACACATCTGAATAGTCTCAGTGACTCACTTTAAGCTTAAATGCCTTTCTATCTCAGAGCGCAACTGCACAGACTTTTATCAGCTCCGCATTTCTTACAAATGGCTCAATACCTGAGATTCAGTTTCTTATGAAACTATCAAACTTAAAGCAATCAACTGAGATGACCTAGTGATAAGATTAGTGCTGTTTGATCTGTTTACTGAGTGCTAGCTAGAAATACAGCACCATTAGAAAAGTAAACAAACCAATG
>VXBL01003111.1:218272-244314 GCA_013400195.1 Aramus guarauna
AAAAAAAAAAAGCCTTTGCACTGAATACATCATTCCTGCTGTGTCACAGGCAGCTTGTCTAGGCCACATACTAGGCAGCAGTGTGGTTACAGACACATGCAAGAACTCTTTTGATAAAGAGGAAATAATGCACTGACTGAACAGAATGCTAAATTATGCTGCAGAGACAAAGTGTGCTTCAACAAGGATGACAAGTGAAGCACCTACAAAACACTTCCTAAATGTTAAAGCTATCCCAACCTCTCACTGAGAATTCTTGCTTGATAAGCACTACCTACAAACTGCAATGGATCAGATTAACAGGCAACAGGATAGAAGGCTCAAAGACAGAGGAAAGAAAAAGAAGAAAAAAATCGCAGTGAAGGAGAAAGCTGGGCACTGAAAGTGAGATGTCAAGGACTTTCATAGGAAAAGGTTATGGGGTTAGGGAGGAAAAGAGAGTAAGAGAGACGGCCTGGGGAACCTGCCTGGTTGAAGGTGAAGGACAGGGAGTGTGAAGTCCTCTGGTGACCTCTCTGGCTAGTGGTTTCCCAGTAAGGGAGCTGTGTGGCATTTAAGGAACCTTTTATTTATTTAAGCAAAAGAGATGTGGCAGGTGTAGTACTCATCATGCATGTGATAATTATATCCTTGGAGCATTATGAGCAGCAGCCAAGTGCATTCAGTGCTCCCACAGGTTAGCTACAGTCTTCCCCCCCTTGCCTTACTGCTATGGCAGAAGGCTTTATCACATGTGGGTGTGCTATATATATAGAACAGGACAAGGAAGGAGGAAAAGATTTATATTTAGAGGCAGAATCCAAGAGTGAAATGAGATTTTGGAAACACGAACCGTACAATAACTGTTTCTGAAAACATTATGTCCAAATCTGAAACACATTTTTCAAATGACCCTTATGATCAAGAATATTTTGTCTTTTAGAACTGGGGTTTATTATGTCATATAAAAATGCTTTTATGGTGTCACTAGGGGTTGTCAAATAGCCTGGATTTGGGGCCTTGCCACGGCCTCTTTATGACACTCCAAACCGGCACTTGCCAGGGGTTCAGGCGGGACCAGATTCTCTACTGAGTTTAAACATGGTTCACTTGCATCCCTAGTATCCTGGGAGCTTTAAGTCACTGGGAGAAAGAGAGTTGTCCCCATTTGTGTCCATCTTTGGAATGTCTTGAGAAACTATTGTTTAAAATCATGGTGTAGTTTAAAATACATGTTCATGTATATGAAAACCACCTTGTCTAGCTAGTGAGTGTTTTTATCATAGGAAACATGTAACTCAATTATCTTGTAGAAAGACAAACACAAAAACCAGACCTCTATTGTTTGACTAGTTATCTTTTACATTCTCTAAAACTCTTCTAACCTTACATAGTTATGTACCACATACAGATGAAACAGTGAAATTTAAAGATTTTATCAACATAGACTCAGGATAATCAGCATAATTCAAATGTAGTGAGATATCCCACACTCTGAGAGATAAAGTCTTTGTTTCCCTGTTCATGGTGGACATCAGAGAATAGAAACTATGCACTTGTGAAGGATGTGACACTTGCATAACAGGGATTGAGGACTTCGTGTAATTGTACACATAACAAACAATTCTGGAAAGATCTTGCAGGTCTCCAAGCATGACACAAAGGCCATGTTACAGCTGCTTTTGAGGTGTAGAAATTACTAAACATGACCATGAAATTATCTAGCATGCTGGTCACAACTACTTTTACACTATATGATCCTGCCTATAGGCAACTGTCTTCAAGAGGACTTACAAAAGCCCTTTGATACTAGTAAAAGCTCTCAGAAAAGCAGTAACAGAAATTTACTGACTATGGCTCTAGGTTATACACAACTTTGGGAAACATCGGAAGAGCTGCACTGTGCATATCTTACAGATTTTAGAACTGTGAGAACACAGTCCTCGTGATATTGATCCTGTTTTGGTGTGATATGGTGCATTCATGAAGTTACTGGTCAAGCAGCACAACATTTTTCCCCTCTTTCTGTTCCTGCTGATGGCATTTCATTGCTTCTAGTCAAGATGCTGGCATCCCCGAAGAGAAGATGCCCACCCTAGGGTCCTTTTCCCACATATTACTGAGACAAGAGCATATAGTGACATGATATTTTCCAGAATGTATGCTGCATATCTCATAATCTCTCAGCCTGATAAAGTGTTAGGGCTAAGTTCTACCCTCAGCTATGCCTCTGCAATTCACACTGAAGCAACAGGCTTCCATCCTTCTGCCTGCTATCCTCTGTATGATGAAATTAACCCTGGGGAGTTGTACAGGGACAGGCAATGACCATTTCTTATTTCCGACCATTAATGAGAAGCTTCTAGCAAAACAGAACAGATGACTGGCCCTGGAGATCTTGCGTTCTGATGTGGACTGAGATCCTCCTGCTGAGGCAATCACTGAATTTCAGCAGAGTCCACACAGCGATGCCTCTTCTCTTTCTTTACATTCTTGCCCTTCTTGCAGAGACACTGGAGAGCATGCTGATCTGACTGGAACGATGCTGGTTTTGAGAGAGATGGTTGTTGGCCCACAGTAGTAAGAATCTACAGAATATCCTTACAAAAAATGGATGTGTCTAGCTTAAAATTGAGCTGGTTTGCTATTCAACAGGTTTTCTTACAGGCTGGGAAAACAGGCCAGCCTTCAGTATTTAGTGAATAACCGTGCTCTCCCTGTGGCAAGTCACAGGCAAGGCCTGTCACAGAATCCAAAGCAGGAAGACAATTCCTCCTCCACAAGGGCATGCTATTGTCCTTTAGACACACATATCTAGAGCTGACTAAATATCAAAAGCACCTTGCTCGTAATACATCGGAGAGCAGTAGCGGAGGCTGACACATAAGAGTCAATCCTGTGTGTTTTCCTGCTGAAGTCAGCAATGGCTTCAGAGCTTTTGGCAGACTTTTCTTACCACTGCTCCTGATGTGATGGGGACTTTGGTCCTCACAGAAGGAGGCTCTCTTCTCATTAGGAGAAAACCAGCAGAAAACTGACTCTTTTGCCTTTACCACTGGCTCCTACACTGACTATTGCAAGAACTGCATAGGAATTATTTTCCCAGCCAGAAAAGTACCAAGGGAAAATCACTGATGGTTCAGCTGCCAAGGAAAGCTTCCATTGTTCGTAATATTTTCAGGACGCATGGTTTTTAGTTAGAAAGCCAGTGTAGGTTGTTCATTTTGTTTTATCCTGTTTTATTGTTTTAACCCTCTTTGGTGGAAAAAGCAATTGAACTGTCCCCCAAATGTATGGAAACCCTGGCCAAGGTGAAAATGCCAAGTGGCTTATTGTTTCAATGAAAGCAGATAATTTTAAGCTCTCTTTCCCTTTGAGCTCAAGTGCTTCACTTTTCTATTGAGGCTCTATGGAACATTAGTTTTCACAAAGGTCTTTTTTTTATCTAATACATATGTATAAAAACAAGCTCTATTGTGGCACTCCAGATCTGTATGGCTGTATTAGAAAATTAGCATTCTGGTTGTATTGGAAGATTATATATGCTGACATCCCGCACAGAACAGATTACTACTGGTTATGAGCAATAGCCTGTCCTCAGGAATCTAAGTCCTGCACAGCAGTAACCATAGAGGCTCAGAGAAATTACTTGCTATTGGGAAGTCCTGGGTATAAGGCTATCCTGTATATAGAAACCCATTGCTCCTACTGGGTTTATTCCATTGATGCTTGCTGCAGAGGAAACACACTTCTTTGTACTCAGAGGCAACAGGTTATTAAAGCTGTGAAACCTCAGAAGTAAGATAAGTTCCACTTCCAAATGTTGTCCTTGAGGGTAAAAGTTGTGTTTCCACTGCAGGGCAGGTGTCAGTGCAGCACAAGGCAATACCATGACAGAGATGATATACTGTGGAAGTTGTGGGACGCTTTTCAATGTCCTGTGGAACCCTACAAAGCCTTTTGCAAATTCAGATGCCTGATAAAGCTAACACCCATCTTAGGAAGGGAACTAGTTCCTGCTGCAGCTCTCCTGATGGCAGCAGAATTACAGCAGGAATGAATATGAATGAGGTGGGGTTTTTTGTTTTAGCTCTAAGAAACTGGATTTACACAATAAGCAAAGAGAGATCAGATGTTAGATTCCTCCTGAAACTCTTTCTACTCGTTTGAAGACTGGCGTTGCTCCAGACAGCACAGCTGATGAAGGCAGTTTCTATAGTATGGATACTATACAAATAAAGGCTTCTTTGAAACAATTCATCAGTAGGAGATAGCTTGTGTTTGAGAGGTACTCTCCTGATCTCACATAACATATGTCTCTGTGGAGCTGAGAAAGGCTGTCAGGGAAGATCTCCTTTTCCAAAAGGCACACTTGAGCCTGACTTCTCAAACAGATCTTTCTGTCATTCACAGACCCAGCCTTTCAAAGCTCTACAGCTTTTTATAACAACAGAAGGAACAGCCAGTAATTCTAAGTTATCGTCAATAAAAATGCTTTTTCTTTCAGTCTCCTGGGTACTTTCTTCTTTTTACGATGAGCACATTCTGATGGCAAGCTCAGCTTGTCACCATGGCGGTGGTGCTGGGGTGGTTAAATACCCTAGCAACCTGATGCCACTAAATAAATAAATATGTTACCTTTGACTTGAAATGTCCCTGTTGCTTCAGTCATGTCTGGTTGCAGCTTGCCCAGTGCAGTCTCTGCCCTCTGGGGAAAAATGTGTTTATGGCAAGGCAATGGAGACTCATGGCCCCTAGGTGATTTTAGTAAGCTGGTAAAAATGAAGACTCATCTGCAATAGATGAAACTCAACAATTGAAAAAAACCTTGTCTAGCCATTTCAACTGTAAAAACAAAATCCAGAGGGCAGATGACTGCTAAAAAGTCCAGGCCTAATCTTCAACTAGAGTAAATCAAGATGGCATGACTATAATTATTAATGCTTACTCCAAGTCACTAGTACTAGATGAGGAACTTATTTGAAAAGCTCAACTGACTTGAATTATCTCTATTCTTGAACACTGGGCCAAATTTTGATTCTCCTAGTTAGGTTCCAATAAGAGAAAATACTCACTCAAAAAAATTCTTGCTTACATTTTCTATGTTCCAGCAGGGATATTGGCCTACGGGGTGTTTAAATGAGGACTTAGTGAGAAGAAGAGGACTTAATACTTCTTGAAACCAGGAAAGCTGGTTTCTCTGTCTGCCTGAGCGTAACAAAACAAACCAGAAAGGATTCCAAGCCTCAGAATCAAAGGCAGACCTAAATTTACCCATAACTAAGGAATTTTCAGCTCCACAAGTCTGAAACAAGCATTTTACAAAAGCAGGAAGCATTGGCAAAATTTGTATCTCACTCCAGAATTTCAAATACAATGATACAGTCATTCATTTTCCTGGATGAAGGAGCCTATCCATCTCTTAGAGATGAAAAGCAATCTGAGCGAGGCCTTGAGGATCTTAACTGTCCTTGGGTAAGGGGTAAAAAAACCCTTCTCAATAACACACTTTAATTCCCCTACTATACATCACCCATTTTCAAGTAAAATAGTTTCCTTGCCACTTTCCACTTAATCTCCCTGAATCTGACATGTTCTGCTCTGGTGAAACTTAGGGCCCTCTTTTAACATTTACAACATGGGAAGAAGAAGTGAAGCTCTCTTTTTCCTGTCATTTTCCTATGCCGCCTTCTCTAAAATGTGTTGGATATAGCCATCCCTTCTCCTAGTGCCAGGAGTATAGTGATCACAGTGCCAGACCACAGTACCGCCATTCTGTGAGCACATTGGCCTATTTTTTAATGTAAACTCCATTCTAAGTCATGATTATGTTTAGAGTTTGGGTTAACTTCAGCTCTCCTGGCCACATTCCAGCAAAGATAATTATGTTCTGATTGTGAAAATTCCCCATGCAGTTTCAGTGCAAAACAAGCTATCCTTCATACATCTCTTTATACACTTGCACCCTTTGTTTTTAAACACCTGTCACATTTTACCCTGAAGGTGGCTGAACTTTAATGCTGTGAAAGCAATCCCTACATTTACAGTTCATAAAGTGCTTTAGGATCCTTTGGGATTAAGGACATTAAATGAATGCAAGCTGTAATATTAAAAATATATGCAACTTTATAGTAGCAGTTGCCATTACTGTTGGCACTGTGTAGCACCAGGGGACCCATTGTGTTGGGAACCATAACTGCAGAATAGAGATGGCTCTCCAAATTGGATCCAGCTGGAAGAAGTGGTCACATCCAGCTGCTGCTTCCTGTAATGCTACAAGAGCACAAGCAACTTGGTGGGGTGCTAAAGGAATGGCTACAACTGCCTCCGTGCCATGAATAGATCTAGCCTGTTCTTTCAGAAAACAGTTCACATTCTAAACTAAATGCCAGACTCAGCAGGTAGGCAACAGCAGGCAGGTGAAGAAAAGCTATCACAAGTAATTTCTCCTGGGGTTTGTAAGTCATTGGCTGACACTTACAGGAAAGCAGATGGAATTTACAACATATTCCACATATCACATCTTGTAGTGCAGATAAGATCTCCTCCTCTTCAGTTTTTTGAGGAGAGGGACAAGGGTGCATGTGGGAGATACAATCAAGGTTTATGAAGTCATGGAAGTGATAGATAAGCTGAATGCAGAACTGTTGATCACCAAATTTCACAGCGTTAGGAGGAAAGGACGTTGACTGAAAGAATAAGTAGATCGGCTTAAAACAGATACAAGAAAGAAAGTACTTGTCTACACAGCAGGTAGTGAACTTCTGAAACTTGTTGCCACAGGAGATTGTGAGGATAGACAGCCTTAGGGGTTTCAGATAAATCCATGGCCGACAGGTCCATAAACGGCCTCTAAAGGCAAAAAGCAGAACTCTGCCCTCTAACAACTCTAATCCACTAAATATGAATTTGGGAGCACTAAAAGGGGACTGGAAAGTAGGAAATGGCCAGGCTTGTGCTCTTGCCCTCCTGTCACTGTCAGGACCTGAACACTGGGCCAGCTTGTCCTTGGGTTAGAACAAAATAGAGCATTTCTCATGTACTTATGATGAGCGTTTGACCACCACTGAAGGGCTCAAGGTATACCCAAGGACAGGACAGAGCCGCAGAATACTCCAGCATAGTACAAGCTATAGCGCTGATATGCTTAGCCCATTTTTCAAGGAAATTTGGAGGGACTAACATACTCCCCACCCAGCATAAAGTTCTTTCTTGTTCAAGTCATGCAAAAGGGTAGAAAGGACTCCTCTTGCCCATTCTTGCTCTCTGTGATGCTAAAAAAATATACCATATAATAGTATATTATGGTATTCCATAAGTTCTATCTCATACATTCTTGAATATCTCCATTAACTACAATAGTGCAATCTCAAGGAGGCATTACTCCTAACTGATTCATTTCTTTGTCACTACAGTATTGCATTCAGCATTTGAAGAGTGTAATTCAGGCTGCAGGATGGGAGTTATCATACACATATTTCTATTACAAGATGCTGTAAAGTGTACAAGCATTAAGGAAATTAAAATAGACCAGTCATTTCCACTCTTTGGTCTACATATACTGGATTTGATTAACTATCACCAACAAGGAATTTTAAAATAAGAACACTCTTATCCATCAGTTCTTCTTTTAGCTACTACGCAAAACCAGATCTGCTTTTCCTGGGCATTCTGTGCTTTATTTACATCTGTGTAAACCCAGAGGCTCTCCACTAATATCCATAGTGAGTTTACATTGCAATTAAGATAAGAACTGAGATCAAGAGATCTTCTGTACCCTCTCCTTTCACCCATTGTGGGGTTTTCTTCCCCTTAAAAAGCTTGACATTTGCCCTGGCTTTAACCCATCAAGCTCAGTCCAACCCCTGCATACAATATATCTGTGTATGTGTACTCACGCTAGCCTAGCACCGCAGTTTTCCCCTTCAATATCTGCTCCAGGAACGTTGTCTGTGTTCACGGACTCAGTCTCACTGGTGGGCATGCTCACTGTAAGAGTCAAAGGGAAGAAAAAGAGAAGGTTGGCCATTAGAACCTGGCACATCTATTAATGAATCACATGAGTGAAGGAATTGGCTTAATGAAAAGACTCTCAGCTGCAGCTCCTGAGGGAGGATTAAGCAATTTGTTGAGCAAGTTTCATGCCTCCCTGCACAGGCCAGGCTGGGCAGGTAGACTTCAGGAACATATACAGGTTATTCAAATGCTAAAGAAAAGGGAAGAAGCAGCTGCTCTCTTTCTTTCAGAGTCAGTTCCTGGGAATCTTATGAATGAGAACCATTGAAAATTAGAGAACCTGGCAAAGCCAACAAGAAGCTTTTGTTTGATTCAACAGAACATTTGAAAAAAATTACCCCTTTGCTTGCATCAGCCCAACCACCTCACTGCCCTCCCCAATCTTTTGTGCAATGATTAGACTACAAATAAAAAGTACCAGATTGACGTGTATTCAGACAAACGGCTTCTGTTAGCCTGATAGCGAGTACCACATAAATAATATTGATGGCTCATCTGTCATATGCTAACCATTAATGTGTTTCAACCTTATACTTATAAACTGGACCTATAGGGATATGAGGGGAATTCAGACTTTCTGATCTGTTCAGATATTACCACCACAGGACCTAATGAATATAGACTATGGTGAAGATTTTACATTGACACTCACCAGCTAAGAACTGGACAGAATCTCCTAGGCTTTTACAGAAGTATCATGCAACAAACATCAAATGAAAGCAACCTTAGGTATGAACCCATCTCATCTGGATTCAAGGACCTGTCATGTTTTGTATCTGTTATCATACCTCAATATTTTATCTGCTTCTACAGATCATAAAAAAAAAATAATCACAATTTCCATTCTACTAATTGCTCCCAGCTTCTATATGAGCTCTAATAACTCCTTAATATATAACCATTCAACATAAGTTAGGACAATGGATAGGATCCAACATGTGTCCTCTTCCCTTTTCCCCCCTTTTTAAATACACAAAACAAATGAAAAAATGATATTTAAAACTGAATGATGGAGGAGTTAAACAGATCTCTCAGATGCCTGGTAGAACTTTAGAACATGACCTGTATTAACAGTTGGATATATGTCTCAGATGAGACTTGAGAGCATGCACTGTTAGCTGTTGGAAATGTTTCTATAGCCTGTAAGAATACATTACTCAATACTAAGAACACAACAATTTGTGGCTCCTTGGCGCAAAAGCAGGCAACGTAGAATAAATACGTTCCACATTTCAACTGGTCAGATGTTTAATGGGCCATGGGACCAGGTCTTCTTTCAGAGGCTAGAAAGATATCAGAAAGTTCTTCCAAAGACGTCTTGGGTTTCTGCTTTGAAAATATTACGGTAGAAATATGCCTCAAAACTAACTATCTTTCCTTCATCCCATCCCAACAATTCACGTGATTACAACATAAGTCTTAGGAAATCTGAAGTTCTTGTGCTGTGTTCTTAGGACCATAAGATATAATGGACTCTCTAGCACTCTTGACATAACAATGAAATATTGTATCCTAATGGTGCCTGTTCCTTTACAAAGACTAGATGCTTCAATAATCTTGTCTGTTTGGAAAGACAAATTAGGGAATCGATTGAATTCATATTTTGATGTACACTAAACATTCAAGTAAGCTGTAAGAAAAAATAATATTCGTAATTAAAAATTTTTGTCCAGATTAAGCTCTGCAGGAAACGTTGGTATTTCGCAAGTCATCTTTGAAGATGAGGTAAAGCACTTTCAAGACATATTTGAGCTTATTTGCAAATGGAAAACAATTTTGAAGACATTAGCAAGAGATTGATTTGTAGAGCAGCTTATTATCTTGAGCGCATGAAGAGGACACTGCACAAGCAATAGAAAAAGCAAGGCATGCACATGCAGAAGTATACAAAGCTATATTATACATCAGTCTGTATAGAGGCACATATACACACATACATAAGCAGTGTGGACACAGAGTGCAGTGGAACATTACCATGGGTTTCTGTGGAGTGACTAAACCAAGCAAACTTTCCTTTCTTCTTATCAGGCAAGCCAGCTGGAGTGCTTCCTTTCACAGACAAGATGGTCAGTGTCAAGTACCAGGAACAAGACATCAATAGAGAACATGCAGCCAGTGACAGGCAAAAGAAAAAAACAAGGAACTCAGCTTACACATGACATCCACTTCTGTCTGAAAACTTCATCATGTGAATTAAAAGTACAAAATGAAAACCAAAGGTATACGGAAGTATGAAATATCATAACAGATCATCAGAGGATAATTCTTCCTTGCTTTCTGCTCATTTTTGTATCTGGCTTCTGAGAACACGAAGTTTCTGAATTGAAGCTTATGGGTCAAATACTTTTTCCAGTGATGTCAACGGCAAAACTCTTCTTGTTTAACTGTCTGATCTATTGAAATTGATGAGGCTACGGCAATTGCAATGTGCACCCTGGTTATTCCCTGACCCTTAGAGTCAGAATCTGGACTAGCTTATTTTTGAATTAGATTCCTTGGATTTCTTCCTAAACTGCTCCAATACGTAGAAACTCTTCCAAAACTGCCAGACCTGCTGAAGGAAAGCTGTTGGGGTAATCACATTTCTCTGTTTTTCCCCACCTCTAAAGATTAACAACTTTCCTCAAGCACTTGGATATACACTGCCTTATCCAAACTAGGATAATCCCCAGACTACATCTCATGGTTTCCATTTGAGTTTTCACTTGTCATTTGCCCTCTGATGCCCTGCTGCATGTCTTTTCATGGTCTTACTGAATGGTTATCATCTGCCTGTTATGCACAGAAGTCCTCAGTCCATGTAGATCAGAGGTGCATGCACAGAGATGTCTTAGAGTGTACTTTGCACTTCCCTAATCCTACTGCTGCAGAAAGCCAAGTTTAAGTAAAGTGAGGGATGCAGGTGCAGTGGTACACAGGCTGAAGAGACTCCTGTGGTTCAGGCTAGCTTGCTGGCACTAGCTCACAGACATTTATTACACTGCACTGATGGAAAACATTAAGGACAATAAAAAGTATTAAGATAGTATCAAGTATTAGAGTAATGATGGCCTAGAAGTTAAAGGTCAGGACAGACAGGAGATTAGGACTATATTCCCCAATGTGGTACGCTCTCAGCAGGGCAATCACTTACTTTACCCAGCACCTCACTTCACCTTCAATATCAGGGGATAATCATGTGTGCAGATGCTGTGAGTTTCATTCGGGCCAGTTAATAACTCCTGAAAATAGAAGATGCTGCAGCAGAGTTGTGTATAAAATGGGGCTGAATATGAGAGGAAATAGACCAAATACTGCCCAGATGGCTTTCTTATCTGACTCAGTTGTCAGAGACACAGACCTTGTGCCCACACCCCGGCTCCAGTCTAGAAACAAGGCAGGCATTTTTTGCAGTCCGGGTAATTAATTACTGGAACCACGTACTAAGAATTCTGGTGGTAAATCCACCACAGGAATGTTTTAATCAGGAAGAGATGTTTTTTCTAAATGGTGGGCTCTAGTCCAGACCAGAGTTATGTTTAGACCATGGTATACAGAACTATGCCATCTCTATGGCCACTTCCTCCCTGCAATTTTGGGAGCTGAGACAAAGGCAAGAAAGAGGCAAATGTAGATTTCCTCCCACCTGGGAACAAAGTGACTTGGAGTGGAAATCCTGGTGCCTTGTATCCTGTACCATGTACGTTCAGTGACTCATGCACTCTTACGGGAGTGGTTCCCTGTCAACTTCAAGTGACTAAATACCAATGTTGTATACAGGTGACTTGACAGTAGAGAACAACTCTGTCCCCACACTTACCCATCCTAAGTGACAGGAGGTCGTTAAAGAGGTGAGGAGGCATTTCCATGAGGCAATTTGCCTTTTCCTGACTACACCAGGAGCAGCAATCCAGCTAACAGGGCAATGAGTACACAAAGTAGGCAGATCGCTTCCACCAAACAAGTACAGCGAACCACTAATAACAACACAGGGACAGGTCTCATGGAACATATTATATATTTCACAGAATCATAGAATGGTTTGGCTTGGAAGGGACCTTTAAAGATCATCTAGTCTACCCCCTCTGACGTGGTCAGGGACATCTATGACTAGATCAGGTTGTTAAAGCTCTGTCCAACCTGGCCTTGAACACTTCCAATGATGGTGCATCCACAACTTCTCTGGGCAACCTGTTCCAGTGTACCTGTTCCTGGGGCAAATCATGGTGGCTTTGCTTACCTGGAAATCTCTATTTCTGGATTTATCATCACATCCATAATTCACTCTGGTTGATGAAATGTCTGGTTGATGAAATGTCCCATTAGCTACATATTCTCTAGTTAGCATAGCATAGCAGTTTTTTTAAAGGGAAGTGAAACAACCTTTGAAAGGCATGTAAGTATCTCACGGTTTCAAGAGAGTGCAAGCCATAAGGACCACTAAGCTTCATACTCTTTCTATAGTTGCTTCTGAAGCCTTTGCACTTCTTACATCTTGCCACAGTGTGGCTGGTCTCTGTATGTAAACTTTTTCTCCTAGACTACCTAAACTACAAATTCACATTACATAGCATTCCCACAGCAGCTAAAGCAACAACAAAAGCTATGTAGCAGCTTCCTTAAAATTAAATATGGAAAATGCTTCATGTTATGTTAATTCTAACTCTGAGAGCCAACAGACAGAAATAAGGACAAAAAGTCTGCAGTGTGTGACTGACTAGACAGACAGATGTGCAAGACCCTTTAAGAGTCTCTGTTCCATGTCACTGGCATCAAGCATTGATACTAGCTCTACCATATGTCCCTTCTCCAACAAAATGCCCCATGGACATGCAATGAATTATTAAATGGCAGGTTGCCAAAAGACAGCCAACCACTGAAACAGAAAGCTGGCACAAGCAAATAGCCTTCTGTGCAGCCCTGAGATAATTTTTCCTTTATACACTTGGAGAATAATATTTGCTCCCAGATCAGAAATATCATTACCACTGTTGCATTTTGCATTTAGGACATGTTTGTCATCTCAGCAGTACAAGTAATTCTAATATTCAGATTTACCTCCATGGATTATGTAATGTTGCCACACTTGTTGCTGAATTTCACTTTAACACTGTGATAATTTAAGATCCAGAGAAGATCATGTCTGTGCAAATGGTGTCCAGATCCACAAACACAGACAAAGCATAGACCTTTCACAGATTTTAATGGGACATGTTACTATCCAACAGCATTCATAAGGAAAAAGACCCGTAGAGGGTTTTCAGATCAAGAAAAGTAAAAGCAACAATACACTTGATTGTGTTTTCTAATGTGCTCACTTGGACTCCAATTCCTCCAACTGTCCAATTTCTACTGGTATTGAATTACTTTGCAAAATATGGGTCTAAATCACCCCTTTTGCCCACACTGGCATCTGAGGTCAGAAGGACCTGACGTCACTCCACCACCATTTCACCTTACTGTGTCACTTTGGCCATATGACCAAGCCTCTCTGTTCAGTTTCTCTAAAAGGGGGATTATAATTCTGCACTCACCTTGCAAATCTCTCTGAGATCTGCAGATGATACACATTACAATAAGTGCTAAGTACTATAGTTATTACTGATGCTAATGTCTCCCAGGCGGGACTCTGCAGAACTATAAAGCAAATCTAAAGAGCAAAGAAGTCCTGTGAGTTCTCCAGCTGGGATTTAAGATTTCTTTTTCCATCAAGCACAACAAGAACAAATTGCAATATCCAGGCTGCTTCCTTTAACAGAATGTGCATCAAGTGAATGTCTTTGTCTCCAGTAAAAACCCTGCTTCCCGCAGTGCCTCTCATGCCCATCATTTCATGAATGAGTCTATGGGCAGCTGTCAGAATATCAATTGACTCATATTTTTTCAGTAGAGAGCTCTCATTTTAATTAATATGTGAATATTGCCTAGCCTTCCTCTTCTCATTGCTTGTTTTGGAAATGCTGCACTCATTCATCTTATTCATTAATTTAAATAAGATACAGTTTTCATTCTGCTACATGCATGCAGTGTCTTGGGAACAATCAATGAGTATTTTTTTTTTAAATGCAAGCAGCATGCAGAAAGTAAACTGTGCAGAGGTAAGTGATTAGTTTTCTCTAGGTGTCCTGATTTTGTCAGGAAAATATACTAGATATGACTGAGGAACTCTTTCGCATTTTTAGTTTTGAAAAGAAGTTCTGCAATAGGAAAGCTTCTACAGGAGAAGAAGAAAGGGCACTTGAACTATTTGTGGGATCTTGGTGGTAACATACCCCCAAAGTTAGACAGAATGCAACAATGAATCCAGAAAAAAAAATATCCAGAAAATTTGGAAAATACTTGCAAAATGCTTACCAAGGGCTCAGAGACGAGTGCTCACATGGACAGGATTATACACATAATATTACATTAAATACACGCAATATATACACTTTGCGTAAACTAATTTTGGGTTACGTACAAATGACTGCAATTGCAAGGAGAGCTTGATTCACACTTTCACTCAAGGTCAGCCACAGAATCTAGGATAGCAATAAAAAGCCATAAAGTGATTGCCAGTTGTATCCACTTCAGTCAAACAGAAGAAGGCTTTTGGTGATAAGATCTTTACCCCAGCAAAGCCAGCAGCAAAGGTGCATGGTGTATATGTAGTAACAAGACCTGTCATTACAGTAAAGCCAGGCTGGGTATTGGACTGCATCAGAGAAGACTGATGCAGTGTAGCACTGTTCTACTGAATGGAGCAGTAGAAAGTAGGAACATTGCCAAGACTGAGATGGAGTATCATATTGTCAAATGTTTCATTCGTAGACAAATTATATATTTTACAATATAAATGGCAATGTGTATCTTTATATAAAAGACTTGCTTTTACATGTCCTTCTCCCCTACTGCAGTGTCACCATATGCACATACACATCCCGTAGCCATGGGCTAAATAAATTTATACCATACATAACGAGGAATAGGAGAAATAGCGACATGTATCAATTGTGCAGGCGTGGACAGACAGATTAACAGATCTGTCATTACCACATGCAGATTAGTGCACACCTATGAATGCATTACCTTGCTACTAATTAATCTTCCTGGGACTTATTTTAGCATAAGAAATTCCTCAGCTACTTTAAACAACTGCCATTTTTCTTCTTTTTATAGCGATATTGACAGTAATACGCTGCGTTCCACAAATACTTGTTCATTCAGCTGGTGAGTGGAATGCACATTGCACAGAGGACCACTTAACGGGCACAAACTCCTGGCCCTGCCAAGTGACCGCCTTCACAAGCTTCACACACGTTCCGTTCTGTATTTAAAAGGAAGAACTTAAAAATCCGCTTTGCGTTTCCCTGCCTGAAGGGCAAAGGTATTCTTTGCATAACCTGTGGTATCTCAAGTATCTCGTAAGCACGGGATGTAGGACTCACCCAAAAGCAGACTCTACAGGAAGGAGCCTAACCCTCTGCTAGGAAGGGCAAGACAAGCAGTCTCCCTGGGTAACTGGCTGTACTGCTGAGCAAACATCTCAGTCTGCAATAGGAGTCCCTTCGCTGCAGAGTATCTGCCTGCAAGTGCAGTGGAAGAAACTCTTAATCCCTGTGGCTGGAGAAGGACAGATGGGCTGGGTCACAGGGTGACAGAGCTGCTACCAGAACAGATCTTGAAAGATGTCCCTCTCCTGATTCTAGATCCTCCTATGACATCCTAAATTGGTTTTCTTGTCTGATAAATGACTTGGATTGTTTGCCCCGCTAGGAGCAACGACTAATGTGCCAAAGTGCAAGGCATTTACTTGCCAGGACATGGTTTATAGCACAAGTTTCTGGTGTCAGTCTAATACTTTTTAGCAACCCCTCTGGTTCCCCACGGAATTCTGAAGCAATTCATTAAAAAAAAAAAGAAAAGAAAAAAAATAAAATAAAATAAAAAAGCACAAAACAATTGAGAAGCTATGACTCTTTCAACAGTATTTTGTGATGGTGAACAAATCACAACAGCACATTCTCAATAGTTCTGCAAGATTTATCTCTCATTCTTTCTGATTTTTAGCAGAGGAAGGCAGGACAAGCAGCGGTGACATCAAATGCACCTGAATCTACTCTGCCAAAATGATACATGGGCACAAGAAGTAGGAGCATTTCACCTGAAAACCAGAAGGATTCTATTATTGCAGGCTGGTCTGGCAGGCACCTCAGACATGGGGGCATGAGAGATGCAAACACTAGATAATGTGTTGGGAAGCAATACAAACATTGATCAAGAACAAAATAACTAACCACAAAGAAAGTGCACTCAAGACAGTAAAATCAACAACTAAAAGAAAAAAATCCCTTCTGCTTTGATTGTTTTTGTCCATCTAATAATCATGATGTTATTCATATTTTACTCACTAGCATTATTATTAATGAAAATAACCAGCACATAAGTTTCAAGCACAAATACGGCTTTAAAGCAGGCCACATGTTTCCTGAAATTCCTGTGCACGGGGGAACTTCTACATCTGCCCACCCGTACAAATATACACCTGGGCGGTGAACCAGTAACTTTGATGAGGATCTCTATTTCAGCAAAAGCATCTTTGTTCTTTCAGTTCGTAGCCCTGTGAATCTGTCTTCCCTGCAGAGTCCAGGAGAAGCAAAAAAATTACAGACGCTAGTTCCAACTCGATCTGCTTAGCTCATCAGAAACTCTCTGGGGAGTGCTGCTCGTCACCTAGATTGTTAAGCTTCAAAGTGACTGAGATGCAGCTCTGGCTGTTTTATGACATTCCTGCCTATCACAAGCCATTTCAAGGTGGGTGACGCCTGAAAACTCGGTGAGTGGCCTACAGTTTGTGAGCTAGAGCACATAAGAGGGTACACCAGGACAGCAGGGACTGTTTGGATGGTGCAGCGGGTGCGGAGTCATGCCCCGGTAGTTCGCAACAGATGTCTTTCCCAGAGGGAGCTCGCACAACCATGCAGCCAGGGAGCTTAGGCAGGAATTGTGTCAACAAGAAGATAGGTGTCTCTGAGGACTATATCTGGTATAGAAGAAGGAAACTATTCTCCTGGAGGCTGGCCCTTGCTGCCAGAGCATCACCATAAAAAAAAAAAAGTGAATGTGAGGGAGAAATTGGGCTGCATTATTTCAAAGGACAGGGAGGGCAACTCAGCAGAAGCTGGGCCACAGGTGAAGGTTCTGTGGGAAAAAACAAGTGACTGAATGTCTTCACCTGAAATACTACTCTGCAAGCTGGAAGAGTAGGGTATGCTTCCTGCACCTGGGAAGACTTAATTTAGGAGTGACTTGCTTAAAATATTTAAGCATTAATGCTATCAAGAAAAGAGAGCAGCAAGGCCCTGTCCATCTGAGCAGTCCTGTTGCGCAGGCAGTGACCAACAGAGATTAATTCTCAGCAACTGCAGACATTTTCTAACAGCAGTATTCATGTAGGATGTGTAAGAAGGTTTCGGGATGATGCCCTCCTTGATGGTAAACAATCAAGCAATTCCATTCACTGATTTACAGATACAGCAACACTCAGATCAGATCTAGGTCACTCTGGAGCCAGGGCTGTGTGAAAGTACTGGACCCCTGTAGCTGGATCACACTGAACAGATTCTATCCAGCTCCATGATGAAAATGGAACTCACCTCTCCTATTCTGAAACGTGCATAAAATTCTGTTTGAAACCCTAGTCTGCTACATTTCTTCTGTGCCTAGTAAATAAAATGCTTGTGATTTTGTGTGCTGCTCCTGCATGTGGTGTTCTTTCAGACACTTTTGCTAACATAATGACTAGTCTGATACTAGACACTATTATCACAATATCATATGAGTCAGAAGCATGAGACATGCTAGCTGGGCAGGCTGTGTGTTACTGTGCAGCAAGGAGAAAAGCAAAGAATTGAAGTTAAAGAGTTTTGCCCTTAAAGTCAGCTTGTCAAACCTGTAATTAAAGCTTTTATACCTCTTGAGTAGGGCATTGAGAATAGGTCAATTACCCCAAGCCAAAGAAACAGGCATCTTATAGTGGCCTTGAAATAATAGATTCCTAGTTTGCAAATACTTCTAGCACACAGGAGAGTGAGGGACTGATAACAACAGCTTGAGCTAAGCTTAGTGTGGGCAGGTGTTATGCAAGCTTCCCTCACACAGCTGTGTTAAAGCAAGTCATTCGTGACCTGGCATAGCCCTGTTATTCTGCTCGTGGTTCTTCAAACAGCTAGATAATACCCTTACATTTTGATCTTCACATCTGTGAGGATCCACGCAGCTCTGTCACTGCATCCTTGTTCTGATGCTTAACCCTTCTGCTACTTCAGCCTATGGATTTTAATGTAGTTGGTAACATCCTCATCCTGATCTCCAGTGACCTCCATGTCACCTATCCTTGGGTTCACTACAAGACCTCTATAGTTTGCACTTAGAGGGACACGTCTGACTGCAGTCCCTCCTTAAGTGGACAAGGAGAAGGGAGATGCATCGTGCTGTGGGTTTGTGAACTTTGTAAATGGAAACGATGATGTGAGCAGTACTACGAACACCCATGAGCCCTATAGCTGAATTTGAATTTAGGCCTCAAGATCTGAAAGGCCAATTCTCTAATCTGTTGACTTATCTCTACAATCCTGCTAACTTAAGAGCTGCTGTAATCAGCAGGCAGACTCAGTGCCACAGCTATTTTCAGTTCAGTTCCCCAGTTGGAAACATTTTCCTTCCCCCGCCGCCCCTCCAGGCTTGATGTTGTTTATGAGATAACTGGGATGAAGAGACCTGCTTTTCTTCCCAGGAGCAAATACAACTGGAGATTTTTATCCTATTAGCAGACTGTACTGGAGTGGATGGGGTGTTTCTCACCCAATAAGCAGAAGTAAGAGGGCACAGAGCAAAAGTGTGACTGCTGCCGTGCCTGTACTGGGGTCCTGCTGCAAGCTTCCCAGGCTTCCCACTCAAGCGCTGAAAAGGGCTGGGTGCCATTCACAACTGTTGGCTCATCTCAGCTGTGCCAGCACTAGCTATCAATTCAGTAACATATATACTAGTTCAGCTGTGTAATGTTGCCCAGACTCCTTGTCTCTGAGCTCTGCCACAGGAACCTCACAGCATTGCAGACCTCCTGTCAGCTACAGCTCATTGCGCTGCTCTACTGCGTTCACAACAGCAGGGCCAGCTTTCTAACCCCACTTGCATTTAAAACAAAATACTGTTATCTTTGCCTTCTTGTGTGCTTGCTTGTGAATCCGTTTAAGAAAGCAATGGTCTGACTGAGCCATCTTGCAGTCAGGGGTAGGGAAGGAGGAGGATGTGACAGTTTCCCTGGGAGAGCTCTGCTAATGCACCTCCTGCCTCCCTCAGGCTGTCCTGGTCTCTTAGAGGCTTCCTAGTTTGACCCCTTCCCACACACAGCTCTTGGGCTGGACCAACAAATACAAGGTCTGAGCCTCAATATTTATCTTCCTGCACATGGATCTTCAAATTATAATATAAAATATGTAAGTGCAGAAGAGATAGGTAGATAGGTCATGATAAACACGCACTTAGACCAAGGGGAAAAAAAGCTCATATTGGAACAAATTCTGTTACAGTTGGTCCTATTGCATTCTTCTATGTACCAAGAACACTTTTAAGACATTCAGCTTACAAGATCTGTATTGAAGGTTCTAAATGTACTAAATTTTTACTACATGTCTTTGGACTAACCACAATCAGTTACCTCTTCCGAGGAATTGGATGGCATTTTTGGCATCCCACGGCCTTCCTGTAGATCAATTTATCACGCCGCAAGAGTACAAGCCCCAGCTGCTATACTTGATCTGTCAGTCCACAGTGAAGGTCTTGGGTACCATGAAGTGTCTAAATTGTCATTAGATTAGTATGTTTGGGCAGCTGAACCCCATCTATATTATCTTTGGTTTTCTGTAAAAAGGAAGTACATACACATACTTTTAATTTGTGTATATACCATGCCAGGCACACTGTGGCTTTGGTCTTGGCTGGCATTACTGTAATACAACTAATTCTCACCGCAAACAGTTGTTTCTAACTCCAAACATGCGCTCCATGTCCCTCAGCTACCATTACTGAACACCACCTCCTGATAGTTCTTTATACCATCTTAAAAAATTCTCGGTGTTTCAGCTGCTGTCAGTCCTGCTCACCAATGCTCTCTTCTCAATGAAAAGACTCTTATAGGCTACGTCTGCCATGATAATTGATTTTCAAACAATGATCACGGGTCATTCTCACTGACTTCAGTAGGAACTGCTGAATACAGTTTTTAAAACCACTTTATAAGTGCCCTTATAAAGATTGAACAGCACACTTTAGGCATCTGCTTAAAAAAAAAGGCCTTCCTGTAGAAATACTCAGGTTGGGGGGTTATGGCATTTCTTCCTAAAATTTTCTATGGAGATCCTGGTAATGAATGCCTTCTATGCTTCTTGAACCATGAGAAATAAAGCACGTTCAATCTGTCAGAAGGATGGCAATGGCAGTTTTCTCACAGACTGTTTCCTCTAATGTCCTTTCTTGAGAAGTGGAATCGAATCACAGTGTCAGTGGATAAATCTTGACAGCTTCAGGAAGTACTTCCCAACAGGCCAGATCGAGATTAATTTATTTGCACAAAAGTGTCTTCCCCAGCTATATAAACAATAGTTTCACTTTAAAGCCTTACCTTCAAAGGTATTTCTCTGCAACATATTAGTACTATAACAGGATTCCTACGTCAACATAAGTCTCTTCCAGCAGGCAAAACAGAGGTGTTATCTCACCAGTCTCTGCTAGGAAATAGTTTTTATAGTAGATAAACTTAATGCCCTATCAACATTAATGTCAGCCTCTATATGCTGTAGCTGGTCACACATCACTGCTGTAGCAGTTCTAAACGTAATGTTATTCGTGCTCCAGGTTACAAGAGTCAAGGAAGGGAGAAGCTGGGAAAAACTGTAGGTTGAACAACACAAGACAGATCCTCAGTTGCAGGAGAGCAAGAGCGTGCATAGATCACCACAAAACCTTTTCAGTCAGAGAGGATCTCATACAAAGAGTTTTTTCCCAGACGTGAACTACAGCAGCTGGGGAGCCTACCTAATATATGTAGCTATTGATGCCTGTAAGGGAGTAAGAAGAAAAATTGAGCCTTCAGGCAGAAATTAGCACAGTTTTGGAGTTTGCTCTCCACAGTGCCCTCCCTTTTTCCACACAAAAGTGGCAGCAGTGGCACAGAGATTTGGTAGATGCTTATTGCAATGACCCTTTCAGAGTCAGTTAATTATCTCAGAGCTGTCACTATTCATCACCATGCACTCAAGGAGCTGGCTGCTGGAGTCAGACACATGCCCGAATTTGGCCCACCTTCAGAGTAACTGAAGAGTTACTCTGCTCTACTTTCTAGAAATGCTATTCCCACTTCCCCAAACAGCATCAGGCCTTCCGATGCTATGTGGGAATGAAGAATTATAGATTATGTTGGCCACAGTTTTGTCCTGAGTCTTCCTGAATACCAGCAGCTTTTTCTTCTTTTGGTCTCCATTCAAACAAAAGAAACACATTGTTCTACCCATACTGCGCTTTGAGATAAAATGCATACTTGAGCTAAACTGCTTCTACATCTCATTAGGTTAGATGGGATTTACCTGCCCTCAGCAGTAACTATCAGCAGAGGAGGATGAGGAAGAAGGTTTTCAAATGGTTGCTTGCTTTTTGTTTTATGATCAAAGCTTCCTTTCAGCCAGAAGGAGAGAATCTGGGAAGTTGTGAAATCTACAGAACAATGAACCTAAATGCTGGATTGTTAAATTATGTTACTAATAAAAACCAAACCTGTTGATTAACTTACACAAAGTGAACCATCCATACATTCAGGGGAACAAGAAAATTGTATCTATTGTAGTGATTAAGATGATTACGGTGAATTCCTAGAGAAGGAAAATAGTTCAAAACCACCCTGATCAAACCTGTAAATGCCTTACATGATACAATCCAAGGTCAAAACTCTGGTCTACAGAGTCGTGAATGGTGTGAGACTCTGGCACTGAGTGGGTGACCTGGGAGAACACTGTTTAGCCTTCCTGTGCCTTTTTCTTTAAATTAGACAAAAGAGCCCAGAACAACATTTGTCCCCTCTCCAAATATTCATTTGCATATGTATATTAAAGAATCAACGTTGTATATGAAGCTTTTCTAAGTACAACTTAAACCCCAAAGTTTCTAATTTCACTTTATTGAAAAAAATATTTTTTTTCCTAAGTATTTCCTCTTTTCTCCTCTTGGAAATGGGGAGAAAGAAAAAGCAATCAAGGATAAGGCCCTACCGCTTCCTTACTTTTTCACTCACAATAAAATGAAAGCAAGATGTGAAGAGAGTCAGGATGGAAGCCTACTCTCAATTTTGGTTTTATTCCAGCAGGAAAAAATTAAATGTTAGCATCATAGTTTTGTTGACATTGAAGGAATGTGGGGCAAAAGTGGAAGCAGAATCACGCTAAATGATCTTTCTTTTATTACTTCAGCTGCACAGAAAGTTACACAATCAAAATGACACTTTTAAATGGCAGCTTTACTTTTTCTCACCTACGGCACTGAGTATCATTGCCCTAGGTACTCTGCTATCGCAGAGTCACTGCTACAGGGTCACTACGAAGCCTCACAAATGCTTTCCCATTCTTTTCTGATATATGGGGCTTTTTTCCTTTTTAGGAAATAAAAGTTTATCTGGGTCTGATCCCACATTTCCTTAAGTACAGTTATGGAAGCAAAAAGCTTGCAATGACAGTGGGTCAAATTCATGCCAGATACAACTGCATTTTAGCCAAGGGAATTATGCACTGTGCAAACAGTACTATCTGGACTTTTCAGTCTTGTGAGTGATTTCAGAACCCGAATATCTCTTTCTCTCCCTTTGGTGGATGACAGTTACACAATATTGAAGTCATGTGTGGGCACAGAGAAGCCTCTGGCTCATCAAGACTTCACATTGGGCAACACTTTCAAGTGCTGACGCTTGCATGTTTTGTTACTGACCTCAGATGAAACAGATTGGGGCCTAAGTCCTTACCCAGGCAAAATCCCCAGCAACTTCAGTAGGATTTTTGCCTAAGGACTGCAGGAGTGATTCAGCCCAATGTGATAATGAACGTCCCAGAAGCTTTTTTGAGGCGGCATGCTAATTATAGACTCAAACTTGACATCTGTAGCACAAACCCATGCAGCATTTTGCAACCTGAGCTTCTCTGTGAAGAAGAGAACCACACAACAAAAACAAAGCTGACTTATCATTTACACTTTTTAGCAAGTGTCCTCAAACTGTAGTATTTACATTAAAAGCAGTGTGTGAGCTACTTCAAAAGATGGTAAGGTAGAAAAATGCCACTGGGACTGTTTTCTACAGAGCATGCATTGGGCACAGCACACAGCTGGAAGCTGCTGTCACTCCTGTCCAAGCAAACCATGTGTTGGAAACTCTGCAGCTGACTACACGGAGTCTTTTTCCCCTACAAGAAACTGGTGGTGCAGTGAACACCAAAAAGCACTTCTTTTGTCCCTCTGTCTCCAGGTGAAAAAGAATAAATCTATCACAGCTACTAAACTCCTTGTGCAACACATATCAGGTGACCTTGTGAGATGCCTACAATTGTTGGCATTGCAGCTAATCTTTTCTTAGTTACCAGATGATTATTTTCCACATCAGTGGACAATGATAGAAGTAGATGACATAGTGCTTTCTTCCTCTTTAGATGAGGTTTTGACAGATAATAAATCACTTTACAACACTGGCTTTTATTTCCTTGTATTTACACATGGAAAGCAAAATGCAACCAGGTTCTACAATACCATTCTCAAATTACCAACTGGTATTGGAGGAACTAAACTGATAGAGGTTTCATTTTTTCAGCCTGTGCCTCTTACAACTTTTGCTTACATGCTTAAATCCCACATGAGCACCCTGTGTTTTTTTTTTTTTAAATTGCTTTTTGACAATAGGCAAAAATCCTCTAAAATATCAAGCTGTACATGCCTGTCAAGGTGTGGTTGCCCATGTCCTTCCATGTGTATGTGAAATACATTGGGATAAATTCTGCAGAATAAATCAGGGTGAACTGACTTGCTGTCAACAGACAAGTTCAAGTGTGTTCTGTTAAACAGGAGACAAAAATTAACTCAGTACACCATCTTTTTGCTTGTAGAGTAAGACAACATGAGTTTTTAGGCAGTGACGGTCAAGACTGAATTTAAAATAGAGATCTAGTAAATACACTGTCTCTCATTTTCTACTCTGCATCTTCTATGATAATTCCCTACCTGTGTACTTCCTGATTAAATTTCGTCATAGAAAATGGACCAAGAGTTTTTTAGGCCACCCTGACATTTTAGCCTGTAACCTTTGAAAATCCTGTTATGTACTTTCTACCTTAGTCATTATCCCACAGTACCATGCTATTTCTTCTGTAAAAAGCTACTTCCTTGTCAGTAACCTAAGCACATGATTTGGAGGCCACAGAGCAAGCTTTACATTACTAAATGTAAAAATTGAACAAGTTGGTGTTCTTTTATCTTGGCATCCTGATTAGATCTGCACACTAAACTCTCTCCAGCCAACAGCTTCAAACTGCTAACTTTCACAAAGGGTTGCACAGGATTTACTGACATCTTTCACTAAAGTCAACAGAAAGTGTTTGGTACATGGCCTCACTGAAATCAGCGGAGTCTCCTTGTGCTATATAACTTGACTTTGCAAAAAGGAAGTCAAGTCAACAGGAATTGGATAGATAAATCCTAAAAAGCCTGAACTTTTAGAGAAAGGTGGTCATGCTTTTATCCCTGTTATGTAATAGAGTCAAACTACTATCGGAGCTCTTGGGGATAAAACCCTGTTTGGCTTGAAATTACTGAGGCTTCTATTTCTAGAGTTCTCAAATTCTTCTCTTCTCCTGTTTGAACCACCAACTCTCCTGTTCTCATTTCTAGCCCAATGTTCAGAAGCACAAAGCATTTCCATGAAAGACATAAATTTTTCCAGAAGTTCTAATGGTCCAAGAGGTCCCATTTTCTTCTAAAATTTTACTGTTGCAGCTGAAAACTTCCTCCCGGTCTCAAAATCATTTTATCCTAGGGAAGACTCTCACAAGCCTGTGATTAAATGCACTCTACTGCCTAGTCATGACTAGTGCTGTTCACAGGTAACATTGGTTGTAGGAGTGAGGCAAAATCTGTGGCCCACCAAAAAGTTAGGTTACAGCTGATCCCTTAGAGACAGTGAACTCAGATGTTAACGAACATTTCCAAAGGTCACTAAGGCACTATAATAACTGCTCTGAAGGTGAAGACTCAAGACTACTTCTTTTTTAACAGCTTAGATTTTTACATATTCTAGAACCTGCCTGTATTTCTGTACTTTTTGGTCTTCAATTGGGCACTTTCTATTTCCACTTTAACTGAGGCATAAATCTGCATGTACAGTCAACCCCTTTCCCACACCTTTCATTACTTAATATACTATCTGAAGTATTGCTATATGCTTTTGATAGGCAACGCATTGATTTGTACTGTTTTTTCTGCCGTTACACGAAAACCTGATTATCAACAGCCATCAGTCTCATTACAATAGAACCCTGGAATATGATTAGACTTTAAATTTTTGTAGGGTAAGCTACTTGAATTTATCAGCTCTTGAATTTATGGTACTACCTTCAATATAACTTAACTATAAGAATTAGTTGTCTTGAATCACAGAATGCCTTCATTATCAGTGGCCTCTGTTACTCTTAGGGAGTCTGTTGACATTAATGTGGTCATACTCACATTGCAGACAGTAGCACCAAATAGAACTGAAATAGAAGGAAATAGAGGGAGGGCGAAATCTGAGCAATCAGAAACATCAAATTACTTCTGCCTGCCCATTCACAGCTTCTTCCTGACCCCAGCACAGTCAGTGGGAGTTTTGCCAATTAATTTCAATAGGAGGAGAATCTGGGTTGGATTGAGGTTTCCTTCTTCTGCCTACAGCAGCACAGATGCATTCCAGACCACTCTCAGGAATAAAAAAAAAAGGGGGGGGGGGGGGGGGGGACATTCCCGCGTTC
>VXBL01003111.1:244324-294324 GCA_013400195.1 Aramus guarauna
GGGAGGGGGCAAATTCCCAGTTACTTTGGCAACAGGAGGGACGGTTCTCTTTGCTATCATGTAATTTTGAAATTCAGTAGCTGTTTTGTGCCATGACATGTGTTTCTCTCCTCTGTCAAATTAATGTTTTCTTCCCATGTGGCAAGACCATCAAGGAAAGAGTATAGAAGAAAACCATCAACACAAACAGCCCCCAGAAGCTTTTTCACATTTCCCACCTCATATCTACCATAATGGCAAAAACACGTTTGCAAACAAAAATGAAAAACTGCCTCAAACATGTACTTCCCAAAACACAGAGAATGAATTCAGCCTGCTCTGTGAATGGCTCTCAATGCATGTAAGAGAAGACTGGTAATAAACTGCCTCAGAAGAATGCCAAGACCTCTGCTATGGAAAGCACCAGCTAAAGGCTGCACAGATTGTTCGACTCTGGCTGCATTTATTTTCCTTTCTTACCCTTTCCTCCACTAAGGTGCTGGGTGTTGTAGTCCTTGGACTTGTTGATCATTTCATTAAAGGCTGTAAACACCCAATGAGACTTAGGGCAAGGTTTGACAGCTTCAGGAAAGCAGTGGCACATACAAAATACGACTGTCGATGCCTTAAGGACTGGTGCAGCAGTCAAACCGAGTGAGGATGCAAGTGAATTTACCTTCCCTTCCACTTTGTGTTCTTTGTTTTGCAGGAGGCAGTTCCCATGCTGACAGGCAGACAGCCCTCTCTACAGAGTAAGAAGACAGAAAACCTGCCTCTGCAGTCAAGGACAAAGAAGAGACTGGAAACATATGTTCTCTGTGTTTGGGATGATTCAGTTCAGGTAGACTACCTGGATCAGAGCCCAGATGGCGTAAACTGCTGAATCTCAGTGCTTACATTACCCGAGACTCTAGTTTAATAAGTATATTTTAATTAAGCTTCTGAACTCTACCGATATCCTTTCTAACCCTCCCAAACCTCCAAACAACCTCCAAGGGGAAACTGAGGAAGAAAAGCTGATGTGACTTCTTTAAAGTAATGATGTAAATCACTGTCAGAGTTCAGGCAGAAGCCCACATCTCCTAGGCATCGGTACAATATAACTGATGCAAATGCAACCCTTGAAATTTCTTGAGATAAAACAACAATGGCCCTGTTCACTTCAGTGAATTGTTATCTGAAAGGCTCAGGGTTGATACCTTAAAAGTCAACTTTAATTAATTAATCAGTGGACAAAATGTGCTGGAAAGGGGCAGTAATACTCTTCTGTGGAGTTCAGGATGTTGTACTAGAGACAGAAGGCAGTGAGCTTTGAAGAGCACTTGAGAGAAAAGCACACTGAAGCCACATATGAGGCAAATGAGCTCTTTCAGCAAGAGCTAAACACAAGAAGACAAGGAAGACATTGGAGCCTCAGGGATGCAAGCTCAGCACTGCTAGTAGGTGGGGTTCAAATGTCTTGGGGGCATTCAAGCCAAAGGGATTCCTGAGGGCATTTACAACTGTGCCATCTGTCCCTTATAGTTGGAGCTTATTTTGTAGATGGTTTTTGAAAGAGAATTAATACCATCTTTTTCCCTCAGTTTAACCCTACTGGTGGTTGACTGCTGGCATGAATGCCAAAACACTCAACACAGTAGATAACGCACCAAAAACCCACACCCAACCCCAAACAAAACACCCTTTCACTTACTCTTGGTACCTTTTTTGTGGTATTATCTTAAGCTGAAGCCATTAAAGAAAGGGTCTGTACTTCTTGGTTTGATTTCGTTGCACAGTGTTCATTCAACCCATTTTCTAGCAGATCTATCAAGCCCTGAGAGCAGTACAGCTGCAAAAGTGACTTAGTATCAAGAAAGCAGATAGGCCTTGTCAGAGCTGGTCAGTACACCAGTCTCCATCACCTGAGTGGGTTGAGATGGTTCTGCAGAAGGTATGTTTGTGGGCAGTAGGATAAGCAAGATGTGGAATCACATAGGTAGGTACAGTAAGCATACTGGCAGTTTCTTCCCATGTGAAATACATGACAGATAAACATGTCAACCAATGAAGTGAGTATGACATCATCGTAGAGGACATCTGCAAGCTATTTGGCTTTGAAAATACATTCTCACTTGTCACATGAATAAAGACTGAAATTCAGAAATATCAAGAAATACAATGGAGCTCAAACAATATGGTACCTGCAATTGTGCAAAAGTAAATACAACGGCCTACTGGAAAAGAAAAATGAATGCGATTTATGAAATACAAAAGGCCAAAGTGTAAGCTCCACAACTCTGCTGGGTGGGGGCATGCATTTGGGGGTTTTTAAGGGCTTCGGAGTGGGGGAGTGTTGCTCTTTAGCGTCTGTACCCAAAGGCTATTTGCTTCCTCACCAGAGGATGGCAGCACAGAGACCCTTTACTTCCATAGTCAGAAAAGCCTGTGGCGGGAAAATAGAGGTATAGCACTGGATAGTACACCAAAGCTAGAAGAAGGATTAAATTGGCGTTCATAGATGCAGGCCACAGGTGCAACGAAGACTACTGCTATCAACGGCCTGCTCTAGATGGGGCACATATGTCAAAATAATAGGCAAATAAACTTCATGGAGTGACCTGTTTGTTTGGTCTCTGCTATTCTTGTGTGCAGAGACTTATGACGATTGTCCCCAGTGCATGGCCAAAACCAGTCCACAGCCTTCCTTCACATCCAGAGCAATTCCTCTCAAAAGAGGCACGATTCTACTGTGTAGCACTAGGCACTGCAGACATCTGTTCCCAAGCCTGATCTGTCATGGAACAAAAAGCAGATAATGTGACCCAAAGCCACAATGTCACAGAGAATGATGTGCTGTGTGCTAGGCCTGAGGCTTGGAACCAAGGGCATTAAAGACACTGTATTCATTAATAGTTTGGAAATGAAATGGGTAACAAGCTAGTTTGCTAATACTATGTAATTTTGTCATTAATAGCCAACTGGGAGAAACACTAGACATCAGATGTAAGAGGACTAATTTTATAAACCATGTCTTACAAAACTTACCTTATTAAACCGAACAGGAAGAACTGAAAGCAAGCTGAAGATATGTTATCTTTCAGTTCTTAATATCACCTCCATAAAAGGAGCTTGTTAGTTCAAATGTGGATTGACCCCACCCCACAGTGCCTGCAATGAATCTACATCTGACATATTCCGTAACTTTTTTACCAAAAAAGTATTGGTTTTGTGTTAATTAAAAAGGCAATCTTCAGATCTTCTAGCAACCAAGGCAAGTTCTCACCACACTACCTTACCACTATGGCTACACTTTTCTTTAGCAGGAATGTCGCTAACAGGAAATGTGATAAACACGACCCAATTCCCACTGAAGTCAAGGGAGTCTCCTGGTGACTTCAGTGGAGTTGTGTGCAACCCAGTCCTTGGCCTCCCTATTCAGACGGCATGTAACAACCAGAGCCCACTGCGGTAGTGTTATTTTTTGTTTGTTTTTTTGTTTGTTTGTTTGTTTTTTAATGAGGAATTCTGCCTACAAATATATTAATTTGGATCACCAGACGTCAACTTTCATGTATTATATGCCACAGAGCAGCAAATTTTGGCCATGAATAATAAATTCATTTCTGAGTGATTACTGAGGTTAAATTGTGAAACTAAGCTATATGCTCTGTGAAGACACCAGCATAAAAATCAAAATATCTTGATTTGGGGAAAGTCTGAGCAAGTCACCTTGGTGACTTCTTCAAGTCCAGATACCTAAGTATCACGGGTATAACCTGATATTAATGACCCCACATTGTTTTTCTAAAAGAACTTAAATGTTCTGGCAGCAACAGCGAGTAGTGCTTACTCGCCCAAAAATCATGAGCATCTGATGCAAATCTTGCTTTACTCTGTAGACGCAACTTTCCCATGTCCAATCTCCTAGATCTATGTTTCTGATTGGATCACCCCATGGATTTTGTTTGGTAGAAAGAGTGATCTCTAGGGAAATGTTTCATGTCTTCTCTTCCAAAAGCAAACCAGGAAAACACACATTTCCATAATGAAAGCTAAGAGCAAAGCCATTGTCCATGAACTATGTAACTATCTAAAGGTTCCAACTCTGACATTTCCCAAGTCCATGACCTGCAATGATAACTGCTAAGTGTTTCTGAACACGGCCTATACTGGAAAAAAGAGGAAGTGGAAGGAAAAGATTCAATGAAGGTAATGAAATGGAGGGAATTGCTGCTTTCTTCAAGCCCTTCCTTCTTCAGGATTTCTAATAAGAAGAGATAGTTGGTGAATTCTCACTTTGCACAAACATCTTCCCAACTCCAGAGCAGAAGAATAAAGAAATGTCTGAGAGCTTAATTCCAGCCTGGCAAAAGCAAACCAATTCCACCTATTTCAATGGAGTTACAGATGGCCCACTTAATGTACAACAGGGCTGATTTGGCCCTTCTCCCATACTGTAGCACTGCTTTGCCTAGAAACCTTTGCTTTCAAAGTAATTAACTATGTGTAAACAGCCTGCAACACTGAACTGCAATTACATAAATTAATAGGAGACAGATGTATATTTTAAAACTTATCTCAGTAGTGGACTTTAACAGCAAGTATTGATCTTTTCCCTGTTTAATATCAGGATCTTCCATCAGTATCACAGACAAGAAACAGAGGATCTGCAGAACAATATCAATTATTGTACACGTATTTCTCCCTCTCACAGTTTGCTACAGGCATTAAACTGGAATTGTGTATAAGCATAGTGAGAGTCTCAGGAAGAACTTGTTCTTCCTTATAAGCCATCTCAGCACTACAGCAGGTGGGCACGGGCTCTCCTGCTAAAAGCAGAGAGAGAGAGAGAGAGAGAGAGAGAGAGACAGAAGAAAATTGCTTACTGTTTCGAGGCTTCTCCTCATCCATGCCTTCATCTTCATTTTCTGGGTCAATATCTTCTGCTTGAGTTATCCAGTCTAAGTATCCCTTCAAATCCTCCTCTAGCTGTTGTTTTTCCCGTAACTTCTGGAAATCTCCCCGAGCCTTAGCCTTCTCTCTTTCTTTGGAAAACTCCCTAGCAAGAGGGAGGGAGGGAGGGAGGGAGGGAGAGGACATGGGCGGAGGGAAGGAAGAGATTGAAAAACAATGGGTTAGATTGATTTCCACTAGAAAGGCTCCACATCCTGTGCAGCACACCCAGCTTTCTCTATTCTTTCAAGACAGACAAATGAATGGAGTAACCAAGCTAGATACACAGGTAAAACAGCTGGAATGTCCACATTTTTACCAATGCTTATGAAAAGATTAATGCCTTTTTTAATCCTTCCAATTCTCAACATTTGATTGACAATTCAAATAAAACACAAATGTAACATTTATGTACAATACCATAAACTTTCTAATATTCTTTACCACTTGATATTCTCCAACAGTTATCCACAAATATCTATATGAATAATGGTTAATTTAATTCAATGATGAACTGTTTGACAATAATCTGACATCTGGAGAGTGAGAAGGTGGCTCTAATTTTTAGCCAGGTTTCAATCTGTCTTTAAGATTATACGTGTCATCACAACTAAACTGGGCTAATTGCAAGTGTAATTAACGGTACTCACAATTCTGTACACATATAATTATAGGCAATTTCACCCACAGTACTGGACAATATATTTAAAAACTCAGACCTCAATGTTTTACTAAAGATTTTCAGTATTCAGGGCTGTTATCTGACATGAAAAATATTTTTCAAATCTCAAGTTGGGTAGACAAACATGATAAATTATGGGTAGACAAAACTAATAGATTCTGCCAGAAAGTGAACTAGGGTAGACATTTGATAGTTTTATGAAAGACCACTATTGGGAATATTGGGCTTAAAAGAGAGGGCATAGGAAAAAGAATGTCATGTTGCTTAGTTAGGAACCTGGGTGCTCACTTTGCCTTCTTTTTGACTGTGGTGCTGTTTCTTCCTCTCTTTCAGAGACACTTACACTGCATTATATTTTTTTCTTGAAATGCTGACCTACCTCTATTTAGAGACTCTCATGTGGTTCTAAACCAGGTTTTAATGCTTGTATTTTAAAAAGTAAGCTTAATGATTATAAAAAGTGCTGGACCAAGCATACTTAAGCTTTAAGTCTTGTATCTGCTGAAGCAGATCACTACATAAGACACACAGCACATAATATGGCCCACTGTTTCTACAAGTGAGAGGTAAAGTCATTATCTCTAATGCGTTATCCACTACCCTTACTGATGACTGTCAGCAATGAGTGGATTTAAAAAAACCCCAAAACCAAGTCCACCTAATATTTGTCTTAGGTTACTCCTGCAAATAGGAAACCTACCATTAACTTTGGTGGGTAATATTAGGATTATGAAAATCCTACCCAAAATATTAATGAGTGTCATGTGAAGTGTCCTCAAGCAACTGAGATGGAGGTGAGCTTGCACCAGTGATGGTGAAGTATTTCTCTCCTGTCTGGTCCAAAACCCACTGACAGATTTCCATTGACTTCATAGGCTTTGGATCACACTTTCAATGTTATGAACTGTGCATGAAACCAGCACTGCAGTAGAATGAAAGTAGGACAAATGCCCTCATTTCAAGCCAAAGTTTGCGACAAAGTATGCCTGTGTGATCTTCACCCCTGTCACGTTGCTGAGGGTTCAGCCCATCCCATGGGACTGTGATAATAAAGGTGGAAATCAGGAAGAGAAACATTGGCTTCTCAGGTCTGAAGGTAGATCACAGTCAACCATGGGACCAAACTTAGCCATGTGGCAGAAACAGCTATTGCAAGCATGGCAAGAATGAAAAATAAAATTTTCTCATGCTGGGAGTGATATATTGCTATTTAAAATATAAAACAAACCAATCAACCTCCAACAATAATAATAAAAACTGTACCAAGAATTTTGGAAAAATTCAATCAATAGTAGTTTTTCCGCTTCCATAACATCTTTCCTCTGGGTCTGACATAGTGCCTTATCCAAATTAATGAATTAATGCTCAAAAAAAAAAATAAAAAAAAAATCACTGAATGAAGCTATGTATTATTAAGCCTGTTTGATAAATCGAAAAATGATATTTCAGTTGTTGGCTCCTAAACTGGTATTTTAGAACAAATGGGTCCAATTTTGAAAGGGACTGAGCCCTCAACTCCAAGTGAGAACTATTTATATTTACATGGCTATAACTTGCAAGTGGCTGTTTTAGAAATCAAAGTGGAAAACATCATGTAACAGCCCACCTTACAGAAAGCAAAATTCCCACTGTGCAGTGAGGTGGATCACTTACGTTAGATGCATCTACACTGCACGCCTACTTGGGTCTTTTCAGTCCCCACTTATTGTCTCTCTCTGAAATGGGACTCAGGCTGGGGGGAAGAGCTAGCTAAAACAATGTGAGATTTTAGCATGATGTCTTTACGCTGACTGTCTGCATAGGAGTGAGTGAATTTGTTACCTAGCTTTTTAATGGCACAACTGAAAACACTGTGACTGCCTAGTCTGAACAATCTGCAATTGCATGTATCTTTCCTTTGTGCAATGTATGATACTCCACATCTCAGATGACTCTCCAAAGATGACAACTTATTTAAAATTATCTTAATTTCTATGCTCTACTAACATTAAATGATTGAGAACAGGTGGCTTAGGAAATTGCTAATGCAATTCAAACCACCTCCCATGTGGAATGCCAGCCTGTACTCAGGCAAATGTAGTCACAATCAAGAATTACTATCAGTGGTTATTTGCCATCCCATGTGAAATAAGTTGGTGACCTCAGTCCAGTTCCTACAGCAGGCAGGTGTGCACATTACCTCTGCCACCATCACAGTTGGCAATAAATGGTCACTGTTCGCAGTTTCAGCAGGGAGGCCAAGGACCAAATAAGCTTTCTGATGGAAGTGCCATCTTGAGTCTGGAGGTGGCCTTCTCAAAAAAGATTGCACTGTCATGTCAGGATAAGGTTGACAATGGCCTGCAGAACTACCAAGCAATCTGTCTCTTTTCAGTGAAAGAAACACCTGTTTAAGAGTCAGTGAATCTGATTCTTTTTACCAGAATTCAATTTGATTCATTTTCCTTTAATCTCCTGGAAAATTGTAAGATACATCTGCCAATGGGCATACCAAACCCCAGAGTATTCTGGAGAGGTGTTTTCTCTGTGTGAGGTTAGAGTGGGTCAAGATCATAAACACCCAGCTCTGTATCCTGTGCTGTTGCAGAAGAAAATTTCTTTTGCCCATCCCTGATGATGGAACATAGGTAATTCTTGTCTATATCTGATCTTGATATGATTTCTCACATTTAGAGGAGTGATGGAAAGCGAGCAAAACAGCAGAATTCTAATTCAGAATTCAAAACTTTTGCTTACTAAAGAAAGTGCAGCACAAGGCTTCAAATCTCACCCACCCTGAGAAGTACATCAAGGAATGGGAAGGGCTGGAAGAAGGGACAGAAGAGTATGAAAAACCCCTGAAAGGTCACAAAAACTGCTCCAGGAGAAGCTACAACCATAGCCAGCCTCCCATTCACTCTGACCTCTTCCTTGGCAGTAAGAGTATCAGAAGCAGCCCACTGGGTTTCCCAGGATCCTCCCAAAGCAGAAGAAATGGCTGTTCTCCTGCCCTCCATTTGCCAGGCAACTGATTGGTTGGCCTGTGTCCTGGGATTTGTGTCACTGCTAGGCAAAATATTAAAAAAAAAAAAAAGTGAATCTATATGCTTAGGTGTGCAGGTCCAAAAGTTGAACCCACGTTGCCTTTTTTTTTTTTCTTCACTAATTGACTGAAACAGATAACACAGATGTGAACATCTCTGATCTCAAGCCACGTCTAAGAGGGGCTTCACTACTCACAGCAATGATGTGGAATCCTTTTACCTGGGCTTGAGAATGTCTACTGTGTGATCCACTGACTGGATATTTCCTTTGAAATACATATTTTTTTTATTCTGCTCAGTCAAGACAGGAAGAGGATTATAGCTCTACACATGAATACTCTGTCATACTATTTAGCTTAGCATGTGACTAGTAAATTCACCAGAAGAACCATGAATGGATGACATACCTGAGGAAAAACAAATTACAAATGAGCTCTTTAGGCAGAGCAGAACTTAGCATTTGATTTTGCAGGTGCAATCAAGGTGTCTTTGTGAGTACAATTAATTACACTTACGTATTCAGAAGTGATTAAAAAACCTAAGCTAATCTGTCATTGATGAAGTCTACCTACACGATATGCTTAGTTAAGTTCCTGAAATAGATAAAAGGGAAGAAAACAGAGATGCCCAGAATGGATATACTAAGATGCCCGGGAACGCTGCTTTGTATCTACATAGAACAGACAGGTGGATCATCTACATAGATCAGACTAAAAACAATAGCAAGTTTCTAAAAAAAAGACGCTGAATCTGCAAAGTGAAGACACTTTGCAACTCAGCAGAATTTAGAACTGCTTTAGAAAGGTAATTGTTTAAGAACTGCTTATTTAGCCCAAAGAAAATTTGGAACATTTCTCCCGTAATTTCTGTGTTTTTTCATGGATGCAAATTCTTAAGTTTCTTTTTACTTTTCTCCAGTAGGGAAAAATTTTGCAGAAACAGTGCAGCTGTCATAACACTGTGAACACAGCCAGAAAGAGTGACTCACAGCTTAAACAAGGTGAACTTCATCTTTGATTTCAGTTCTCTCTACAGACTGCTTCCATCTCTTACCACTAACTGTGGTGGTCTAGCTGCAGTATGTCAGGAGGTGGAAGATCAAAACACTTTCTTGAGTTGAAAAATTAAAGAGAGAGGAGATTCAGTTTTTAATTATGTACAGACACAAATCCAAGTGTAGGTAAATTGAATCGGCAGTGCTTCAACAGTACGCACTCCTCAGGGCTGGGCTCACAGGCACTGTTTATCCGATCAGATACTATATAATCTTTAACCACTGTCCTATATGGTCCATGAGTGCACCTCTGATACAACAGCTCACTTTCCCTCTGTCAGCTGGTCATCATCCTCCACTACTTCTGACATCCTTACCTGCTGACCAGAGCATCCACCTGGAGAAATGAGGAGCCTAAGTTTTAAAACTGTTTTAAAACTGTACCCAGAATATCACTCTCCAGATATCCAAACACAGACTATTGCCTGACACTTCATTACTGGAGATTTTTTTTCCCCACTCCCACTACTCCTTGAAAACCCTTCTCTTTGCAACAGCTGTCTTAGCGGCGTGTCTCCTTCAATGGAGTAATGAAGATAGTAATAATACCTCCTGTAGATCAGCTATTACCTGTCTCTTTGCAGGATGGCCAATGGTGGATCTTCTTCTCTGGTCCTACTACTGCCCTTCCTATGTTGCTGGCCCAAGTGCTGAGGACATAATTTCTGTGAGGCATCAAGTCCTCTCTCCTGCTCAGAGACAATTTTCCCTCTTTTATGACCAAAGGACAGGGGACTTCAGGGCTGCCCTGACTCAGGCAACAGGTACAGGCTCTGACCAAGTTCATTTAGAGCTCATTAAAGGAGGCAGGATGTTAGAAACAAAGAAAAAGAGGATGTATAAAAGTCCTCATACCATATTTATCCATGTACATAGAATGGCTGTAGGCATCCAGTCATGCCAAATATGGAATTAGAAGCCTAATTCTAGGAGATCTTTTAAAAAAAAATCTTGCAAGGAATGTTTGCTGGCTTGATTCCTCTAATTATGTGGCTCCCCAGGCGCAGTAAAGTTTTTAACTACTGGGGACAATATCAATTGTTTTTAATCAAAGCTACTAAAATGATACTTTGCAGTGAGGGTTATACTGCAGAACTGAAATAAAGCTAAATGTCTAGACGTCTTAGGAATGCTTGAATGCTAGAAGGATTTCTTCTGCTTCTCTGTTCATTCTTAGAAAAGGTCAGAAGGAAACGATCTTTTCTCCCTGCATCATGCTAGGCTTGTAATCTGCACAATAGAGAAGATGTGCTTATTGAAGAAGAAACGTGCCCAAGACACTCTCCAGGGAAAATAGTCTCCCGTCAGGCTGTGCTTCAGAGATACTAAGCAATGTGAAAATTTCTCATGTGAGAAGACATAATTTGGCAGGAATCTCATCCCACAAATGTGAAGGGATTTGTTGCATGCTCTCATTCCTTCTTCAGTCCCACTGACTCTTCCAGAAATTTTACTATAATCCCCTTCTTCTATGGTAAATGGTATGCTTCGCCCACAGGGGAGCATAGCGTTGTCCTCTTCCCACATAGTACAGGTAGAGGTTTTAGGTAGAGGAGTATGTTACAGGCAAAGAGTTGTCTTGTATTCCTTTGAGTCAAAAGACTCCTTCCATGCCATTAGGAATGCCATATTTTGCTACTGGCACAGCAATAGCCTAGGTCTTCTGTTAAGGTTCCTGAGATAAACCCACCACTGCCCGTTGTTTTGGTAACCAGAGAGTAGGAATAGAAATACAAATTTTAAAAAATAAACAATAATAAAACATTTTCCTGGTACTGCTTACCCGCTAAGTACACCGAGAACCAAGTTAAGTACAAAAAATGACCCTATGATGATTAGTGTAACAAAATAGATCCAGGGCCAGTCCCTTCCTATGGCATCATTGACCTGGAAGAGTGGAATGATAATTAGTGAGACAAGCTCAGATTCTGAGCACTGCAAGGCTCCAGCCAAAGAGATCCCAAGTCACCAGCAGTAAGATTTTCAATAGCCAGTTTTCTGGAAATTTATGACAGGTTGACATTAGTGATTTTGAATGCCCTGAGGTTGAATTTCTTTGTCAGAGAATAACACCTCTTTTGTTACCTGTATTGTTATTTGCAATGTTCGAACATTTTGTCAAAATATTTGAGAGCTGATGTGAAGCTTCCTTGGATTCAGATTTTTAATCCTTCTGAAAGAATCCTGGTGACAGGGAAGAACCCTTATTATGGAGTCTTGCCCTGTAGCATTGGAAAAAGGACACCAAAACTGTCAGCTTACCCGCTCAACACACCAAGAACCAGATTTAGAACGAAAAAGGATCCAAAGATGACCAGACTGACAAAATACACCCATGGTAACTCATAGCCCATAGCGTCCTGCATCTGGAAAGACGAAGGAAAGTTAGAAGACAGAGAGGGAAAGCAGAAATGATTAGGCAAAGGAACAGATGGAAAGGTTTGTAAACAGAGCCTGTGGTTGGTTTACACATAATCATAGCAAGTGTTTCTGTATGTTCTTTCTGATGTGACCGCTCTTTTGATTGCTTCTTTTTCCCTAGCTGTTTACAGGCAATGATTAATATAGGCTGAGATATAACCACGTGCCATACTGGCACTTCTTTGGATGCTCAAAGTTGTGGACCGTCACTTTCTGGAGTTTATTTACAGCACCACAAGGGTCCATCCGATGACTTCTAAACTTCTAACCACTGCACATACTTATGACTCTTTGCTGCCAGTGAAAATATTGATAGTCTTCACTAAGCATTGCCAGATTGTGTTGCCAGATCAGTTTACTTCCCATGTGGGGCACAGGTGCATGTACCTCAGAGAGAAGCATGTGGTAACTGTGGGCAAATACTGAATTCCAGGCCCCATTCCTGGAAGTGTTTAAGGCGAGGCTGGATGGGGCTTTAGGCAACCTGGTTTAGTGGAGAGTGTCCCTGCCCATGGCAGGGGCATTAGAACTAGCTGATCTTTGAGGTCCCTTCCAACTCAAACTATTGTATGATTCTATGATCTTTCCTGGCAATGCTCTGGTAATCTTCACAGTTTACCACAGCAAGGGCAGTAGCTGTATGCTTTGGAAGAAAGTCCTTTCAAGGCCCACCATGCTCTGACCTGGTCAAGTGTTTTGTAAAGCTTTCTCACAAACTTCCTTTGTCGCCTCGAAGAATGAATCTCTCCTTCAAAATGTGATTCCTACACAACTGAATGCTCAGAGACTTTGAGACTGTAACCTGAATGCCATGAGCATAGGTCTGGCTTTCACACTATGGTAAGAATCTGCAAAGGAAGCAGGCAGACTATTGTTTTAGCACCAAAATCTGTATTATATGTAGAGCAACTCTAGCACAGAAGAAGATATTGTATATATTCTAAAAGCATGTAGTACACAAATACCATTTTATCTTGAACTCTCCTTCAAAGTTCAAAATTTTGTAAAGTTGCTGTATGCCTTAATAGAATCTCACTTTCATGATAGTATCAAAAATATCAGAGTCCCTTCTTTACTTTTCATAAACACTTATCTCCTGAGCCAGACATAGCATCATTAAAGAAACAGATGGTGGTTAACATTTTCAGGAGCACTAAAATGATTTATGAACATAAATTGCAGACTTGAAAGTACCTAAAGGCATAAAGCAGTCTAGGTTTCTTTGTTTTCCATGCATCTGAAAATTTTATTGTATGTTGTCCTCTCCTTCCAGGAAAACACTCTCTCCTTTGCAACCTAAGCATTTGTTGTGATCACAGAAGAAATATTCTTCCATACATGGGCATTGAGACACACTTCAGGGGAGGCAATCTGACTCAAGATTCATAACAACTCAGGAAAGGAATTTCAGACCTTCAGTAAGACAAGGCAGGAGAGTAACACTAATATAATCAGTTCTTTGTGGATGGAATTCCATTATCCATTTTTCTTTCAAATTACAGTCACTAAAGTCCTTGTCTGGCAATAGTTCACAGCCAATGGGCCAATCCAGAACTCTATCTTAGGGGTCCTTCAGCTGCAACTGAACTGAAGTAGACTCATTAAAAAATAAGCTCAAAATCTGCTTCTGTGAAAACAGTTCATCAGCTCCTTCCTCACAGGATTAATACATTTGGTGGTCAGAAGAGAGTGGCTGAACACCTCTTTCCAGGAATCCAGGAGTCCCTCTAACACTTCCTAAGGATATTATCCAGTTTCCCTTTGAATACTTCTGTAGAATTGTTCAGTTAGTTTATAAATACTACTATTTATTCTTTATGCTTGCAAGCCACATTTCATCCTACATGAACAAAGACACCTCTTGTGTGAAACACATCAGGGCTTTAAAGAGAAACAAATATATATAAAGATGGAATATATAAAGATGGAAGCAAATAGTCACCTGAAATCACCGTGGAGAAATCAGACAGGGAAAATGTAACTACCCAAACTGGAATTAAGTAAAGAAATGAGACTTAACATCCTCTCTTCTACAAAGAACGCCACTATCTCTAACAAGCAATCCACACAATAAGTATGGATGACTTTGAAAAACTGCCGTAAGAATTTACCAGTGCAGGCACAATGACGACTCGCCTTCTCTCTAAATATGATAGATGGTGATAAAAAAGCCTCAGCTGTACGGTATTTAACTACAGACAGGTTTTTGTCATCAGCTGGGAAAGTCAGCTGGAAAAGCAGAACTTCTCAAAGCTGTGGTACAAATGAATCCTAAATAGCAAATGCCAGTGTGCTGGGTATAGAAATCAGGTGCCTGTGCTTTTGTACTACTCTGGCATGAAGAAATTTCCAGATGGCAAGAAGCTTCCATCATGGCCTGGTAAAGTATAGAACTAGAGTACAGTGTACGCTGGCTATTCCCAACGCCTGCACAATTGCGTAACGATTGTACCAGCTAGCATCAGCACAAATTAGTCCTGAAAAATAGATCTGCATTCTGGCACAACAGAGCATTTGGGACTTCTCAGACTGAACATTTAGGAGGTCAGCTTTTCATCTCCTTTTTATTGCCCAGTCATAGACGTAACTGAGAAGCTGAGAGGCAGAGACAGTGATAGCTTCTAAAGTATAAAGAAACCATCAGTATTTGGCAAACAGCTGAGTACTTATTGCTGGACTCCCTATGCTTGGTGCTCTCATGTCTCATTTTCTTTAGTAGCAGGTGAGATTATTCCATACATTGTGGAACTGAGCCACGGTTGATAAGAATGTATGTCATATTATTGATATATATGTATATATACATATATTGATGTATATATACATATATTGATATATATGTATGTATATTATTGATAAGAATTTTTGTTATATATTGATATAACTTTAGGTATTTGGAAAATTATGTTAAAAACACCATTTGATAGGACACAGTACATTGTGAGCTTACTATTTGCTCTTGAATAACATCTGCATGAGAAACGCAGAGAAATAGGCTACCTGGCAAAAGTTTGGGGGAAAAAAAGTAATAGACTTACTCAAAACAAAACAGTAACAGCAACATATCAACGTTTAAGAAACATTAAATTCTTGGCTAAGATTCCTTCCAAATATCTGGAAATGCTTCCCCTAAAATGGAAGTATCCTAGGAGTCCAGGATGGACTGTCCTCAACTGAACAATGCTCCCATACAGTTAACATTAAAAACCTTGCACATGTGTTTGATTGAAACTGCCTCCTGGTAACTTCTCATCATTCTGCAAATACATAGCTATTAATCATGTGTGTATGCATGTGCATGTCCTGTTGACTGCAGCTGGAGGCTTTTACTGCAAGCATAACTTAGGTGGTAGAGTTGATTTTTCCTAATTATGCTACTGAAGTGGAGAAGCTGCAGAGGGTCATGACAAGATCAGGAGGAGTATTACCATTTTCACACTATCAAGTGCAGAAAATGAGGTCTGAAGAATATATTTTGTACTTTTGTTTACAGTGAGCACAAAAGGGTTCAGTTATAGGTTGCCTCTCTAGGGCAGACAAGTACAACTCCTGATACACAGTTCAGCTCTCTGGTCACTGAGGGCACTTCTTCTCCCTGAGTGTTTACTATTAACCATATGAATCTCCACAGAAATGTGGATATCTTCTAAATTTACAGTGCTGCACAAAGACTATCAGACAGTGTAGGTCTGAATTATAATATTCCAGCTACAGTAGTCAAGGTGATTGCAACCTGATGTCAACTTAGGCACGTATGGGACAATTGTTACGTCAGCTGGAAGCACAACACTGGTGGGAATCCGCAGATTGTCATTTATAGAAATAATTCCGCTTTCTGAGTCAAACTGCCTGACCTTTCTCAGCTTGCATCTCAACACTCACATCTCACTACTGTCAACAGTGAGAAAGTTGGTACATTTCTGAACATTAATGCGTCATCTCTCAGACACCCCAGAGATAAGGATCTTAGATGCCTTCTCATGATTCGCTACATACTCTCTCTGGCACTGTGGGCACATCATTTTGGCTCATTATGCTTCAGCTTTCCAATCTGCAAAGTGGGATAGTACCATGCCTCAGTGAGTACTGTCAAAGAAACCACTCAGCATCATGATGAAAGGAGGGTATTTCAGCATATTTGAGGCCTGATGGACCTTGTGTACTGGAGAAGAGCTCTTCCTTTGCCAAGCATCCTTAATTGCTATCATGACTACAGCATTTCAACATCCAGCTGAAGGCTTTTCTCTCAGATAATCTCCTAGAAATAACACCAGGATTTTTAATTCTGTAGTTTGCTGATCACAATTACAACCAGCAATTTCAGTAGGGATCAAGGAATAAAAAGTCTATTTATCTCTATAAACAGACCTTTGTGCCTATGTCTTCTGGTTCTTCAGAACTAGATGAAGACATATTGGTAAAGCCACAGGAGATATGCATGCTTTACTTGTTTAGAGATATTTTTTTTTTCCCAGGGATATTAGTCTGACACATTTTGCAAGTATCTCATTCATTACACAGGCATCATAGTTCAAAGATAATGTTAGAGGCATAATGTCTATTAACAAAATGGTTCAGCATCACCAAGCACATAGTGGAGGTCTTTCAGTCACTTAATGGGAGGGGTAGACACAATTCACTAAATTCTGCTGACTTTACAATTCACACACCCACTCCCTGACACTTTGTCCCAAATGTCTTTCAAAAATAACTGAAAGTCACAGGAAAAGTTAAATCCATCATAGAAGGGCAGCTGTCACTGGAAAGCAGCAAGCTGAAGAGAAAAACAAAGTCTGTCTTGTTCAGTGCACAAAACTGGAGAGCTGCATCTTCATGGAAAGTAAGCAAGCTAGGACACCAGGGCTAGTCTTCTGTTTCTTGACTGAATTGCTAATTGATTTCTAATGACTATAGAATGTTATGATAGCCTTTTTTAAATACAAGCACTTCAAGTATTCTATAATGAAGTGTATAACCTTTCACAGAGTAACATTAATCAAGAAGAGCAGAGTATTCAATAAAATTAAAGGGCAGTAAATTTGGAAATTTTGTGTAGAAATGCTATTTTATGCTGCCTACAACCAATCTGTGGAATTCACTGCCTCAGGAAACGATCTAGCCAAAAGTAATGGTTATGGCCAGTAGCAAAATCTCTAGCTGAAACCAAGTCTTTCTTGTAATGATTTAGGGAAATAAAATTCAAGAATACTGAGAGAAGAGGCTACATTTGGCTGAATATAGCTTTCTGCTTCAAGCTTGCATTTTGAAAACTATCTTTTTCAGGAAAAGCACTTAAGCACTTTCATAACTTCAAGGATGCATAGAAGTGATTTCCTCAGCTTAGATCAAAGATCAAATGCTACCCTCCTGACAGGCATGGCTCAGGTCATGCATAAAGGGCTGTGCATATACTAATGTGAGGTTTAGATATTTATCATCGATCAATTACTGAGGAAAGAGATTTGGATTAAAACATAAATTTTCCTTTTCTGCTCCCTCTTTCTTTCTCTTCCCATGGATATTTGGGTGAATTCATTTCATTCACACATATACTCATGGAACTACAACTTTAAACTCTGCTTAAACAACAACAGAAACTTTTTTTTTAATAGGATGATGCACTGTTTGGTACTGTAAGGGAAAAATTTTGTCCCTAAATTTTTTTAATCAGAAGTCAGGTACAAAAAATATTAAAATAAACAGAGAATGGAACTTCACCCTTCACAGCTATGGCTGTGTTAGCAATATTAAAGAAAAAAAAATCTACATTATAGACAGTCAGTAAATCCTACATCTCAGGCAAGGGCTAAGTGGCCTAGAGAGGAATGTACTTCTACTCTTCTATTATTTCTTCAGCTTCCGTTATATCTTCGTGATATTTTCATGATATTTAAAACTTTGCTTTGTATCTAAAACTTCACAGACTGACTAAAATGCCTTGCATTCATACCATCAGGGAACAGAAAAGGTCTCATAAAACCAATGTAACCATTCAGAAGTAACTAAGGCAGGGTAAATTATCCAGAAAGCATCCAGATAAATTTGTTTAGCAATGAAGCAAAACTTTAAAAGCTTAATCTTGCTACCTTTCCTCATATTAGATATATTAGGTCAACAAATATATTACATCAACAGAAATAGCTGAGAACCAAAACATTCATCCCAAATGAAAAAGGATATTGCTGGCAGTTCCTAAGAACATTCAACTAACAGCTGTAAGAGGCAATAGCACAATTTTTGAGGCTGCTCTGCCAACAAAAAAGAAATAATTTGTTCAACGAATCATTCTCTTCTGGTTAACTTCTCAACTGCAGAGCTGGTTTGGGCTTAGGAACACCTTGGCTCTGCAGTACTTGCTGTCTTTGCCTTGAAAGCTCTTGCTAGTAGTCAGAGCAGGCGGAGGACTTGTGATATGAAGGTTGGACTCCTTCCTTTCTCTCAAATTCTTCTCCTAGAGATCTAAGACACTTGACAACTGTCTCTTTAGCGATCATGCTCTTAACAACTCTTAGGTAATTGGACTGTGACTATTGACACTGTGACACAAATAAACCACCCACTAAATTTGCAAAAATTTAGTATTTTTTATTAGCTCTAGTAACAAATCCTGCACATGGTATTTTTCTGACCTCTAAACAGTACACTGCTTATGTTAAGCTGTTTTTTCATGTAATACTTGTGATAAATATATTAATTATACATTCTGCAACTTATTGTAAGCCCCGCTGCTTTTAATATTGCTTTTAACAAGGAAATTATTATTGTTCACAATTTCTAACTTTTTAGCAAAACTCTAAATGTTTAAAAGAAGCCCCAGAAAGATTTCAATGGAGGGCACAGAACTAAAGGTAAAAAGGGACACAGTACTAAAATTTACTTTCTATGCATGTTAGGCTTCATAAGCACATTTTCCAACCTGTGGGGCAAACTATGTGATGGCTTCTGAAATCCTATACTGTCCTGAATCTGCTGATTTGTTTGGAGCCTGAATGATGTGAGGCTGCTGCATGTCATGCCATGTCATTAAAGACATGAAATAAAAGAACAGTTTTACTTGAGAAATCCCTGGCTGGTCTCCACACACATCTCAAGTAAGTCTATACACAGCATGTATCCATATGACTTCACCATTCACAGAAGCAGCAAGAAAAGGATCATATTTCCTATTACCCATCATATATCCTTTAAGCTAAATTTAGACTTACAGCTTTATTATCCTAAGGACGAAGATTCCACCTTGCAGATCCTTCAATATTTAAAATCTAATTAGTTGTCTTTGCTTGGTTGGTTTTTAATCCAGTACTCATTTATGTGCATAATTTAAGGCATATGAGTAATTCCATTGAAGTCAATGGTCAATATTATTGTCACCAGCAGAAGTGAACTGGTATGCATAAGTGCTTTGCTTGAATGGGATGGGGCACACGACTGATGACTGAGAGAAATATATCTTAAAGAGCTCATTTTCTGAAATTCCCTGGGAAAAATTAGAAATTTCATGTACACGGTGACTAAGAAATGACAAAAAGATTTAAGCATTTCAGTCTAGACACTTGAGCGCATCATGAGAAGGATTATCATTTATCTTGTCAACCTGAAATACTCTTTCAGCCTTCCTGAGTCTTTAAGACAGGTGGTAAGGAGTGGGAATTTAAGGTCTCAGAGCTGACTCAAGGCAAAAGGACAGAGATGGGGTAAAAAAATACAAAACTCCAAACCTCCTAATAAGCAAAAATGTAACAACTGAAAGAAACAAGACCTACTTTTATGGACTTAGGAAAAATGGAATAAAATTGATTCTGAATGGCTTAAAAAATAAGCAAAGGACTCTAGGTGCCTTTGCTGTTATTCTGAGTAGAATTTCTTTCTAAGCATCAGCATTCTTGTAGTCTTAAAGGGACTCACAGCCACAGATGCTCTTTACAACTGTTCTGATATAGTCTGCATTTTGTAGCTGGCACTAGCAGATGGATGTAAAGGAGACACTGGAGAGTTTGACCCAGCTTCAGTCTGAACTGATGACACTCTAAAGAAGGAGCAGCACTTCATTAGTTGCTCCTATTAAAAATTATTTGTTTTGACAATCACGTATCTTTTATTTTGAAGTACTGAAGGAAAAGGCAAATTTTAAGCTCAGTTGTTCTCTCCAAGCACTTATTTTTAAGGCTTTTCTTACTGTGTTACCTAAATTTGGAATTTTACAAATTCCATATGTGCATTCTATATGTGCATATAGACATTGATTCTATGTGTGCATATAGGCATCTATAACCTTTTTCAGAGTGTCTTCAGGAGAAAGGCAAGACAGTGCACAGGGATCATGAACCAGGGCAGAGATTGCTCCAGAAAGGTTATTCTGCTATACGGTCACTGTAGGATAAAAGCAAATGATGTAGGCAAGATTCATCATACGTGGGCAGTGGGAAGAATAGTAAGATTCCTATGTGTACTTCGGTTCCCCAATTGTTCTGTATGCTGTGTAGTGATGGAAAGAGCAAATTAAAATTCCACCCTGAGCTAGAAATATTGGCAATTTGTACAGAACTCTCTGCATGAGCTAAATGGAGCCATTAACTGAGAAAGGACTGCCTCGATGAGGACAACAGAAACATAAAGGAAGAGATTAATTTGCAACAGAGAACCCTTGAGAGAGAATCAAAGAAACTGCAGCAATGGAAGATGACTCCGGAAGAGAGATGGAGAATGGGGCAAACAGATCTGAGAAGATGTAGTCTGCGGAGGTTGCTGCTTCACCCCTGCTAACAAAGTCTGTGTTGAATCTGCTTGTAGATGACCTCACCCAAATACACCTGTTCTTATCCAGATGAACCACAATTCCTGGTTTATTTTAGAAAAACTTTGGGTATGTATAGTTATAGGTCATTGCTATGCTGCCTGATCTCCCTGACAAGACGGTGAAGTCTCCAGAACTGACCAAGCTTCCCACACAGCACTGTAGAGACGACAAGTGAAAGCAGTGCTGGGCTCAACCTCAGAGTCGTGAAAGCACACACTCCTGCAAAATACACACCTTGACTGGCTTGAACTTCTTGGGGATACTGTGTAAAGGCAGAAGAGTCCTGCAGAAGAGCCCTGCCAGGCTGCTGCAACCTGTGCAAGAACAAGGCTAGAGCAGAGATCTAGAAGCACTGCTTTATAACCCTGTCAGCTGTTTGATAACAAAGTGAAAACATGTAAAACAGCTGTTTGAGCTTCTCTGAAATTATACAATCACAATGGAATGCCATTTTGCTATTATATGAACTGCCTTTAATAAAGAACACATAAAAGATGTGAAGCAAATTGTATTTGCTTTTTGTTGCATACAGTATGCGGGAAGTGCATTGCTACCAGTAGAGTTTGCCAAGCTTATTTTTTTTTATAACAGCACTGAGTCATATTTTCATCACTCATTAAACACTGGTCCTACCTTTTCAAGGATACGAACACTTTCTCAGCTTGGAAAGACTGTATAAAGTCTGACACAGATATAAACCCCCCCAGCTTTAAACCACCTAGTTCTGGATTTCTGATACTGTGCACTGACACTAAATCCTTCCACTCCATTTTTTAGTCCCCAGTATATAACCACTGGACTCCACAACATCATTTCATTCTTTAGGAAAGATCTATACTCATATTTCAGCTGTTTTCAGTTTGGGGGCACATCGTTTTTTGCAGTCAGCTGTTCTTTAACAGATTGAGTTATTATGGGAAATATAAGGTCTCTGTCCGAGAGTGGGAAGAGAATTAAAACTTGCATTCAAATACCAGCAGGTCAAAATGTCTGCAGCACACAATGATTGAGCTGAACTGTTTTCCCACTGCATGCTATTTCTGCTGAAAATGCTTACTGATCCCATGCACGGTAGTTTGTGCTTGCTGGAGAGGTAGGGGGGCAATATTGACTTGGGTGTGTTTACTACTGTCTTAATTAAATCTGTAATTTTAAATGACCTTCACACAAGTTTACTGTACAACTTCAACTGATGGCAAGGCCACTGGCATTTGACATCACACTTTTTATTTCAAAATAGAGGCGAAAAAGTTAGGCTCTCCCTTGACTTAAAGAAAACAGCAGTATTACTGGGTTTTGTTTTCACAAACTTGCAACATTTATTAGCACCAGTAATGTTCCAAATGGATACAGATTACCGTGGCAAATCAACTATGTGAAAACTGGATTTCGCTGACAAAATCTCAGCATATTAAATTTTGTTAGCGCAAGTACCACTGGGAAATTTCTATAGTCAACTGTACTAGGGGAGGGAAAACAGAAATAATCAGGAAGCTACAGTTTATACCTTCTCCCATCCAAACTGTACTCTTTGTGCTTTCTTGTGGGACTTCTCTATTTTTCTGTGAAAAATGGAGAGGGCTATGTACCTCTGCAGCATGTCTGGCAATACAGAGATGCTGAATTCCCACTGAAATCATTAGTTACACAGCGAGCATTCCTTACATCAAAGATAAATCTGAGCTCCGATAAGCACCCTGCTTTGCCACCTCACTCTCTTTCTCCAGGTTTAATATGTAAAAGAGAAAAAATAATTACATGTATTACAATTCAGTCTAGCATAGAACAAGTTACCCAAAAGTGAAATTTTGAAATTCATTTCTTGACAAATGATAAAGCAACTCACATTCTAGAGTGTGCTGGAACTGTTGCACTTTGAGGATGTAAATAATTTCCTCTAAACTATTCCCTCAAAAGTGTGGTTTATTGTTTTTCCCAATCATGTCTCAGGTCACTCTCTGTCTTCACTGAGGCTGCCTATGTCATACAGACCAGCTGGGAAAGAGCAGGCCATACTGACCCAGACAGAGCTCTTAAAGACACTAGGCGTAGACTCAGCAGGTCTTCAGGACTTTCCATAAACATAGCCTGGAATCTAGTATGCCAAGCCCTTGGTCTTGATCCATTCTGCTTGTTGATATAGATGGCTGACAGAGCATTTTCCCTACGTCTTCCCTACTCAACGGCTAGCATCAATAGTGACATTACTTTTGCCATCTTACTACACTACCACTCTTGGTTCCTGAACAGTAGATCTACTTAGAGGAGATTCATGTCATTGATCCATCTGCAGTGCTCTGCCAAAGTCAGGTCCCTATACAGGTAACAGCACCCATTAAGGCTCTCCTTTCTCTCGCGTGACAATTACATGAGTGGGTTACCTTGTCGGGTGAATTTGCAATTTGCAGAAATGCCATGTAGTGACCTCCAAAAATTATTTGGATTTCTGTGACTTAATCAGGATTTGAATTCATGTCTCCAGAGGCAAAACTCACAGAGCTTTACGTGAGTTGCCTTGTTCCTGTGTAAGTGTGTATAGCTTTTTTCTCCTTTAAAAGGAAAGGTTGATCTTTGAAAAAGTCATCCAAAAGCCCAAAGGCTATTTAGCCACAGGGCTGATAGTTCTTTCATTATAGCTACTGCAGCAGTTCCATCTCTTACTGCTGCTCAGTTTTTTAAAAACCTTTTCATCTTTTAAAGGCTTTGGAAATTCACTCCAAAAGAATAAAGTGCTGATTTCAAGCATGAAATATCCCCTAGGATGGTGGGTTTCCAAATCTAAAGATTTCATTTCATCTTAGAATTCTGGGATATCCCTTCCTGTCTCTGTTTATTTTGTATTTACATTTGCATGGCTGATTATCCAGAAAGGATTTTCTGCCTATTTTACTTTATGGCTGTTTTATAACTGCTTCTATTTATCTCAGTGCAGACTGACAGCAAATTCTACCGTAAGTGTATCAGAACAACACTGATTGCTGCATGCACAGGAATACACCAGCATGTACTGTTCATTGATTTACATAGTCAATTAAGTCCTTGAAAATAAAGATAATGAAAAACAGTACTGTAAGTTGTAGATAATCACTACCTTCTTCAATAAGTGGAGGCATGACTGCCAATTCTTTTTTGCGCTTGATCAGTGTATCTGTTTCTTTTGTAGCTGCCAGTTCCCAACCTATGATATTCCTAGAAATCCATTCTACATTTTAGATGATGAATCCAGCTTTCAGTTGTGAAATCACACCCAAAATTCTCAAATAAAATGTACAATATCTAGAAGTCACACCACACAGCTAATAAACCTTCATCTGACAGGCACACTAGCCACTCAGATATTGTATAAGCACTAGAGGTTCATTGGAGAAATTACTATCAAAGAGCCTGAATGAGGTGCAACTGCATTATTAGCAGACAAGACTGCCCCTTCTCTTTTTTTTGTGTTTTATCAGCAACACCAAGTAAGAAAGATCAGCACGATGTCCAGGACTGATTTCTTTTAGACATGCTTTAAAACTCCACAGTGTGGATGTTCAGTGATAAACATTCCTCTGGCTGAGTCCTAAGCACCTCATTTTCTACTTCTGCTCACTTTGTATCTTCTAGGGAGATGTGCCCAGTATTGTATTTAGGCCTCCAATTTGGATGCAGTTCAGAGGACTGGAGTTAGAAGGAGACAGTTCTAGGGGAGGTCATGGGCACAGCTAAACAGTACACTTATGATGATATGACCATCTATCATACTGAGCCCTCAAGTCCTGCTCAGGCAGAAATCCCACTGAAATAAATGAAAAAAGCCAGTATTAGTGGACCAATTCTCTCTGCAGGCGGGAAAGACTTATTACTCACAGTAAGATTGGTGAAGGTTTAGTTGTATTGCCTTTCGTCTTGAAAACAGTATGTTGAAACAAATTAAATTCAAAATAAACATGAGTTTTTTAAATAGTCACTTCTAGAGCCACCACTTGTGTTCTGACCTAGGGCATATTCCCCTCTCTTTTTCTTTCCCAGGGTCTAGATAATGAACTAAAGTCTGTTATTTGTGAATATGTCTAGTGGATATGTGTCCAAACTTAACAACTCTGAAGATGTGTGTTTCAGAAAGCAAGGATCATCAGTTCTGGAAAAAATGGTAGTAGGGCCCAAGCAGTGCACCGAGAGAGGCACTCGAAATCCTAAGTCATATATAAGTGTCCCGGTAGCTTAGCTTTTAATTTTATAGCTCTGGGATAAAAGATTAAAGATTAAAGACAAGAAAGGTCTCAGTGGTGATTAGACAGCAGCAATTAGGAAACAGTCTAAGGAAGAACAAAGGAAGAAAGAATAGAGAAAGGGCAACAGAAAGACAGGGCTATTAAAAGAGGTCCTTCCCACGCAGGAGCACTGGGCAGAGGGTCTTTATTAACACCTCCCCATAACCAACCTGAAGAAGCTTATGGATGAGCTTATGGAGAGTTTCTTTCCATATAGAAGAGGAGCACTGAGAGGTCCAAAGTTGAGGTCTGAAGGGCTCATGAAAACTTCATTTCACACAGTAAGTGCCTATTTTGCATTGAACAAGTGTTCAGCAGCAGGTTTTTGTGGCAGGTGGCAACAGCAAGTCACTGCTGTTACTCACTTTCAAGGCAACTGTACAGGCAACCATGACTGTTGCACGTACACTTATTCATGAGAAAAAGGAAAACAGAATTAGGTCAGCATTTATGCAAATTAAGTGTGGACACTGCTTTTTCAGTGCATTAATGCTGTGGCCCTTCAGTGCTCTGAACTATGGGCCCTCTCCCCTTACCCACCACTGTTACAGCAGATGGAGATGAAATAACCTCTGCAATCACAGAGATGGGTTGCTCATACTTGCATGCTTATTCTTTGTAAATTTTTCTCATCCATGCAAAACCCTGCCAAAAAGATGATTAAAAAAACCCTCAACCCCACAACAATGAAAGCCCAGCATTTTCTTGGAGGGGTGGGGGTGGATGGGGAATAAACACCATGGAAACATGTAGACAGATATATTCTTAGAATCAGATCATTCTCTTGTGTGGAAAGCCTTACTAATTCAAGCCTAAGTGCTGCAAGAATAAAGGGTTAGAAGGAAAAACACAGCTGGCGAAAATTGGGGGTTGCAGCTCTACATTTAATGTCTTCCACTTTGTGGCAATATCTCTGTATTCCTGACACCATCTTCCTCATTGGCTGCAACAGAGTGTGAGGGGATGAGAAAAACTCACAAGATGTATCAATGCTGTCAGCAAAGTAAATTGTATCTGTTGTCCAGTTTGCTCCATTTTGATTTCATGATGGGAATTGTAAGGGTGACTGTAAGCTCCAGGTCAAGCTCATTTACTGACTCTTGGAAGTATTATCTCACAGATTCAGACATGGAAGGGTCTTCCAAGACAGCCTTTTTAACCCACTGCATCTATATATTCTGCTCTATGCTGTCCTTGGGGATGTGATGCTTCTGAATATTTCCACTCATTCATCTCACTGCATTGTGGTGGCTCTATTCACTGTTTGAGTACTAAAACGTTTTCTTGCCTAGGGGCTGGGCAAGCCTACCAATGATTGTTCAGTTAAATTTGAGGGATTCAGCTTATTATGTGTCAGTTCAGGCATCTCTTCCAGGGACAGGTTAGTGCCCTGGATCTCATCCAGCCTTGGCTTTAGTCCATCTCTAATAATATCACACTCTTTCGTTTACAGTTAGAGCCTTGAGGTAAACCGTCCCTGGAGGCACTGCATGTTATTTTCAGAGACTCAACCAAGTATTCTGAAACGTTGTCCAAATGACATGGGACAAAGCCAATACTCCAAAACTGATGGGAGGCTCAAGGCTGCTTGTTATTAATAATCATCAAGCAGATCAAGCAGAATTACTTGATCCTAGAATTCAAGCTGTAATGGGCAAGCTGTAGGCAGAACATCTCAGGACCAGGTTCTCCACTACCCAGCAGTGTGAATAGCCCAATGCAACAACTTATGGTTGCTTGCTCTATGCTCTGTTTTACTTTACATATACGATTGCTTAGATGCAGGGGAGTGGAGAGACCAGGCACATAAAACTGAGGCTGCAGTGGACAGTTTTGCATGCAGTGTCACAGGGCTCCAGCTGCAGAAAGCACATTCCACACAAAGACGAAAGCCTTTCTAGAGACAGGGCGCTGTCCGAGTTGCATTTAACTCGGAAGCGAAGCTTCCCCAGAAGGACAGTAACAAACTGATTAAAAATAATTAAAAAGAAGCCCCATTAGGGAAAGTTGAAAGAACTGAATCTGCTCAGATTAGAAAAAGATTAAGGGAAGACAACAAATGCCTACAAATACTTAAACAGGATGTTACAAACTGCACAGGGATTAATTTTCCTCCTTAGTCAACAAGACAATAAGAAATAACGGAGTGCAGCAGAGACTGATTACAAAATACCAAATGACTCAATTTGTAACATTTGGATTTGCATCTGCTGCTGGAAGCTTCCAAGACTGAGGGGTCTTCAGAAATGGGCCTTGGTGCCGGCACAAGGGAGCAAGCTGCTAATGCTGGCTGATCATACATTAAGGAGAGTTCTGAGAATGATAAGCTCAAACTTTCTACAATGCATAGGAAAAATTATGATGTGACATATCACAAGAGGCGTCTGTCTACTCAAATGATTCTATAAACTGACTGCATATGAGACAAAGTCACCTGGCAGTTATACTGAGACAAAGTAAACCTCATGAGATTGAGGCAGTATAGGAGATGTGCTCCTATAAACACTTAACGCTCCCGTCAACAAAGATCTGTTCTTCAGTGAAGAGTCAACAAAAGGTTGTTTTGCATGGATTTTCATCCTGCATTAAAAATTTGCATTAAAAATTTGACTCCTTGCAAGTAATCATCCTCCCTGCCACTATAGCAGTGTCAAACTGCTTTCCCTAACATTTTTTCATATTTCAAAACAAGCCAATTTTCTCGCAAGTCTTATCTGCTGAGTGAGAGAGGAGATTGGAAAGTGTATTGATCTTATTGATGTCAAGTCCTTCTAGGGAATAAAAGTTTATTGCTTTCCTGTCTCTGACCATCTTTTTGTGAGGATGTGGATCACAGGCTGGGAAACAATACTCAGGAGAGAGGAGAGTCTTCACTACAGAGGTGAAAAGCTGGAGGAGGCATGAGGGGAAGCATGAAGAAGGAAGCAGGAAACCGAATGTAAAATTTCAAGAGCTACTAAGTAGATTAGGAGTCCAGGGCTTGTGGAAGGTCATACAGCTTTCTAACTTTTAAACATGCAGGTTTAACCTTGTCAAGTGTTGCACAAGACAGACATAGGTTTCATGAAATTACTAGTACATTTTTCAGGGCAACATGCTGAAATGTGCTAAGCTCCCTCCATTCCCACTGAGAGGAATGCAGAGATCTAAGCACCTTTCAAAAGCTATTTATCAGAAAATAGGAAGATATAATTGAAAAGCACTTATGGAAAAGTTTAAACCAAGGGAATTGCTCCATTGTTTAAACATTTCCAGCCAAGTAATTCAGCCCAGAGCTTTATCTGTTGTTTTGCTGAGTTTTAGATCAGGCTCTTATTTTCAGATTTAAGGAGGGAGCACAGAAAACTCCCTACATCCACATGTATGTCCTTGGAAGACTATCACAACAGGCACCAAGGCCCTGATTAGGCATTTGTAAGTCCTCGTGTTGTACACACGACTGCATGTGGAAAATTTCAACATCATGATCAAGATTTTACAAAAAGAAGGTGAGACCTTTTGAAATTAAGCGGAATTTTGCCATTGACCCCAGCAGGACCCTAGATTCAAACTTTGGTATCTATCCTGAATTGCAGAGGAGCTAAGAACCAACAGTCTGCTTGAACTTTGAATGCTCAGCACTTTTAATATTAACCCATTAGCTTACATCATTAAGTCTAAGGAATGATCTTCACCTAAAATTTTCAGCCACAAAATTGTCTGATTTGCAGACATTTTCTTATACCATTCTTTAATCTTTACTCTCCTTTCAGTGTAAAATGGACAACCAACTATCTCAGGAGGGATATTTCTATTCTCTACTATCCAGAAGTACTCTTCCTTTTGATCTGGCTAGCTTAAGCTAGAATACCCTTTCCATGGACTATAAAGCTTATTGTACAAACCACAACAGATATGGTTTGAAACACCCACATATGAAATTAGTGTGAATGTTTAGAGATTGTTTCTACATACAAATATTAAAGCCACAATACTCTCATCGGTGTGTCCTGTAGTTAACTGCCCATCAACATCTGCCCCCAGAGTAGCACAGACCTCTCTGCAGAAGGAAATATGCATTGCATCTCAGATATCTGCTTTACCATACAGCAAACACTGATCAGAGCTGACTTCTATCCACCTTGTCAATATAACACAAAGAGGCAAAAATTCATATGGGACAACAGTACTTTTAGGATTGTTTACAGCAGCTTAACTGAGCATGTCTGTCAGCTCAGGTGTCCAGGTATTTATTCAAACTTTGTATTTCATGGCCTTTAAACAGAGGCGATACATTTTCTTTTCTTCACAAACTAAATCTCCTCCTCCTCAATTACTGAAATTTTATCTGCAGTGCTAACTCTTATCTTTTGCAATCTTATCTAGGTATAACTGGCAACTGATGAAAATAAATATTTCTTTTGTTGCCAAAGCAAGCATTCTGTCAAAGCCATAATCTAAAAGGCTAAGTATATGGATGCCCCTAAAAATAATGACCATCAATCTGTACTAATTTCAAGTCTCAGTTCACCATGCTGTCTCTAAAGAAAAAAGAACAGCTCAGGAAATCAGTGAAAAAAGCTGGCTGAATACCAAAAAACCCCAACAGCTAAAATCCAGGTTGCTGCAGGGACGCCATAAAAAAACTCAGACCATCTGCAGCAGTCATGGTAGAAAAATCATTTAGCAGTGAGTATATGCTTTTGGCTCCTGTTATTAGATAACTGATAACTGAGTTTTGAATGATTCACATCCAGTCATGCAAATGACGCATGGACCCAAAAGTGTGGGGATTGGCAGGGTCTTTCATAACACGTGCCTTTGGAGAAAATGATGATAACTTATGGATAGGTTTCAAAGTGCTAAGTGGTAACACTGCCAAAACTATTTTCTTGTTTATTTCTGATATCTTTTACTTTCTCTTATTTACTCTGAACTAGCTATAAATCCTCTCAATCATGCAAAGACTGGAGGAATGTGAGCTAAATGTCATAAAAAGACAGGTATATATAGTCATAGTTGAGCCGAGGAGTAGTTTTACCCAGTTCCTTTTCTGACTTAACTTCTGTTCTTCATTATTTTATTAATCTATATCCTCTTTTCAAGTAAAGGCAATTTTTGTGCTCTGAGACCCAGACTCCCCTTGTGGTTTGATCTTTGCCCTTTATCTCAGGCATTAGAAGGAAGCTAGAGTCACAATTCTAATCTAAATTTGCGAGGATAAAGAGACAACTGCTAGCTGTTCCACATGGAGACTATATATTGCAGATAAGCTAAATCTTTAAAGGGAAATTTTGTAAACTCCAACTCACTGCTGGGTAGAAGGCAGCTTCAGGCTCATGTTTAAGAGATAAGCTGATGTTGATTAACAGTGCAAGCCGCCTCAGTCTAGATTATCCTTTTGTGTGCTTTGGGTCTTCTTGAGTTAAACTCCATTGTGCATTGTAGCACATCCTACCATCTTGGAGAACCAGGTGTCATAATATGCCAGTCCTCAAAGTCAGTCTTTGAGTCTGGGTTAGCCTTATACAGATGGAACCGCGCTGTGTGTGAATTAAATTCCTGGACCGTAGCATATTGCTGCAAAGGTTGATGGCCAAAGCAGAATCCAGAAACATGTTTATATCTGGTTTACAGGTGAAGGCTAAATCTGATTTAAACTCTTATAGCATAATTGTATTGCCGCTGAATTTCCCAACATATTAGCAATTACAAGGTAAAACCTAAGCTACTGAAACTTCCAGAATTAGAGTAAAGGACAAGATGAGACTGCATTTAAATTAAATATAATATCATGTTGCAGCTAAACATGTAATCATGATCAATACCAATATCAGAGTTAAGAGAATTTATTCTAATACTATCATGATAAAAGTCATAATCAGGAGTAGTGCTAGCATGAAAAGGGATTTGTGACGTCTGTCTTATAGAATTTACAAGCTGATCAGCGTAGTGCCTTTGTAACTTTAATGCCATGAGCAGAGCACACCGTTATCTGTGACAAATACTTCTACATCAAGTAATCCGGAGATGTACGAGATACTTCACTCCTGCAGAGAAGGTCTTTACATGACATTCTACTCAAGAAGGGTACGTTGCAAATCTTCAAACCAATAAGCCACGTACCACCTTTCAACATGTCAGTAGAAAGTCAACATTTATATTTGATTTAACTGTGCCAGATAAACCCTCCCATTTTATCCACTAATATTCTGAGTTAATTAAAGCTCCATGCTAGCAACCATGCCTTTGCTATATAGAACAAGCAAGAAAGCTAAAGCCCTGAAGTTTCAACATAGCCGCAGCACATGAGCAGGCCTTTCAGCTTATCATTTTCGGATACGTACCCAGTACAGCACATCTGTCCAGCCCTCCATCGTGATGCACTGAAACACCGTGAGCATGGCAAAAGCAAAATTGTCAAAGTTCGTAATGCCGTGTTTAGGTCCCTCCCAGCCTGCCTTGCACTCTGTGCCGTTCTGACACTGCCGCCCATGCGCAGACTGGGGGGCACAGGGAGACGGATCATCTTCTGCAGGTGTATCTTAAAGGAGAGGAGGGAGAAAAAGGAGATGAAGAGAACTAATTGCTATTTGACACACTGATAAGCGCGATACCTAATTTTAACAAATACATTTTGCAGTGAATTTGACAGATTTCTCTAGGAATACTCAAGCGACTGCATTAATTTTAATGGGCAGAGGGATGTTTTGTTGTGCTTCACTTTCTTTTTGTATAAATTGTCAAATTTTACAGTCAAAACTGAAACGGACTTTTTTTTTTTAAAGCATACCCTCCTATGAGGAAGAAATCATGCCTTTCAACATGAGAGGGAACATTAGATGATGTCTACTAGATTTCTTTAGTCTGCACGTTGCGACCAGTGTTTTCATCCTGCAGTCACCTGGCATCTGGGTTCATCTTGGAAGGGAAGTGCAGCGCTGACTGGCACTCCGCTGAAGGAGGCCGAACCCCTGCAGCAGACAGGCTTCAGTGCTCTGCAGAGAGGTGGATATGGTGCTGGGCCACCGCTAAATTACAGCACAGAGCCTCCAGAGCTCTGCTCTTTTGGAGTTTAGAAGCTGCGTGGCATTTTATCGATAGCCTGGTGCCACTCAGAAGCTCTGTAAGGCTACTGCTTGATTATCCACCCCTTATTCTGTACAGGTGTTTCCAAAGATCTGAGAACCCGTAAAACAAAGCTGCCTAAATGCTTTGGTATATGAAAAATGTTACATAAAACATTTTTATAAGCACAAAACCTCCTGCAATAGGATTTTTTAATAAATATACATATTTCAGAGCTTAGTGCTACATTTATAACAGATGCAGGTATGTATGTGTGGGGGAGCAGGTAATTATGTTTTCTTCTCATCTTATATGGCAAAAAATGTATTTTTCCAAAAGTTATGATCACATTCTGATCATTAAAGCGTGCCAGAAACAGTAATATTAGAATTAGATGCTGCAATGTACATAATCCCAGACAGTATGGAGAAAGATATATACACTTTAAAGATGTAAACCAGACTGACAATTCATTATAGTTCTAGTATCATTTCCAGAAAATGAAATCTGCCAACATTATATAAGCAGAAAATACAGAACTTCTGAAACAATTTCCTGCTGTACAATATTTTCTTGGTTATGAGCTGAACTGGGTCCTAGACATTGGCACCCACAAGCACATGGGAAATCACCGCTGCTCAATATATCAAATGAAAAAGAGCAGATGATTAGATGAGTGAGTGACAATACAATTGCATTATTTTGAAATTTGAGTATTTCTTTCTGTAAATAATTTGAAAGTTCTTTCCTGATGCATTTGGTGCTAAAAGTTTCTTCCCATTAATATGATTTTGCTTTCTTAATAGCTGCACTTCTAACGATGGTCCCAGCCTGTGGTTAAAAAAAAAGGGTACTGGGGCTCAATTAGATATTCCTTTACAGTGATACTAGTTTAAAATGAAGATGCATTTGTGTATGAGTTTAATAATAAAACAGAAGAGCTATTCGTTTATGTGCTGCCATCTCATCTGTAGCTCAGTCTGCTAGTGGTGAAATCATCACTACTTTAGTGTGGCTTGAGCCTCTGGGAGATTTGTTAAAGAACTCGGCTGGCTTGTAGTAGCAAAGGTCCACATTAAAAAGTCAGCTATTGTGTTCAGTAGGAATTGACAGTTTTGCACGTAGCCTTTACAGACAGGCCAACAACTGAGCGCCCAAAAGGAGCAAGCTGAACTCTCACCGACAGAGACAGTCTCTCTACATCAAAGGTGATTCATATCCAAGAAGCAGAAGAGAGGAACCACCACTGTGAAACCCCAAACAGGTACACAGCAGGCACCCACAGCCACCCGTTTTCTGCGCCAGCACAAATGCTCCATTAAATATACTGGGAAAGCCTCCCTCAGAAAATCTTTACGTGTATGACAGTGTTCCCCTTACCTATCAGTCCTCCTTGCACATGGTAGCAGGTCTTATGCATCTTCCCCATGAATAACTCCAGTCCAATGATGGCATAGATAATAATGACAAACAGCACCAGCAGGGCAATATGCAACAAAGGGACCATGGCCTTGATAATTGAATTTAAAACCACCTGGAGACCTGCAGAGAGAACAGAAGGAAGCACTTATCAGCAAAGGAACAAAATTTAGAGAGGCTATAAATTGCACGATAATGTCATTTTTATTTCATTCCCCCTCACCTGAACTCATTATCTTGATGATGTAAAGACGTACATTTACAGATCACCTCCCTCCAGAAGATCCCTGACATTTCACAAATTTACCGTCACAGCCTGGATCACAGACTAAAGTAAAACAGGTATTACCTTACCTGTCACCAAAATACTACCACCCTGGGGAGGGAATACATTAGCTATTTTGCCTGTTCTGGAAAAGCAGGCCTAAGGTGTTCCCCAGACAGTTTTGAGGAGAGTTAAAGCATGAGAAAAACAAAGAACAATCAGAATTGAAGCAGGACAAGAACAGTGAAACATGCAAGAAGGCAAATGCTGGGGTACGACAGCTGCACCCCAGACCATGGGGAGAGATGGCAAACTGAAGTCATGCTCCTACTCTGATTCTGGGTTCTTCCAGAGGTCGGACCAGTATCAGGCAGAGCCTGAGCTGCTGAAGGGTCACCAAACCCATACTGTCTGAGAGCTCCCAGTCCTCTTAGGATCTCCTGCACTCCTGATCCGCCTCGCCTTACTTCAGTCTGAACAGAGGGAGAGTCAGAACCAGCAGTGCTGGTTTTGCCCCAAGATTTAGGGATCCTGTTATAACAGAGGCTGTCCAGGTCCCTAGAAAGGGGTATGAACAAAACATTACACGATTGTTATTAAGGCATGAGACTGGTCTAAGTCCTGATCATGAGCAAGCCACACATTTCCAGCATGGCCTGGGGAAGGTTACTCGCAGCCAAGTTTGCTAAAGCACTAAGCAGCTGTACCCTCAGATGCAGTTGGCTCAAGCAGCAGATTCATAGGCCTCTTTTTGTCTCCTTCTCCTCATTTGTAAAACCAGAACAACAAAGTCAGCCTCGTAAACCTTTAGTAAGGATTTGCATTTGCAAAGATCTTAAAGTTATTATCACTGGTGGCAGTGATGGCAACCACTGTCACTGGCAAGTTATTAATGTTGGAAGCATTGAAAGACCTCTAGAACTCTACAGTCTATGAATAGCCAGATCAGAACAATTATGAGCTCATGATTTTGCAATGACTGAGAGCCAGAAACCGTTAATGTCTCCTGCAAATACTGACATCTCCTCAGAGAAGCTGATATTAGCTGTGATTTTTGAAAAAATGTGATTCATGAGTTGTAAATGTCTGTTATACATCTGCCAAGAGAGTTTGTGATAACTATTAACTTTTACAATCTATCATCTAAGATCTTAGATTTTCATTTTTATTACTTTTTTAAACGGATTTAAATACTTTCTAATACAGATGACACATCTCTTGACAAGCACTTTCACTTGCAGGCAATCCACTTGTCAATTCACAGCTAAGGCTGAGACTTTGCGTTTGCTTCCCAGCCACAATGGAACGCAGCAGAAGCAATCAAAGGTGGCACCAGCTGCCAGGCCAGCAAGATCAGTCACTGCCTGGATTATCCAAAGCTGGCTACTAGTATCCCTCTAATCTGACCGTTTTTTTCAGGTGTCTGCAGTCAGTTCAGTTATCTGTTGATGGTTCATGCTACTATCCAAAGGGAGTGATATTCAACATGAAACATTCCGGCTTTCACAAAGAGATCCTGACTTGAAGTACAATACTGACAGGATCAAAACTCATCCTGTACAAGAACAGGCTGTTCTGCTTGCTCAGTTACCTCTAGGTACTTACGCTGGATAAGCAACGTCTCTGGGGAAAAAATATTGCTGTGATTATGTGAGGCAGTAAATCTTTCCCCCTAGATGCTCATCTCATTCAGTCTATTAATTCTAAATATATACAGAAAATGAATTTCAGTCCACATCAACATCATTCCAATACTTTACAGCAGTTGAGAATGTAACGTTCACCAGAAAATTAAAACAATGTTCCACCTTGTCGCAAAAAACATACAAGAAAGTTAAAAGACTACAGATGGCTATGAACCTGAAAAAAACCCCACAGACTTTGCAGATTGAAATATTTGTAGCTTCAAATAAATCTACACAAAAGCAAATAAAGGTCTCCATTTTTAGTGTTTTAGGAGCCTTGTTAATCCAAAATGTAGCCAAGATTACAAGGTTAGGAGTTCTAATATCAGGTCTTATGTAATTTACCCTTAATTATTATTATTAATTGATTTAATATTCATTATAGGATATATCCAGTGCTCTTGAGATGGTACTGAGGACAGACACAATGAACAAAGACCTTTCTCATTTTAGATGTGGCTTCATCATCACCCATGCTGTGAAAGTGCTTCAGTGTACTACATAAGTCCAGAGAAGACAGTATCTGCACAAACCAATGTCCTGTGTGTTAACAAAGAATGAAATCAAAGGCTTGCACCATAAACGTGAGATGACAAGGTGTTTAGACAGTCAAGGGGAACACGTACCACCAGAAGATTTACAGGAGCTTCACCTAGCTTAATTAGAGAAAAGCTTCTTGAGGATAATAAACCAACTTTGAAGAAGAGATGAGCTCTTGAATACTGTTAGCATGAATTGATGTGTGTGCTGTGCAGTATCCTGCTAGGGCAGTCTGGTTTTAAATCTGGATGATTCAACTAATTAGCAAGCTTACATACATTACTGTTAAAGCGTCCAGAGAGTTTCTAAAAGTTTTAAACCGCCAACTATGCAGCAGCTTCAGAAATGTCCTCTCAGAGGATTTGTAGAAGGGCACGGGGTATATGCATATCACACCATGCTCCCCGCATTGTTGTCAAGCTTATTGCTGCAATATAGCTGCTACCAGGAAGTTACTTTATTCTCAGATGAGAATAAAAAGAAATAAAAATTGAAAAAAATAAAAATTGAAATTTATTCAATATTGCAAGGAACAGCATGAGGAACAGCATGAGAGGCTTCTCGTGGACAATCAGACAAGTTGATGTAGTAGCAAGGGGGACAACAGGGAGAGAAGGTAAAGAAGGATTAAATGACTAGGAAAGAGCCATGGGTAGGCAGAACAGAGACGCTTTTTAAATCAAAACCCCACATGCCTCAAAACACATCAAATCTGTGTTCTGAAATCTGAGAGATGCAGATCAGTGTCTGTGGATGATCAGATGCATTTCTGATCAGGGTAAATTGAGGAGAATCATCCCCTTACATGCAGTCACAAAGCTTTTTCTAACCAATGGTGAAAACTTCTTCACGCTTTTACACGCGCTTTCCCTGTGCAGAGGAAGAAAAGACAGCTGAACTGACAACAAAAAAAAAAAAAGGCTTCTCTGTCTCAACTCATGCACGCTCTCAATCTTTGCACACTGCGACACACAGATATCACCCCACATGGGTGCTCACAACAGAGGGACAATACAGTCCCATTTGCCTGATGCTCTCTGTGAGATGCCATTGCACATCCACATCTTTGGCATTGTCTCCCTTGTGGTGGTAAGGCTCGCACTCCTAGCAATGAACTGTGCAGCTTATAATCGTAATCAAATCAGAATGCCAGGTGACCTGCTCAGACTACAAAGTTGGTCTCTGGATTTCAAGTAGGTGATGCCAATAACTGCCTTCCCTCAGTAGCATGATGAGTTGTGGTTTTACACAGCTTTACAGAGGTTGGCAATGCCATCGTTGGCCAACCATAAACACAGAGTCCTGAACTTATGTCCTGGCAAGTAAATATAAAAATAAATGGTTTTGAAATATTTGGCATTCTAAATGTACTTGTTCATTTCTGGAAGGTCTTTCCATGCGATAGACACTCTCCAGACATCCGTGAAGTCACAGCATCTGCCTTGAGGAGCTAACTCCAGGCTGGACAAAGAGATAACTGCACAGAAGTTAGGGAAAGTGCCACAAAAAGGATTGTTTGCAAGTTTTCAGCCTGCACTTTTCTTCTGTTAATAATTGAAGATCTTAAACAGCTCTTAGTATTTATTTTAAAAGCACTTCAGTTTACCTTTAAAAAAAACCCTCTTGGCTGCATTCTGTTGGCTGACACTGACTCCATAAATGTTTCAGTAAGCAAAACACGTTAATGCCATTCCCTAGGCTCACAGAATTTCGCATTTATTTACACTGATAAAACATTCTAAATATTTATTACAGGGGAACAACATTGCTTTTTATACCAGGTCAAGCCCTTTTCAGCCTCTAGAGGATTGCATCAACCCAAAAGTTTAGGGCATAACTGAGAAGTAGAGGAAATAGGGAAGAAAGAAGGAAAAGAGCTTACACCAAGCAACATTGATCTTTCTCAAAGCTATGGGAAATACACTGTTAGAGATGCTGCAGGTGTTTTAGAGCTATTATATGATGATGCATCTTTCTCTCAGGAAGACAATCACGAGAGGGGCTGGTCGCTGTCTCATCAATTCAGGCAGTTATTGAAAAACGTGCTTATCTCCAAGCATGTAAGTGTCTGCACCTAAAGCAATGGGATTACCTACACACCCCATTGTGTACTTACAAGCATTTTTGGATTTCAACCAATGCTCAGCAAGATGGCACACACACACACAAAAAAAAGTGCACCAGACCCAGCTGCTAAAACGCACTTGGCATTGTTGTGTTGTGGAACATATCCAAGGAAACTAATGGTAGGTTGGTCTCAAAAAAAAACCCCAACCATTTGGGCCTTTCCAAGCACAGTATCTCACATTTTCATGTGTCTTCAATTTTGGATCACACTTGATTTGCTGTACAGGGTGGTTGCCTGTTCTCATCATATTAATAGTTCAGATCTTCAGAAAAAGCGTATCCCAAGTCTATTCCTTCACTGGTTTCTCAGGGCTATATTTTGCCTACATCATGGTGTTGCCTGAACCAGGAGTATGAACAGGCACAGTCTCATACAAGTGACCTTCCGGGAATGAGCAGGAATAAAAGGAAAAGGAGAGGACTTTCAACTCCATCCATCCATCCATCCCTCCTCCACCTCCTGATACACACACAAACACACACAGATTTTTGTATTTAAGCCAGTGCCAAGGGTGTGGGAGGTAATTATTTTTCTGCTAATATAGTTCAGAAGAAAACTACTACTTTCTGCAAGCAAGGAGGAAGCAGGGGAGGATTTGTGACTCAGCACAGTGCCTGAGTCACATCACTTCTGGGAACCACTCTTTGGTGGTAGATTTTATGCACCATCCCCAGCCATGAGCTAGGCCTACCCACAAATCACAGCTATTTCTGATGATACACTAAAAGACTGCCACTACAGTTATGCCTATTTCCAAAGCACAAGTGATATAACCAGTAATATTCCCCACAGTGGATGTTTATCATTTAATAAACATAGGCATCAGCTAAGAAAATTGAAAAATATTAAATATTCATAAATATGAAAGATTTTACACCAATTTTAAAGGAAGCCTGGAAAACAACAGATATTTTTATCACAAAATGGTCCACAGGCATGGCAAGCTATCTTAGATAAGTACATCTGCAATGATTTGTGAGGGAAAACATTGAGGACTTTCTTCACCGATGTTGCAAAGGGAACTCATGGCACAGTTCATTTAAGGACAGCTGTACAGTAACAACTGGGGGAGATAGTCCCTTACTGTCTTGCCAGAGTCTCAAAATATTAGTGGCAGATTGCTAGATAAAGCAGATTCTGTGGGTGTAGTGCAGCGTTCTTGGGGCTGCGGATGTCATTTCTATTTCAAGAATAATAGAGAAGGTCTTTGAATAGGAAGGAAAGACACGACACAGGACAGAAAACTAGCTGAAGTGAAAAGAAAGAAAAAGTAGGAAAGACAATTTTCAAGCTGAACAGTGGCTATTTTGGAATAGGTAATACCATTCAAACATATATGAACATACAATTCCAAATCATATGCTGGAATGAATAGAAAAAAGAAAGTTTTGGCATCTACCCCCAATGTTCTCATTCCTCCATTTTCAAACCATGTTTTCATTGACTTTTCAAACTGAAATACGCACACACACAAGGAGATTCAGACAACTGGGCGTGTGTATGTTAACAAAATTGTTTTATATTTGTCAAGTCTTGCAATACCACCCCTGCTGCATCCTTTGAGGCAAGAACGGAACAGCAGAACAAAACCAAAAGCCGCAACAAAACCCAGCTCTTCCTTCTGGACCCTTTTCTCTTTGGAAGCGATTCATCTTCAGTATCCTCTGCTTGCCAGAGTGACCTTACTTAATCAAGCAACACAGGTTGCCCTCAGCGTGATGACCACACAGACCCAGCTTTTGGGTGCCTGAGGAGGATGGTTGAATAAATATATGCACTGCCTTAGGCTCTTTGCCTCTCTGCTGGAAGAAACCTCTGCTACCACTCATAGAAGCATCCTTCTCCCCTCCTGGGTCAATTTTAACCTTTTTAAATAGCTTTTTGTTCAAAGTACGTAAGTGTTCGCTTTCTTATAAAGTTGCTTGCTGATTCGAAGACCTTGCTCATCTTTCCAATCCCAACACATTAAGTAGCTCCTAGAAGCTCAGCTTTATTACTTTATTCTCCAGTCATTTGATCTTAGCTCAGTTCAGCTGAGGATGAGGTCCAGGCAAGATCTACAGGCTTTCAAGGAAGAAAAAGGGGCGGGGGGGGGGGAAGGGGGTCCCTCTCATGCAGCTACCTGCGTATAGAGAAAGAAAGAGCACGCCTACTGAAAATTGCACATTACAGACAAAAGATCATTTTGTGCAAAAACACAAATGAATTTTGGTAAGTTAACTTTGAGGCTGTTTTGAACAAGGACTACAGTGTGGTACAAAGTAGTCTTATGCTGAGGGGGAGGATGAGGTTAAGTATTCACTGCCAGGCCGGGATTCCTAAAGATGGGCTGAAAGTAAGGCAGGTAAAAAGCACGCAGGAGCCCTAGCAGTTCCTAGGCCAGCAAAGATCAGTTGTCATCCTTTCCCAGGAAATAGCTGTGACTTTCTGCTGACAGGACAATCACAGACTCTGAGAAAACTGTTCTTGGGCTCACTGTAAAGGTTTTATCTATATTTAATCACTGTGAAGGATCACAAATAGAAAGAACTTTTATTCCTCCCCCTCCGCACAGAGCTATACAAGACCAAAGACAGTCTGGCCAGAAGACTGCACCAGTTCTCAGCAAGTTCTCTTCTGTAGCAGAAGACCAGGTTTGAGAACATCTAAGGAACCTGAAGATGCACAAGTCCATGGGGCTTGATGAGATTCATCCATGGGTCCTGAGGGAACTGGTGGATGAAGTGGCCAAGCCACTCTCCATCATTTTGGAGAAGTCCTGGCAGTCCAGTGAAGTTCCTGCTGACTGGAAAAGGGGAAACGTAACCCCCATTTTCAAGAAGGGGAAAAAGGAGGACCCAGGGAACTACAGGCTGGTCAGTCTCACCTCCGTGCCTGGCAAGATCATGGAGCAGATCCTCCTGGAGACTATGCTCAGGCACATGGAAAATAATGAGATGGTTGGAGACAGCCAACACGGCTTCATCAAAGGCAAATCGTGCCTGACAAATTTGGTGGCCTTCTGTGATGGAGTTACAGCGCTGGTTGATAAGGGAAGAGCAGCGGACATCATCTACCTGGACTCGTGCAAGGCATTTGATACTGTCCCACACAACATCCTGGGCTCTAAATTGGAGAGACATGGATTCGATGGATGGACCACTNGCCGGCAGCGTGTGCTTGCAGCCCAGAAAGCCAACCGTGTCCTGGGCTGTATCAAAAGAAGTGTGACCAGCAGGTCAAGGGAGGGGATTTTGCCCCTCTACTCTGCTCTTGTGACACCCCACCTGGAGTACTGCATCCAGCTCTGGGGGCCTCACTACAAGACAGACATCGAGCTGCTGAAAAGAGTCCAGAGGAGGGCCACAAAGTTGATCACAGGGCTGGAGCACTTCTCCTATGAGGACAGGCTGAGAGAGTTGGGATTGTTCAGCCTGGAGAAGAGGAGACTCTGGGGAGATCTAATTGCAGCCTTCCAGTACCTGAAGGGGGCCTACAGGATAGATGGAAAGCAACTGTTCATCAAGGACTATGGTGACAGGACAAGGGATAATGGATTTAAACTGAAGGAGGGTAGATTTAGATTAGATGTTAGAAATTCTTCACTGTCAGAGTGGTGAGGCACTGGAACAGGTTGCCCAGAGAGGTTGTGGAGGCTCCATCCCTGGAAGCGTTTAAGGCCAGGTTGGATGGGGTTTTGAGCAACCTGGTCTAGTGGAGGGTGTCCCTGCCCATGGCAGGGGGGTTGGAACTAGATGATCTTTGAGGTCCTTTCCAACCCAAACCATTCTATGATTCTACGATTCTAAAATGATCCATCACACTTCCACTTTTTAAATTTCTTCTTTCTCAAGCACAGTTGTGACAGAGAACAGTCTTTCAAGCTCCAGTACAGGAAGAAATTTTGGTCTAGTCCTTTGCCACTGGATTCAGTCAGAAAACTTGTACAGAAACATGTCAAAATGCTGTACTGTCTTTAGATTGGTCAAGCAAATATAACCCCCTCCCCCAACTAATAGTTAAGTAACCTCTGAACTGAGATAACAATGAAAGAGCTTTGCTTCAGAATGCCAAATGCTGTTTGTACACAGCTCTGAGGAATGACTATACACATCACTGTGTCCTAAGGATGTAGGTTTTGAAACAAGGAACGGAGGACACCTGAAATTGCTAAAGCATCATTGTAACAGAAATGGGCTCAAACCACTTGGGTCTCAATTGTGAGTGTACCAGCATTTAAGTGGAGGACTAATGACTGTTGGGTTGCAAATGCTTTTGCAAGTTGCCAAAATCCCAGGCTCACGAACAGCCTTATTTTAAACTGTTCGTTCTCATAGCTCCCCGGGTAAGTGGACATCACCTCCTTTTCTTCATCACTAAATAATCCTTTCTGGCTTAGAAAAAAGTCTTTTAATTATCTGAGCTCCTTCTCCTGTGAAATGTTTAGAAAAGGTAAAAGCTAGCAAGGTAACAAATCTTAACAGAGATCCTGTAAATGTAAAAGTGCATCCAGGGATGATATTACAGTCTTGTAGCACTTGGAGAAAAATATATTGATGACAAAGACTGATCTTCTGGTGGGTTAAACGCTCCAAGCCTATCATAACTGGCATACCAGGAGATACACTAAGTTTTACCTTCTCATGATAGAAAGAGTGCAACAAAATACTGGACAAACCCTAAAACTTTCTCTTTAGATGGCTGTCTATGTAGAAGTGCAGCATCATATATGACAAACACAGCATATATATATATATATCCCTGGAGAAGAAAACTCACTCCACCTCTTAACTTTGGATAGTGCTTAATGGGCATAGTTGGGACTAAGCTCTGGAGAGACACAGCAAGACATTTTCAAAATCACAAAGTCATAGAGGTTTTTCAGGAGTATTTTGAGAACCTAAAAATAGACAGTTACCTGATCAGGTAATGAAAGAATTTCTGTGAACCACACAATGTGTGATTACTCCTGTGTCACTGTCTTGATGCACACGCAGGGTTTGTTTTCTCTTTTTAAACTACAAAAACTGCTGTTAATGAAAATGCATGGTACAATATCAAATTCCTTGGAAAGACATGGTCAGAAAATCTGAACAACTTTGCGTCTTAGTTTTAAGAAGGGAGTTTGGACTTAGGGACTCATCTATTCAGTAGTTAATCAGTCCCATCTTAGAATACCTAAAACTCTGTCTTTTTTTTCTTTTCCACATGAGTAAGAGCGATGTTTTTGATTTTTATAAATATGATTAGACTTAAAACTCTGCTTGCAGGCATCAGATAATAAAATAGCTTCAAGGGGGAAAAATGCATTCTGATATAATAAGTAAAACCTCCTTTAGCTCACTGGGTAGCTCCACTATGTTTGGACAAAAAAATTAATGGTTGCAGTTTTCGTAAAGATGTATTTGTCAGATGAAAGAATGGTTCTTTATTGATATTTACTTACTTTGTAACTTTACAACTGGCACAATTCAAAAGATTTTTGTACAGACTGTGTATGTGTTGCTGGAATGCATTGGAACTAAACATTTATTTATTTTGAATTTCCTTTTACATACAATAAACTGTCAAGAGGGAATCATAAGGCTCTCTTGCTGCAAACTGAACAGCTAAATTAAATTCTTTACAGATACAGAAATCTACAAATATAAATCTAAGTGGAATTTGGCCCCCTTCAAAGTAAAGATTTTAAGTGAAATAACAATCTCATACTGGAATGTGAAAAGCAAAAGATATGTTAAAGCTTGAGTTTAAATTTTCACCTATTTTGTCAGGGCAAGGGTAAGACTCAATCCTAAATTCTTTCATTGGGCATTGTTTATACTAAACAACAGAACTGTTAGATTTACAGCAGGCCTTTGAAAAGCTTGTGTGTATAGATACATAGACACACTGGTTTGATTTCTGTCCAAGACATCAAATCTGATTAAAAGGAACTTTATGTTTTGGTAACTTCCAAAATGTATTAAAAACCATTGCACAACAGCAACAACCTATGAGAAAATGTCCAACTGCAGAAATGTGCTGAACAACAGGGACCAACAGTTATTGCAGAAAAAAATAAATCACTAAACCCAACAGTCAATGCAAAACAAAACAGAAATGTCAACCAGGCTGCTAGTTTAATGTGTTAACAGAAATATAAAAGAAAACAAACCAACAGATTACACTTCTAAGATATATAACATTTCATGTGTCCCAGTTCTCACACCAGGTGTGTACTACTGCCTTCAAAAAGGGGAGGCCTCTGCAAGAATGGTATCTCATTGAAAGATGAGATGCTTGAAGAAAATTTAGAGAGAAGGTTTTGTAATCTGATAATGAAATTGAGTTTCTATAGATCTTTCGAGTCCTAAAGAAAACAAAATGTAGTAAGCCTTATGAAAAAAGTGACAAAAATAGAGTTTTTATCCTTTCTTCTATTTTATTCCATGAGTTACTTTCTGTCAAAAATGCTTCTGATGTAAAAATGTTGAGCAGCTTTAGCATTACTGAAGTTGAAAAAATAGATTCTTTGCAGAGGGCTAGCAGATGTTTTCTGAATTCTGATTGATGTGGCAGGGCAAACCAGGAGAAGATAATCTAAAACTGAAAAAAAATAAGAGGCATAGCTATTCAGACAACTCAGAAAAAATAGTTGCAACAAAGGGCAAAACACATATGGGATAGGTTATTGTTACATGTGTTAAACAGGAATTGGATTTGCTTCTGGGAAAAAGGGAGATTAAGAAAGACATCTGATCTTCTTCCCTTTTCCCTGGCAGAAAGAAAACTTTGACAGAATGTTGAAAGACTGGGCAGGTTAGGTGGGCTGTATTTTGCCTTTGGTCAATACTTTTCCATGATCAGAACAAATTATTTGTTCCATCGGTTAACTTGTTTTAAGCACAGAAAAGTTTATTAGTTGTTCATAACAGCCAATATTCCTATGTTCTCAACTAGCATGGTAATATCAAGCAGACGTAACTCAGAAGGCAGTAGCTGATTTTTGAGAAGCTAGATTAAAGAGAAAGGGGAAGGTCTCCAATAGATTTATGTAGCCACTGAAATTTTTAAATATATTTCCTCAGATTTGTCTCCTCTCAGTTCAGTGTGCTTTGTTGTTTTTCCTCCTATAGCACTTGTACAAGATGGCTATTATTACAAATTCAGATCATCACTAAAAAAATAAATATTTGGAGACTAAATAGGTGATTCAAAATGTATTAATTGGTTGACAGAATTAGGCTCTGGGCTTTCTGATATTCTGATAATGCTTTATAAAAAGTCACAACAATAATCACAAGCATCTAACAATGCTTTTGGAAGTCCAAGACAAACAGAATTAATTCAAATGATGCCAGAGACATGGAGCATCAATGTACCACCTTGTGTCCTGAGCAAAACATTCTTCTATGAACTCTCTTGTAACCCACTTCCAAGACGAATGCTACCCAGCATGTGTTAGTCACCTCTTCAAGAGAGGATGAGAAAGTTTCAGGCGTGTTAAAAAGTCCCAACAGTTCAGTAACACATTAATAAACATACGTTTACTTTAGACAAAATGAACAAAGGACTTAAATTAATAACCCATGCAAAATGTAGCCAATTGCAATCAAAGTATGAAATGACATTTGATGTAAGCTCAGAATGACATCAGATGCAATAGAGATGTCATCTGGGAGAGAATGTAAGAAGACAACAGAGTAGATCATCTCCTTACTATTTTGATCTGGAACTACAATATCTTCCCTCACCCGTCATGGAGGCAGTGACAGCCAGCATTTACAAGTGAGCAACTGGGAACCCAACACACCCCTGCTGATATCAGTCAGCTACAATCTGTATGTATACTTCTGCTCCTTTATGGTCCAGACAAAAGCATATCTAAACAACAACGCTAACTGTTCTTAGGAGACAGCAGATGGCATTCTTAGATTTTTTTCAGATGCTTTAGGACAAGCATCTTGATGGCATGGAGTCTCTCCCAGAGCCGTACCCTATGCCCATTCTGAATGACAACTCTGGGCATTACTTGAAGAATGAAAAAAAGGTGCTAGAAAGAAAGTCTGATCCATCCAGAGCACTTCTGAAAAACCTCTTACTAAGCCAAGCTAGGATTTTTTACTATCTGCACATCTGGTCTTTGTTGTCAGCGTGGATTTTATTTTCTTCATTTGGAAGGGACTGCCTACACCCTGATGTGGTCCCACATTATGGTATTGGGATTTTTTGTTTTATATTCTGTTGTGAAGACACGTTGAATAATCATGCCAGCGTGCACAGTAATTGGTAGGATAAAGGCTGACAGAGTTATTTGGTACATTTGTAGTTAGTGCTATTTTTGAAAGAGCTACATGGCCAAGATCAAATAATAAATATTTCCCTGTTTTCACTGGCATTCCTTAAATATGAGAGAAATCTTTATTACAAGAAGAAGCCCGTGCCTTTGTGAGTAATCTTCTTTACTAAGACAAACCTCTTTTTGCTACACCAAGTTAACCTCTTCTGCCGTAAATTACATAGTTCTGCAGGTTGTACCACTCAGGAAACATGCTTTAGGTCCTGATTGTGTAAGCCCTACTCACAGGAATGATCTTTACCTATGGGAGATGCTACGCTAGAATCAAATTACTCCCTTGAGTAATGGTGACCTAAGTAAATAAAAGACTTGCAAGCCTGTGTAAAGTTTTAAGTTAACTATGAAGAAATAAGCTTAATGAGGACATTTGGTTCAGACTGTTCTCTCCTTTTTTCTCCACTCCCTTCCCATTTGTAATGAAAGCAAAACAAATTGGCCACTTGAGATTAAAAACAGCTAGGCAATGACATGGGAAAGGTGGTGCAACTTGTCCTCACATGGTGCTGTATGTGCTGGAGAGATGGTACAGATGGTTGTGAAGTCTTGTTCAAGAATGAAGGAGAACGTAAGAAATCTGCTTGAGAGCACGTTTCCTACAGCTTTTAGAGCCCAAGAGAAAAGAAAGGAACTGGACTTGGCAAAAGCTGACATTATTAAATGCAACAACAACAAAGTTTAAGGCAGAATTAAGATTTGGAAGCCAAATTTTGCCCAGATGTATTTGTGGCAATTCCCTCTGTTATTAATGATCTTTATCACATAGGTTTGGTGACAGTAAACTGCCAAGTATGTTGTCTCCTCCAGCTTACTCTACTCTTTCGTACCTACACACAAACCTTTCACACTTTGAATGCTTTCATCGGGCCACTTCTGTCTCGTCACACTGAAGGCAAGACAGAATTCTCCACTGATATGCTGTTTATACCATAACCTCACATGCATCAGGAGGGTAAATTTAAGCCTCTAGCTCCACCAGTAACAGTGAATAAATGCAAATCACGTGCAAAACAGATGACTGTCAACTATACTTTGCCAGAAGCATACACATTTTGAAAAAAAATTGTCTTCCTGACTGTGTTTAGTATTTGCTTAAAACTTAAGACTTAGTACGTGCTATTCAATGTATAGAAACAGGCAATGGCTCACAATTCTTTGCCATATTCCAAAAATGCATGGTTCTCAAAAGAGATGTCATTTTGGATTTCTTGCATTCTCTGTGTTTATTACCTCAATTACATTATTTTCTCAACTACATAAAGCGGTGTTAATTTTCTTGGGCAAATGAGAAATTACAGTTGAAAATTTTGATCGTGCACCAAAAAAAAGTAAAATCCCAAATGCAAGCTAAGTAACTGCATTGAGTGTGTTTGTTTCAACAGCTGCAAAATGGAATCATTGCATTAGATTGAGCTGTGTTGACTCAGTGGTTGGGAGGGGCATTGCAAGCCCAAGCAGGAGGGAAATCACAAGCCAGACAGTCAGGCGCTGAGGATGGAATAAGGTGAAAGTCACTGCTGCACACTGAGACATAGAAAGAACTAAAACATATAGAGTTGCTCTAGGTCCCATCCTCACCCTTCAGTAAAGTGGTCCGGCACACCCAAGTCGATGCTGCAAACGAGAATAGTGAATTTCCCATGGGAGAGGGCATGTGAGGGTACCTAAAAATCACCATTTCATCCTCCCTGCTTTATACAGTACAGGCAGAACATAAGGTTTCAGAAGCAGTGTGCCTGCAGCAGGAACTGGACTCTCTGCATGGAGCTTGATCCTTATTTACTGGCCTAGCCTTCTCCACACACCAGGTAGAGTGGCTTTGAGGATGCTTCAGTTACACCTGAGTTCACTTTCGCCTCTAGACAAATTCAGCTTTATAAGGATCACACGAGAGAGAAAACGTTAGGTCTGTTCCCCCTGGTTAGGTATACTACCTGCAAATCAGGTGTAGTTGAAGACTGTCTTCAGTGTGGTACCAGTTTCTAGCTCACAGCACTAAAAAGCCTTCTGATAGGCAACAAGCATCAAACCCCCATTTTTTTTATAAATCATTCAAGAGCAAATTCAGAGTCCTGGAATCAAACATGAGATAGAGGATTTGCTTAGTCTTACGTTAGGAGAATTACCAGAGTGAGTCTGACATGTCTGTACTGTCTTAAACTCCGTAAGTTACTCCATATTTCGCTATAAAAGTCCCCTCAATTTTTTCTTTCAGTGGGAGGTATCTCTGAATTATGAAGATCATACAGACAGAATTTCCCCTACGATATGAAATTATTAGATTAGATCATATTCCTTAAAAAAGGAGAGGAAAAAAAGAAATATTGCCAGTCTTAGCCTTAAGAACAATCTTCACTGGGAAATGTAGACTACAGTCTAAACACTTTGCCAGCATTTGAAAGCCTTTTTCTCTTACTTCTCCCAAAAAAACCTGACTGTAATTGAGTATGCGTAATGTACTTAGGCAGTGTCCCACAGAGACAAAACCTAGACAGAAAAAAATCCAGTCCTGTCACCCCTGGATTTCCTTGCTTCACCTACCTGCGACAATATAGCAAATTAACAGCAAACCCAGCTGGAAGACTTTGCCAATATAGCATCTCTCAAATGGGCAAAACTTTCCTCATGCATTACTCTTCTCACAGAGCCCTCAGGGGCTTTTTTTTTTTTTTTTTTTTTTACTTCTCATCTTCATTGCTGTATGTGGTGAATGCGGAATCATGTATACACAACTGAATGGTTCAGATCTATCAAGACATTGCAAGTAAAGACAGGATACTTTCCTTCATAACTCAAAGTTCAAAGAAACATCTGATTAATGCCAGAGAGTTTGGGAAAAGGATGGAAGATGACTGTGGTAACGAGAAAACACTGCAATGAATATGGGGTAGAGAAAATTGCTGAGACTGAGAAAGCATCGTAAATTTTAATAGAGAAGAGCATTTCAGGGCAAATGAGGACTAATTGTAATGAGACAACCCAAAATCTAAAAATGTCTACATTTTTCATTCACGTTGTCTGCAGGTGCCTGATTTTCACATGAACTTAGAGCAATCATGGACTTCAACAGTAGCATCCTTCCAAAAAATTAGTTGCTCCAGTTAGTTATTTAAATACAGGTGAAGGTAGTCATCTCTAGGCATTCATGCCTGAGAATTCTGATCTTATTACATTTTAACTAAAAAAAAATAAAAATACACTTAGCCAGTCACATGCTGTTGTTGCACTGACAGAAAGACATTGCGCTGGCATGAGGAGGATCTGGTTTAGGTTCTTTTGCTCATACCCTCTGTTTCCCAGTTATGTGATTGTTGCATCTCCAGTAGACCATGTAAGTACTGGTGCTAGAGAACTACCTACACTGCCTTTGAGTTACTCTCTCCTGCTAGGAGACTCCAGTGAAGTTTGAGCACATCACAGGTATAGCTTTTTGTGGTTCTTTAAAAAAAAAAAAA
>VXBL01003111.1:294365-431817 GCA_013400195.1 Aramus guarauna
TTAAAAATATGGCAAACTTTTGTTCTTGTGGAACAGTCAGGTTTCCTCTCTAGCTTTGGTAAGGATATCATGGTCTTCTGCCCACATAAATCTGGGTGGTCAGCAGAGGATGTAATTGAAAATACAAGTATGGAGCACAACGTCTACTCAAATTATATTACTTTCAAGTTTCCTAGAAGAGCTTATAAATTAACTTTGGCAAATATCAAATAGGCAATAACTAGTGGCAACAATGTAGGTACATGAAGATGAAGTACAACATAAAGAGATGAACAGAATGTATGAGGTAGTATAATTGAGCAGCATGAATAAAGGTGATAGAAATGGAATTTAATAAGTTAAATGGGCATGAGTTAGCATGTGTAGGAATAATGCATTTCCAACAGTCAGGAGTGATCTTTTTTAATTGGATCATGTTTCTTCATCGCTGAATTGGATGCTTCTTTTTGCCCTCCTCAAGCATAAAATATTTTAAAACTTGTTTTAAACATTTAATAATATAAAATGGAGATAGAAGAGTAATCAACAGAAAACTCCTAACACAAAAGGGCTAACTTGATTCTGTCCCTAGAAAGCTTTGCTATGTTTTACTCCTGCCAAAGGAGACACTGGGTAACAGTTTCCAAGACACTAAAGTGATTAGGTTTTGGTATACATGCTGATTCTGCACTTGTCTATTTACGTCTGTCAAGGGAATTGCTTTCCTTCTCTCCCCTTTCTCAAACCAATATATTGATCTTAATGCCACATTAAGATGAGGGCTCTAATGAACATATGATTTTTTCTTTTTTTTTTTTTAAACAAGGAGACTGCTTTGGTACACCAGCAGTAAAGTTATTTCAGCAACTGAAATAAAGTATGCACTACAAGAATTATGCTAGTTTAACAGTAACAGAATAGTTCAACAGTGAAGTCTGGCCTGTGTATCAATGATATAAAGTGCTTATGTCTTATTCTCAAAAGTGACTTACCACTGTGAAACCTAAATCATCCATGTGTTTTTGAAAATATTCACTATTAATTTACAAGTTAATGCCAGGCTAAACAGACTGGGGGTGGATAATTTTTTCCAGAAGCAGTATGACTTTAAAGAGTTAGAAATAATTTTTTTTTTTTTAAAAAAGGTTTGCTTAACTATCCCTTTTAAATATTATTTTGTTCCAAAGCAACTCTCAGCACTACGATGAGAGCTGTCGAAGTATCTAACCTACTGCTCTGCCATGCCCCTCACACAGTCACAACAAAAACTGTACTTCTCTCTCCAAAAAAAAACAAAAAACAACGTTTTCAATAAAGGAACTCAAAATACATTTTTTGTTTGTTTGTAAAAATCCAATCAATCCTATTGCACCGCTTGGCAATGTGTAAATGCTTAACACCAATTTTTGAAGGTGCAATGGGAACCCAAAGACATTAAATTCAGTGCGTTTGAAGGCTTCTCCCATCACGCTACAATTGTTTTTGTGACATGGGTAAAAATGCACCTATCTTATCTTTTAAACAAAAAGTCTATCTCATTCCTTACGACAAGTAGTCTTGTGAATGTCCATATAACCACAAAGAATAAAAGTATCATCTGTTCTCTTAAAGGTTATGAAATATTTATGTGCCCATGACAGTCATCCAGATGTAGTCTTCAGGCTTTGTTGAATTCATAACCTCAAACGTTTTTGGTTTTAGCATGCACTAAAATAATTTGGGGGCTGGGATGGTTCTATCCTAACAAAGATTGTCAAAAGGTACCTGTGCTTGTCCGCCTGTGGGTGAACCAACTTCAGTTGCAGATGAATCACTTCCTGCACTGAACAGTCCCTGAATTCTTCGCTACACAGCTGAGATGTTTTCTGGCAAGAGACAGCCAAGTCCCAGGAACAATGCATGGATGGGACTTAGAGAAAAGGGATTCTCAGCTCTGAGGCTAATATCCTCTATACATCTATTTGAATCTTTCAGACACCCATGTTGACCTGGGTGTCTAGCACTGGTAGCCAATATGAGACATATAGAACTAGAAGCCACTTCTGAAAGTGTTAAACCTTGAAACTTTTGCTTCAGTCTCTCCATCTGCAAAATGCAGAAACTACTAATTTACTTTAGAGGGGAATTCATATGTTTTTCTCCTACTTCTAATCATACTTATGTGGAAACTCTCTATATTCTGAAACAGGTCTTTAAATGTTTGAACCTGAATACAAAAGATGTCGCTCTTAAATTGGATTATTTCCTATGGATTGAGCCAGAGAGAAAAAAAATCCATGCAAATTCCTTTTGACTCAGAAAAAATTATTCCATGCTGCAAGCCAATCTCTCCACCTCAGACAACCTATTTCCCAACTCCAATCCTGAGGAATTTAAGATTTGCATGCAAAAATTCACCACATGCTTCATAAACTTGGTTTATGAGAATCATTGGGCTTTACACTTTTTTCTGCCCAGCCCCCCCACTCCCCACCCCCAAATAGTGGTAGTGAGATCTGGACCTCAAGCCAAGCAGCAGATGTTCATGTAATTTTAGGACAAATCTGTGTGGGTCATCCCCTAACAATGGAAAAGTCTACTACATCTTGGAAGGAGAAGGAAGCAAAAGGCATTCTTTCATGGATGGCAAAACACAGCAAGTGCAATGTTGGTAACTCACCCACCGCTGTTTATAATGTCTCAGGGACAAAACTTGAATGAGACCCAGAGATTTAACTTCCAAAACGCTGCACTAACTTATTATGTAATAATGTAATCCTGTAATGTACTATTTATGGTGGGTTTAGGCAATCTTATCTAAAAGGCCTCATGAGAAAAGTTATGCTCTAATACATATGGATGTGATAACATCTATCTACGCTAATCAACAGGCATTTGTATAATTCAAAAATGCACAGTAAAGATTGAGGCTGTATTAGCTACAGACTTCAGTAGGTTTTCTAAAAGCCACATCAGGCCCAAAGAAGCCTGGGGCAATAAATACGTCCCTAGTCAGAACCATAAAGACTAATAGAGTCTGTCTGTCACGTCAAGTTGATGGTTTGCCTCCTTCACACCAGCCTGGGATTTCATTGTCTAGACCAAATATTTTTTTAGCATTCACCAGGCTCCCTTGCTCTGTTCTGGTGCAAATTAAATACTTCTCTTAATGAGAAAACCCATAAATGGACTATTAAATAGTCTACACTGGGATCAAGGTCATATATGCATATGGGTAGGAACTGTGTCAGATTTGGCTCCCTCTGCTTCTTCTAGTCCTCTGAGAACACCAGTCAAGAGACTTTCAACAGCAGTAAGAAAATCCCTTTGTCTTGGGGAACACATGTTGTTCTCCAAAACAGCAAGAATGATAAGCTCACTTAAGATCAGTCTATATCAGAACAACTCTCAGAACACATCCCAGCATCAGCAGAATCTCATCTATGCAGTTCATAGATGTTTAAATTCGACTACCTTCCCCTTACCATACAGTGGGCACACAACTAGAAAGTGCCAAAGGACTTAAATTAGAAAAAGACTAGTAAAGAACAAAAAACACCTTAATTTACAGCTAGGAATTAAGTGGGTGCCAGTGCAGACCGAAGACCACAGACAGAACACACTTCATGAGACAAATCTGGCCAAAAGTAGACCTACATTCTGCATGGGCTGAAGGTATTGCATGGTACATGACTGTCGACATGAATCAACCCACCTATTCATCCTAAATAGAGGTGGAATGAATAATGGATGTTAGTTCTGTATCAGAGAGAAAGGTCCTTAGTTGCCTAATAGACAGCATTTACTTTTCTGTATTTTCTACTCACCCACTGATGTCCAAAGTAACCTCAAGTTTGGCACAAGCTGATGCCTTGAAACAGGTTACCAAATACGGCTTTTTGTGAGACTGAATAGTAGTGCTGTCAATTGTCTCAGGTTTCTTTGCTTTTATCAGTGCTTCAGCTTCTCCCACAAAGATTTTCATCTTTCATTTAAAAAGTTTCTACCCTTTGCAATGCTGGAGAAGCCTGCAAACATGGCTCTAATATAACCTAGTGGGTCAGAAAACAAGCCAAAGAAAAAGAACCTCACCCAACCACCCCCCCTTTTTTTTCCTAACAAATAAATCATGATTTTTAAGCTGATGTCACAGAGTTTATGGTATCTTGACTCAAAGTTTTTGAATGATAAGGTTAGAAGTACTTCAAGATTTCAGGCTAGCAAGCTCCCCAAATAAAAATAAACAAAGCTCTGTCCACAGCTATTCTGGAGAAGATTAACTCCTTTCCTGCTAACTACATCTCTCATTGCTATAAACATGGAAAGAAATGACAGCTTTCAACTAACCCTCTCTCCAAAAGGCCAATAGGTCCCATCTATAACAAACTCTCAAGACAAATGATATAATCCTCCCACACTGTGATGTCCATATTCCACCTGCACAATAGAATTACCAGACTTCCAAGTTACTCATACCTTAATTGTAAATAAGAAAATGGCTGTTAGGCTACCAAAAGGACTTTCTCAGAGGCATTACAAATAATTTAAGCAAATAAGATTAACAAAGAACATAACTGTATCATTGCCCTATGTCCTGTTGGTTCTACATTGTTCTCAGCACTCTTGATCAGAACATCATGTGCAAAGAAGAAAATGCAATTTTAATGAAAAAGCTCCTCTCCCTCCAAAACCAACAGAAATGACCACACAGCATTTCCATCAAGGTCAAGTATTTATAATATCAAGAATGCACTGTGACTTCACAATTATTTAAAGGATCTTTTGTTTGAAATAATGAAAATCTCGTATCTCCCACTTTCATTGTTTACAAAGGTTGCACAATCAGAGTGACATACCATGAAACTTCCATTCCCCTTCAGCTCTGGTTTGGTCATCCTTTGATTAATATCATGTTTATCATGAATCTATGTTAATTTGAAAAAAGGCCTCCCCACACACCAAAAATAATATGCATCATGCTTCATCTTCAAAATTGTTACACAAATTACTCTTGCCCCATGCCACACCACAGACATACATTAAAAAACCCAACGACATTACTTACTAGGAACTCCAGACACCAGCCGTAACGGCCGTAATACTCGGAAAGCCCGCAGTGCTTTAACATCGAATCCGGCACCTTTTCCTCCTATTGAATTCCCCCCATCTGCTTTGGTTGCTTGTTCTAAAATTGCACTAAAAAGCCTGCAAAAAGAAAGAGGAAACAATCTGTAGGCAGACAGCAAGGCTTGGGCTAAACAGGAACAGAGATCATCATCATATCACTCAAACTATCTTGCAGACCTGTGAAGAGTGTCACACATCTCAGTCGACATTCACATATGGTGGAGAAGAGACAGACTCTTCCCATATACAATAGGCTAATGGTGATGTCTATACCATTTGCAAAACACTTGTTTCTGGCGCATACATAAACACGACATGCTCCTCCTCCATGGCTCCTCGCAGCCAGCTATAGACTACCCCACTGACCATCCTGTCTTGTGGCACGTGGAGATGTGATCCCTGCCCTGCACGCTGGGTGCTTCAAAATGCCCATTCTGGCAATGCCTTGTGCCAAATCTAAAGGGTCACCAACAGGAGAGCACATGGGTCAGATTTTGAGGGCAGTCTCCAGGCTGTCCTTACCAGACAGTCTGGACATACTCAGTGGGAGTTGAGCGGAAAGGCAAGAAAGCACAAAGTTTAGGTTTTGCCCTTTCTGCTGCCAATACTTTGCTATCTTTATTAACCAAAAATCCACCTTGGGGGAAAATAAAATTGTCATCCGTAATTAATCCAATCATTAATTATCAACCACTCCTTTTACAATGAATTAAGATTCACCAAGGTCACTGCAGGTAGAACTTGGTGTAACACACAGGCATCCTTCAAGGTGCAAATTTTTAGATAAGGGAGTATGCTCAGATTATGTGCTTGTGTATCCATTTGTAAATTCCCTGATGCATTGGTTAGGGAAAGCGCAAAAGTGTAGGAGTCTTATTATTAGAATGCTTTATTATACCAGTCGTAATGTTTTATCTTGGCTAGGAGGAGTAGCTGTTTTAAGAAGATGCCGCACTTAGAATGCATTTGAAAAGGCAGAGCAAGGCAGAAAAGACAATGTTGTTCTGTGAAAGAGCTGAAGGCTCATCCTCTGTGTTAATAAGAACTTGATTTAATAAATTAGCTTTCAGGGAGAAGCTTCCATTTTTCTGGTAAAACTTTAGTACCTTTGGGGGAGGATGGATTCCTCATGAATTTGCTAATGACATTGCTTTCAGCCTTGAAGTCATCAGCTTGAACCCAGCCAAATTCAGTAGAGGTTAAAAGCTGTTCCAGTCTAAATGGATGTTTGGCGCCCTGTAGAAAAAGCTCGCTTGAGTGGCAGAGCCCCCTTGGCCCGCAGTGTGCCATGAAGCTACTGGAGGTAACTAAAGAAGCTGCATGAGATGCCAGAAACAGCGTAGTTGGAGTGGCCTGGATTCAGCACCGGCTGATTTCTTTCTCAGACTCTGCAGTCTGCAGTGCCTCTGTCAGGATCTCACCTATACGCTCTGACTAGCATATTCCAGAGAAATCCCCCAAACCTCGTATCAAGCAGAGACTGAGCTGCCCGATTGCTTTACAAGGAGCTCCAATCCCTGCAGTCTGCTATTAAAACTCAGTGATAGGGTCACAAACATAGGGAGCTTGCCCTGGATAGAAGAAGGAGGATTCATTTACTGAAGCATCTAAGCCAACACATTTCCCCAGCACTAAATCCTCACAAAAACCTGGATTAGGGGAGTGCAAAAGTTAAATTAGTTTCTTAAGCACGTGGTTTTTTGGGGGGGTTTTGTTTGTTTGTTTGTTTGGTTTCCTTTAAATTTCATATCAAGAATCTTATAAAACTTGTCAGCTGTGACAGAGGAACTCCAAACTGGATCTATTCAAAGCCTCAACTTCAAGAACTGCAGAGAGATTTAACAACTAGGTAACAAGCGTGGGAAAAACTGCGTGTGGGGAGGTTGGATGCTGAGTTTGTAGGTGTTGCAGACTGAGAAGCAGGATGCAGAGAAGACAAAAACAGAGCCTATGAGAAATACTGCGTTGACTACAGATATCACAGAGAGAGATAAACAAGGGCTGATGCAAAGAACATGAATTATTGGAACGTATGTAATTCTTGAGCTGTGTACACAAATTATACAGTTGCAATTATCTGCTGGTCTTCATAATAGAAACGCTGTAGGTCAAATTTGGCCTAATGTATTGTCAGTAAGCTAGTGATTAAGCTCTAGAAATGTGCTCTATTTCTTATTAAAATGTTTCTGTCTTCCTAGTCAACAGAGTTCCCATCCTAGATGATGAGTGACATACCTATGCAACAGTCCCAATCTCCGGGGATCCTCTGGAGGAAAAAGAATTCACTGCAAAAGGTTTCTCATGCTGTTTTTCAGCTGTCTTGCAATGCTCAAGACAGGAAACCTCAAGGAACTGAGTCAGCAGTTGTGCAAAACTGAGGGTCTGTTCTTCTGGTCCCCATTATCACTGGCCCCATGTTTACCAAACAGCAGCTCTTGGCAGCTGGAACCAAGGGCGTTTTTCTTGCTACTCATGTAATGAGCAAACCATGGGCTGCTCTAGAATTCTGCACCCTAAGAAAAACTATACATGTCCTAAATTAATTCATGAGGAGTAGAAACATCACCAGTAGACAGCTCACTCCGCTGGAGCTAGAGCCTGTCTTCCCAGATTAATGCAGCTCCACTGCAGGCCACTTGGCCCTGTTTGTGTGCTCCAGCGTTGACGTGCTAAACGTGCTGTCTTGAGGCACCCACAGTCATCTGCCTACTGTATTTCAGGAATAATTTTCAGTAATTCCTGCTGCTCCTCATTTAAAAACCTACATTTCAACTTGAATTGCATTACTGCTGCTAATCCTGCTTTAATGCATTTACTCTGTGCTTAATATCTCCCCTGTCCTAATCCTGCTTTTTACTAATACAATACAACTTTTTATTTCTCTCATTTATTTCACTCACTCTCCCTTTTTCTGTTGGGGTCTAGACTGTGCTCAGTCCAGCCTACTGAATCTCCATTCCACTCTTCAAATTTATTGTACATCTTGCCAATCCTACTTCATTGTCCCTATTGCCTCCAGAGTTAGGGCATGGGCAGACATTTATGACTCAGAGGCTACAACTATCACACGCTTCTTTGGTTGTAACTCATTACGACACAGAGGGGAGGGAAAAATAATAAAATAATAAAACAACCTGTTCCAAAATAGCACTGATTATAAGATACAGAAGAAAGGTAAGGCTTCTGATGTCCCCTTCCATTATCACCTATTAAGAAAAAAACCCACAACCCATATCCAATTTGTAGTTTCTATGAGCTCTAAAGACTCTAGTTTTTCAGCTAATTGTTTTCCAGTCCTAAAAGAGATGGATAAATGTTAAGGATACTGATATATAACAGGAGGCCAGAGTCCTTCTACCCTATATTTAAATGGCAAAGTCTGCTCTTTGATGAAAACCTCCGGGAAAAGCTTACAGCAGGTATGGTGGAGTGAGGTATGGTTCTTTCCTTCTCTTCTCAGTAGGTGAGCTAGCTGAAATGCATGATCCAAGCATGGTGAGATAACACTGTGCTGACAGATAAATCAAAGTTTGGATGGTATAAAAATACAAGAGACCTAATCCCTTTGTGGCCACTGAAAATCTCACCATTTTGAAGGAAAAAAAAAAAAAAGAAAAATAATCCACAAATCAATCTTATTTCCTTCCAGCTAACTACTTTCCATCAGCCTAAACTCATGCCTCATTTTCATTTGGATATAGTACTTTCCAGTGATGAAGCACAATTAACAGTATCTTGATTTCTGAATTTCACTAGTGACATGACTACACCTGAACTAAATTAATTTGACACTATAAAGCAGAAAATAAATTTCTACCACACACATGCATGGACACACTCCACTTTTTTTTTTTTTCATGTGTGAGCTATGAAGCTAGTCTCACTGTTTTTCTTTCTTATATTTTTTGTTTCCCTTTTGACATCTGAAATATCAAAAAGGTTTTCACTTTGCTAGATGACCCCAACAGCAGCATGATAAGGCTGTAACCTGCTCTATAGCTATTCATCTCTTCCTCCGTGGGGAGGGCCCACTGATTTTTATAGCATAAAAAAAAACTTGTCAAGGGCCTTCAGAATATAAAGAGAAAACAGAGGGCTTGGTATTTCTAAGGCCAGAAATCAGCAGAAAAACACAGTTGAAGGAATCCTCATAGGTATAAAGAAATAGTAAAGTACAATGATTTTTTTCACAATATTTTACAGTTCATCTGTGATTTGTGAGTGTGAAAGTGTTTGGGTCTGCCCTTTAGAAACTCCCCATGGGTCTTCAGAAAGACATATACTGTGACCACATTTTCCAGTCTGCTCTTAATTTCACATCCTTTCCAAATACCTTCACCGCTTACCTTCCCAAGTAAGACTGCCTTTCAAATCACGGCACCTTTTTTCCGGCTAAAGCTATGGGCCCTTGGAGAATGACTGTGCTTGGCAGACAAACCACAGGACTGCCAGGAAAGATAGATATTCTTCTAGCACAACATTGTCAAGTTAGTTTTCTCTCAAGAGAAATTTCCTCCAACAGCTTAATAATAAAGGACATCGCTGTTCTCTCTGAAAGTTTAATGTTTTCCAAAAGAGGAACAGTAAAACTGAAGGAAGCAGGATACAATTTGACTAATCGTTAGTGTTTGTCGGTTGTGCCTCATTAGGCAGCTTAGGGATGTGATCTCTACTCTTAACTAATAATGCTCTTATCCAGAGAGTCTCTGATTGATACCTCCATATAGACATTTTTCTTCAAAGTAGCATTTAATGGTGCTGCCATAGCAGGGTCATAGGCTATTAAAAGATAAGCTAGAATCAAACTTTAAAAGACTTAGCTGATGAATAAGCATATCTCCCACACTGCAAGAACAATAAACTGTTACAAGCCTACAGGTCTACATACAGTGCATCCTTTCTCCAGAAAACGTAGCGGTTATGTTCAGTGCTCGTCTCTGCTGCTGCTGCATACTCCTGTGGCCTTGTTAGAACCACTGACCCTAAGGTCCCTTTGGATGCCAGGGGACCTATCTTCAGAAGGCACAGGAAAGTATATAGGCACATTTTTATAAAAAATTTTTATAAACACTGAGACTTCCCTCTAGAATTTATGCTTGGTCCTACACATGTTCAATTTCCTCTTTCTCTATTGACTTGTACATTTTAACATAAAGGAAGCCAGTTGTGCTATATTATCTCTTTGAGATATATGTGATAAGCTGCGCATACTAGGTGGAGTTAGAGACAATCAAAGGATCTAAAATCTGGGGTGTGTGTGTGTGTTTCTCCTTTAACTTCCAACAGTACTTGAAGAAATGCTTCCCACCTAGTTTTTCTATTTTCTATAGCAAGAACAATCATCACTGAAAATGAAGATGATTCCTAAGGCAGAACAAGCACGAATGGCAATTACCACAGTCATTTTGGGACTTGATGCTTCCAGTATAATTCCCACACCATCCTTTTCCCTACATACGAAATAAATCCCTCTGCCCAGTGCTACAGCTGTGTCCAAATTACTTAGCTTTCTCCAATAGCTCCATCAATAGGCAGAAAAAGGCACCACAAGGAAATGGTTGTTACCAGCACTTGCCTTCCTCCTCCTCTCTCTTTAAAACTCATTTTAAACCTTTTCCATGGGACTTCCTCCCTGACAAAAGATTCAAATACACTGAAATTTAAACATAATGTCATTGAGGGGTTTCAGACAGCCCCTAGGAAAAGAAGACAGGGTAGAATGGGAACAGATTGTATCACCACGTAGATTTTGCAGAGAGGTTGTGGAGAGAAAAAGCAGTGCATCAGCCTATGCTGTGGTACTGTACCAGTGAGTTTAAACAGATAAACATCAAAGGAACCCATCTGGCCTTGAAGTGGAATCTGTCGCTTGAGATTGTTACTATTTAACAGAGACCTTGGGGTCTTGGCCATGTTTATTATACTCATGTAATCCCTCCCCAGTTACATTTTTTGTTCCCTATCTAGTGAGAGCTGCTGGAGGCAAGAACAGATAGAAGAGCTGAGAGCTGCAGCTTCTGTCATTGGCAAGGGAATTAATTTCAGTCTGAATATCATCTTGCTGATTAACTGCCCTAGCAGGAAAATTGAAAAGGACTGTACTTAAACTAGATATAATGCTGCCCTGTGATTTTTGGAGCCTTGCTCTTTCACATTGCAATGGAAAAAGAAGAGGTAATACATCCTCTATTTAAAAAGTCTCTTTCTCATAAAAATGCCAAGGGAACAATCATATTCACAAGACTTTTGTTCTCCAATCTTTCTTCAACTTAAGCAGCAATTTCCAGGCAGGTGAGCTATTTGAGGGCATTCAAAGGCAGAACCAGCTACAGAATTGGACATCAAAACCAGGGAGGGGTTGAGGGTTTTACAATTTCCAATTACAAATTTGCTGTGGGATCCTCTGGCTGCAGGCAGGAACGAAGGAGAAAGACAATTGGGCACTGCCGTAAGGAGAAACGTTATGCCCATGTGGAGGCAGAGAGGTTGTGGGACTAAGAATAGGTTCCAGCTTATCCTCCCTCCCCCTCAACGGGAATTGTCCTTCCACCCACTTTTCCCCATGATAATGGAAAGTGGGAGGGATTGGGTAGCACGCAGCAGTTTGCTGACGTATTTTTCTGGCCCACCACAAAAATAGTCAAGAAGCTAGATGGACTTTGGTTTTGGGCAGAAATTATGAGGGGGTTTTGATGACTGAAAATGTCCTTTTTGATATTTTCCTAGGAGCTGATGCAGGGTTTCCTTAGTAAGGAGGTAAGAAGATGGCAAGTTTTTGTGGGCGATTAAACTCTAACAATGGAGTGGTGGGAGGACGGGACAAATTACTCAGGCAAAGAAATACTTATTCTCTTTGTCTTCAGGGGTAGTTTATCCTTCACCTCTTCAACAACCACAATTCAACCCCCTTGCTTATCTGTTATCCTTAGGTAGAAAAAACAGAAGGTGTTTTATTTTGCTTTTATTCAAATAAATTGAACGCCAAGCTTGAACAACAACAGAGAAGAATAAGGGGATTAGAAAGGTTGCAGTTCAAAGTAGCAATTTGATCTACAATAGTAAAATTAGTCTTTTAAAAGGTTAAAACATTAAAAGAGTCAAAAATTAAAAGTGTTGACATCTACAATGCAATTGAACTGAAGAACTTATTTTTGGTTTAAGTATGAAAAGTTAGGATTTAAATTTGTCATCCATATTTAAGGATGAGAAAAATCAGTAAAAGTTCACAACCTGGCAGAACTTATTTGTCATCCAACTCTAAACTTAATTAAAGGATCTCATCTAGATATTCTTTCTAAATATTCATACAAATTTACAAACAAAAGGATTTTCTTCCAGTTAAGCATATTCAGGCATTTGACTTTGTCCAATAGCCTTGCACTGCTTCCTCTTTTTATCCCTGTTCCCAAAGAGCAGTTTAATTTCCATGTCTTCCAAACCATTAAAAGCCTTGGAAAAGGCTAAGCAGCAAGGCATACCAGACAGAAAATGTACATCAAATGATCATCAATCATTAATATTCACTTCAAGATAAATCATTGCTACACACTGAAATTAGCATGAGTCAAGTTATACCTGCAGAAGACCAGTGAGTTGATTGTATTTTTAGGTTACACAGTAAAACTTGGTAAAACATGGAATCTGTAGCGGGGCTAACGCAGGAGGGACAAATGGTGGTTTTAGGAGGAACATGATGGACAGCAACCTCTAACGTCACCCATGTGTAACGTACCAAGCATTCACCCACCCTCATGCTCCCAAAGGTTGCCAGTATCCCCATGTGTGCAACACAAAGACAAAATGTTGTACTCACCCTACTACCACAATTATAAAATCTAGTAAATTCCAGCCATTGCGGAGGTAAGCGTTGGGGTGAAAGAGAAGTCCATATGCTATTACTTTTAAAAATGCTTCCACTGTAAAAATTATGAGAAAGAGATATTCCACTCGTTCCTAGGGAAGATAAGAGAACAAGAGAGACAATGGTTAGCGTGAGTGACAAACCATGGATAAGGATGTTTTCCATCACAGCCCCCCCGTGCAGTCTCCAATTCATTGACTTTCCACTTGGGTACACCTAACATGCATGGCTTGCCAGAGGGCTTTTCTCCTCACGCTTGCATAGTCTGCAGCTAGTCTGACAGTGGCAGTAAATTTTGGTTAGGCTCTGAAATTTGCTGCCCTTGCCTTGGCAGGGACTGACCACTGGACAGGCCTGTGCAAAGGAGGAGAAGAGAGGGTCAATAGGCATGTTCTAGTAATCAGCTCTCTACAGAGTACATCACCAAATATTGTCAGCCATCAGAATGAACTGCATCCAGTCCTTTCCTGCTTCTGGAGAGGAAACGTTGCTGGATGCAATGTTGTGGAGAGATATAGTGAGAAAAAAAGAGAGAGGCCCACCTGAGACTGATGCATCAAACTGTGCCTTCTTTGGGATTCCCTTTTCTGTTGCTGGGGAATAGGTAGGCTGAGTATGGGTGATAAATGATTTACAGATCAGCCTGACTAATGCTAGAGGCTTTTAGTCATTCCATCAGAAACATACATGTCCCCGTGAAATGCAAGCTGCAATTAAGCACATCCAAACAAATTCACTTCCCGTGACAGTACAGTCTGATTCAGGACAAGCGAAAGAAGGCTTTTGGAGTCAGTACACAGGCTCACTGTTTCTCATCTTTTAGCCTCAGTGTCAAATAAGAATAGCAGTATTGCAGAAATGGTAGGGACCTCCACCTAAGTAGGAGGGAAACTGCAGCATTAGATAATCACTACGAAAGTGCTGCATGGCAAGCTGAGTAGGGAAAAAAGTACATGCAAACAAGATGACAGCAAAAGGAGACTAGGTCTCTACAAGGTTAAACTACAAAGTTATTAAAAGTTCACATTAAACAAATAAAAAGCTGAGATAAGTATAAATTAAAACAGCCTAGGCATTCTTGATTATATTTTATAGGGTACCTAGCAAGACAATCAGGTACGTCACTACTTTATTTTTATTTTCAGCTCCAAACTGCATTTGCTCTGTTCTTCTGTCCAACTGAATGTATGTATGACACTTCCATATGATACAGCAATACAAAATGTGCAGGATTACAAAAAAATCATTCCATTGTTTGACTCAGTTGCCCATTTGAACATCTTCCATTTATCTCCAGGTAATTACCAACAACTCACTAGCAACCTGTTGATCAAAAAACGTAGTTTCCAGTTCATCTGTATGTTTACATTAGCATGTTAATTTTACATGACTGAGAAATTCCATCTGGCAGTAGCAGGCACAGGTGTGTGCTTTAAAATATTGTGATTTTCCCCCAGACAATGCTTTCACAATGCCTGCAGTATTATTCCCCAGTGCTTAGTATGAGGAATACCTTAAAAANTGTAGTTATCTGATCCAGTCGTAAAGCTTTCAAATGTGCCCATAGCACAGATTTTGTCCATCATTGTCCCAGATGGAGACAGGTCAGCACACTAATGATTTTTCTCCCCTTGAACTCAGAGAAGGAAACAACAGTATACGACACTAGTGACTACTATATCCCCAGCTCTACGAATAGTAAGTGCATTATTTTATTTAGCACAGGAATTGGCATGTAAGTGCTAACAACCAAGAGTCCAGCCATGGGCTTTGCCACAGAAAAGAGCTCCATCATGGCTTGTGCACTCCTAGAAGGGACTAACCTGGCAGCACTTCTCTTTCCACTGTTGCTGACAACTGAGCGAGTACTAATTGATGTACAAATCAGAGTCAAACAGAACCAAACGATCAAGCTCTATGCACATATTTGTAAACTAAGATGAGCTGTCATGAAACCTCTTAAACCTCCCTTCCCCCCCGCCCCCAAACCAAACAGAAAATGACTGTGTGATGGGAAGTCTATGCAGAGTCGTTCAGATTGCCCCACACCTCTGTGCTACCACGTCTCTACCAGCGTGGCGCAAGGCCAGACGCCATCCCGTACAGATAGCCTGTGGCAGCTCTGCCTGGGAGGCAATGCCCTACCTCTGAAAAAACAAGGTAAAGCCTGTGTAGAGGCTGGAGGAAGATGGAAATGGGCTCTGCAGGGCAAGAACCTGCCCTGAACCAGCATGGGAGTAGGGAGCGTTGTGCCTGGGATGGACTTGGCCTCACTAGAGATGAATGAACATCTTTTAGGATGGAAACAAAGATTTCTCTTGCTGCAACCCAGCCCATTAATGGGTCTCACTCCGTTTCAGCCAAGGGCTTTCCACAGTTGGGCAAGCTCTCCTTCCCTCCCACAAAAATGGCCACAGTAGGTCCAAGACTAGCCTCTCATTCAGACTGCCTTTGAGGTTGTCCTGTGCACTCAATTCATCCAGCATCCCAATCTGTAAGCAGAAACATGGGCTCACAGAGAAATGGTGTAGGGCCTAAAAAGTAGACTTCCCCAAAAACCTCTCTTGGTACTCACAGCCAAGACTGATACCAAGGGGATGTTGAGGAGCCGACCCTCCTGTTTAATAACTCCAGGTCCAATTTGAAGCAGACTGGCAGAAAAACTGAAGGGAAAGGCCTAAAGCTGAACCCATGCCCAGTGATTTAACAGCAAACACTGTCCTTGACCTCCGGGCGCCCTGGGACGAAGGCTGCTGCCAGCTCTGTCTGGCTTTGTGCTGCTTCTGTGGCCGCAGTGCCATGCCATGCCGGCCTGCCCAGACAGAGGAGCCTTTCCACTCCATGAATTTCATTGAAATACCTGTACTGATGCAAAAGTCCAAGAAAGCAAATACTTTAAAAGACTCTGGAATTTTTTTTTTTTTTTTTTAAAAGATCTTTACTGCAGAGAGCAACCAGTATTTCAACAACTAACAGGTTCCATTCGGTTTGGTTTAGGAGACTCATACCTTTTTGCCTCTAAAGAAGCCTATGAGAGTACAGACTTCTGTTTTGTTATTGTAATAAATGCTGTTTGTTGAACCATGTTATTGAGGTAATAATATGCCAAAATCTTACACACACATGTATATATGTACACACCTATACATAAATATATGCATATATACATATACAACCACAAGCTGTCTGAATAAATTCCTTACAATGCTCTGGTTAAGGTGGAAAGATCCATAAAAAAGAGAATTCTATAAAAGTCTCTGAAATGAACATAAGATATAGAATGCTGAGTGGAGGAAAGAGATTTTATGATCCTCTGCACTTAAATTAATGATTTCAGGATCTAAAACTGAAGGAAAAATACTGCTGAGATTGAACAGTGCAGCTACTCCAAGACCATTTCCGGAAGCTACTCCTGCTTAGACTTGAGAAGAATTTGAAAAACCTAGTAATTAATTTGTGTTCCCTTTTTCCCTTATACTATAAAACTCAAGAGCTTTTATGAACACAGCATAACTCCGTAATGACGTAGCTTAACTGGGCTCCCAGGAACCTGGTTTGCAGTCCCAGTTCTGATGCCACCTTGCCTGGTGAACTCACAGACTTGACTCAACAACCCCTTACCTCAGGTTAGAAATGAGAGGAAGACCTGTTGCCCTCGGCAGCTACAGAATGGTTAATTTACCTCTAAACGGGCTTCTACGCTTCTGGCTGCTCATTTGAAGGTTTGCTCTCACAGGTTAGGCAGACCAGGCCACAGTGTTTCAAGCTCCCAAGGGACGTAGCACTGCAAAAGTATTCCATAACTTCCACTCCTCTAAGAAGCCAATTTGGTTCCATTTTAAAAGAAACCAAGTTAGACAAATATTAGCATTTCTCTTTGAGAGAGCTCCCTGCTGACAGGGAGGGAGGGAGCTGCCCGCTGCCTTCACGGGAGGGAAAGAAGATAGCAATAGAACTGCCCCATGAAACACAAATCCAAAGCACAGCATCAAGAGAGAGGGAACTTACTTTGGAGCCATAAGAAGGAAGGAACACTAATTTTTTATTTATTTGTGTCTTAGAAATGGGAACCGTGCTGATGTGGCTGCGACACATGAAACATATTGCAGGTTGCAGAATTACAAAGCAGGAGCTTCCTGCTTGGGCAATAGTGATGGACATGTTTCAAAAACCAGACATAAAACCAAACAATATATGAGTGGAAGAAGGGGAAGGACAAAAGTTTTAGAAAACTGTCCAGTCTTTGGAGCATACACAGAGTTTCTGGGGCTGGCTCTACCACTGTTTTGCTTTTTCATAGATAGAGGACACGAGCATCAGCTACCCTAACGGATAGCTTAGCCAGCACTAACGTGGCCAAGAAATAAATTGTAAATCATCTTACTCTTAACAAAGAAAGAAATGTTAACTCTCTATTAAGGCTCTAAAATATATTTCCAAGAGGATTACTGTATTAAGTACGAAACTCCTCTAATCCCATGTGCCTTCTGAAGACGTCATAGGTTTGTTTTTGTTTAGAATTTTTGAACTGTACCTAATGACATCCTGGGTTCATAAAAGGAGTCTGAAAACAGGAAATCCAAGCAAATTACTGTAGGGTGTCATTAGGCTTTTCTCCTGTCAGGAGAGGAGTGAGTAGACCCGTGCTCTTTCTGAGAAATGGTCCTCAGAATGATTCACTGTATCTCAATTCTAGCTCTCCAAACTCATCCACCCAGCAGCACTACTAGGTTATAACATTTTCTTTGCAAGACTTACTCAAGGCTCAAATCACAATTAGGTCCTCACATCTCATACACCCCAGTCTAAAGAGTTTACAATCTAAAATTCAGTTACTAAAGGTTTTCTCAGACTTTGCTGTCTCTCTCTGCTTGCACTCCGCTCAGCTTGTTACAAATCACATTTAAAAAACTAGAGCTTATATATTTGAAGTAATGTGCAGCAAACCCTGCACAGCTAGAACCTTTATGAAGCTGCCTGTTTGACCTTTAGACCACATTACATCAGTGTCTGCATTATTATTCCTTAGTGCTTCCTTAAACATAAGAGAATACATTTCTTCAGTAATGCAAATACTCAGTAGTCCAAGGAAAACAGTAGTATTTTAAGGACCTCTGTCATATAGGATGTTTTGGCATTAATTGCATAAATAGGCTCTGAAAGATACAAGTCAGAGTGGAAGCACTCAAACTTTTTCCTAGTAGGGAAAAGAATCTTTTCTGATGGGCAGTAAGGAGACTAAACTGCAGTGCTGGGAAAGACAGCCCAGAGATTTCATTTAAAAAAAAAAAAAAAAAAAAAAGGTTCCATGTTTTTGGATTACAAGTTATCACCAAATCCAAGATATGGATATCCTCACTGTGTGAATATGCTGACCTGGGGCTACTGTTAGCATTAATAACTTTGACCGTTGTTGAGGAAGAGCCACATGTGTGCACTTAAAGGATCAATTCAATAAAGCAGATGTTAAGACAGGTTTGTTGACAATGAGTTACTTCTGAGTGTATTCAGTTACTCAGGAGACGTTTTTAGCTAAGTTATGTGTGAAAATAGTACACAACCACATGAGGGAATAAAACTTAAAGCAGAGAACATATTTGTTTTGTTTTGTTTTTTTTCTTTCTCCTTAATATTACTGCTATTGCAGAAACAAGTGGCCACATCTATTATTTGATATATGGGAAAGGAGAACAAGATAGCATACTGCTGAACATAACTGCACTTGGTGTAACTGCTGGTCGTAAAATACAGTGTCTCTTCTACCTGTTCCCCCAAAAGAGCGTTCTTGAAAATGGAGCAAAAAACACTATCTGATTTTACCTGACAAGGATAAAATAAGCCCAATGAAGGAAACGGGTGACTAGCATTCAACTAAACGTAACCCATCGTGTTGGTAAACAAAAGTCAGAAGAGCTTCTGAAAGGTTAGATTTCCAAAGATGGTCAGCATTGCCTTCTGTCCACTCCAACCAAAGACAGTGTCTATACAACATCAGACGATGACAACATCAGACAATAGACAGAGTCTATACAACAATAAGCAGAGTTAAATTCACATCAAGCACTGCAGAAATATCATGTTTTAACTAACATCTGTAAATAGGAGATACTCTCACATGCAGCTACTTTAAAGGTGTCCAATGCTAGAAGAATAAACCAAAAACAGAATTCTCAACTAATCTGAAATAAGCGATTACAAAATGGGAATGTAGTGCAAGTCAGCCTTCGGTATTTTACGATAATTCATAACATGCCCATGATGCATTTAAAGAACTTCCACTGAAATGAATAGAAAAGAGGACATTAACAGTTTTGAATTATTACAGACCTGATACACACGCCCTATCTTCAACAGCTCCTTGGCAAATCAACAAATACTTTATGCAGAGAGCTCTTGCGGGATCTAGTCTAAGCTCCTTATTTTTCTGTCCTGTTTTCAGCTGAGACAGAGTTAATGTTCTTTCTAGTAGCTGGTATAGTGCTGTGGTTTGGATTTAGCATGAGAATAATGTTGATAACACACTGATGTTTTCAGTTGTTGGGAGGTAGTTGTAGTGTCTACACTAANTTTACTCTGAGGGTGACGGAGCACTGGAACAGGCTGCTCAGAGAGGTTGTGGAGTCTCCTTCTCTGGACATGTTCAAAACCCGCCTGGATGTGATCCTGCGCAACCTGCTCTAGGTGATCCTGCTCTAGCAGGGGGGGTTGGACTAGAAGATATCCAGAGGTCCCTTCCAAGCCCTACTGATCTGTGAATCGCATTTGTGCGTCACTTGTATTATTATTATTACTATTCTCTTCTTTTGTTATCCTATTAAACGGTCTTTATCTCAACTCAATTTTTTTTTTTTCCATTCTCTTCCCCATCCCCTTGGGGAGGGCAGACAAGCAAGCGGCTGCATGGTGTTCAGTTATCAGCTGGGGTTAAACCACGACATTTTCTTACAGCACTTTGGCAAGGATCAAGTTGAATTTATTTATGCGTTCAATGGAATTACATTCTGTGTCAGAGTCCAACTGTAATACAAAGCCAAGGTACAAGGGGGTCAGTCCCCTGTGCTAGGTACCTTGTACAAACACACATTCCCTTTCAGTGAGCCATATGTTCCTTATTCACTTAAATCAAAATACTGATGATGAACGCCATTACTGTTCTGATTTACCATCATTTCATCTACAATTTTTAATAACATGAGGTGGAGAAACAGGCTCCAGTTATACAGAATACTGTAATTATTGGGAATCCTATGTTCCAGAAGGGGTTGACATACTGATATCATTTGGCCCACAATATGGGAGATATATTATGCTAGAGAAGATTTTGAGCTACTTGAATCTGGACTAGACAACCCACAGAAGTCCCTCTCAACCTATATTCTTTCTGAGACTCTATATGCATATTTTATCATTCTAACTGCACTTCTAGTCCTCATAATAATCTAACAAACTCACTATTTCCTTTCCATTGCGCATCAATGCTTCCCAGTGGGATGCCTCATTCTTCACAACAGACATGGTCAAAGCATGCAACTTTCTAGATTCATGTAAAGGATTATGCTCCCATTCAAATTTGGACCCTGGTACAGATTACGCAATGTCTAATCTATATAAGATTTTTCTTTACAGTCTTTGGCTAGCAGTAGCAGAAATGTCTTAGGTGTTGTCAGTCAAGATTTCTTCATTTTTGGACTGAAAAAGAAGAATAGGATCTTGCCTATATATGAATTAAATCCAAAGAATATGTTCCTTATAAGCTTGATTTTTCTTTGGCATGACCAACAATTAAAGCCATCCAAACAGGCCATGTACAAACATTTCACCCTGAACAGCTCTGAAGAGTCAAAGAATGTTGTATCCTAGTTTCTTTTGTTTTGGTCCACTACTCTGATTAAATTGAAATGAATTGTCACTTTATATTCTTATCAGACCAATAAGAGATTACCCTTCTAGGAGGAAGCAACATTAGGGAAAGCAGCATAAGGTTTATGACTCAGAGAGCCTCATTAGGATCTCTGGATAGAAATTAAAAGCTAGCTAGGTATTGCGTTGTTACCATGCCTAGAAATTAAATTCATCCCTAGAAGAAAGCTTTTACTAGTTTCCTCTATGTAGTTTCAGAGACAGTCCAGTGTCTTTATCCAAGGTTAACATAGCCATTTGAAACACCACAGTCAATTGTCCATCTACCAACTGCTGATTAAGGACAGGGTACCAGAAGCATCCATTTAAATCAGAGCAGTCCCAGTATGACAGCTGTATCTAATAGATCATCACAAGGCATGTCGTGTCTCATCCAACTCCCAAAATGACTCAAATAAGTTAGAAATTGGCTACTCACTGTTTGAGTAGCTCAGGTGTTTGAACTTGATTGTGTATGCAATGAGGTATACAAGTCTATCAGCCATAAAACATTTCAGTGCTCCATTTTATTAATAATTTTTATTAATATTAAAAACCAGTGCCCTCTAGCATAACCTAACCTTTATATACTCAAAACCCATGTTAGTATTAAATATTGAGCATTTTGTTGCCAGGCAGAACAGTAAATATATAGACCACTTTAGCAAGTATTATAAAAAAGTATCGAATTAAACATTGACTCATTGGGACAGTTTCTAAAAGGTCTTCCTTACATTGCATCATCTAAGCAGGATACACAAGCTTTTGGAAACAAGCTACATGACCTCAGAAGTAAGTATTCTAATGATTTTATTTCTTTGCACCATCTACGGGCTAATTCCTAAAGTCACAGGTCCGAAGTTCTTCTCATTGTATCATTTTAATCTGATCATCATTATACAATCATTGCTTTCAGTACATTATTTTTCAACGGGTCTCAACTTCTTAGTGGTAGGAAAAAAGCTTAACAAAGGTGAATCCCAAGCGTCTGACTGCTGAAAAGAAGTACCCTGTCCCCATGAGATTTATTAATTTCAAGTAAATCACATGATTTCAGGAGCTGATGATTTTTTAACTGCTTGGAATCAACATTATGACAACTGTAGTTTGTCTTCCTTGTAAGCTTAGACTGTTTGCATACAGGCACACTGAAAAACATTCATGTTCGTATTCAGGCATCTTTTCCAAGAGATCAATGAAAGTCGGGCCCCAAAATGAAGGACTGAATTTCCAACAGAGCTCAACACGTGGATACTGAGTTCCTTTGGAAATATACCCATAACAAGACTTTCTGTGTGCCGAGGGTTTTTACAATCCCCTCGTGGATAAGGGGTGTGGAGGAGTTGCATTCCGTACCCTTAATTCAATGAAGCATCTTTTCTCTCAGAAAGCTTTTTTTTTTTTTTTTCCTTTTTAAAAATGATCTGATCCTACAAGGTTTTGAGTAATTCTAGTACATGCCAGGTTAGACTAAAATATAGTCAAAACAGGGAGAATTTTGCTACTAATTTTAACACAGAAACTATTGTCCTCTTACTAGGTAAGTCAGTAATTGTCTACAGGCTGAATTCCCCATTTCTCTTAATCTTCTTTATAACTTCTCAGGAAAAACTAAAGATTTAGAAACCTTCCTTAAATTGCCTTGTGGAGGAACCCCGATTTGAAGGGGGAACTACCACGTACTGAGCTGACAGAAGGACCGGCATTGCCTCTCTCATGCAAGCCCTTAACATAGGGCATGTTTTTAGAAGAGACCAGAGCTAGCAGGGCAAAGATGAGAACAGCCAAAGAAAGCAGCGTTTGGGCAGCGAGCGTGGAATCAGATGTCAGCAAACACGGGCTCCTCAAGAAACCTCAGACACATTCAGCACAATTTAGACCCTTTGTGAATTACTCTCAACTACTGAGCTGAGAACTAGGGAGCCACAAGAGCCCCCCTGCAGAAATCTGGCCCTTAATCTTTGTTTTAATAGGCTGCTGAGCACAGACTTTTCTCTGACTGACCACCCAGAAGACCTCATCAAATCCCACTTTTGAAACATTTCTGTCAAATGCATTTTAATCCGATCACTCTTGTGCATTTTATGATGCTCTAATTTATGTTTTTAATCTACTACAATTCTTTCATAATTGTTTGTGCAGCACAGTGACGCCTGACAGGGAATGCTTTATAAATAAATTGAATTTATGACTATTTATAACCTCGCTCTCTTGAAATTTCTAAGCAAATAAATTGGTCCCACAGTTCAGCGTTCTAGGGTTGGGGTATCTCTGTACATGTTCATACAAACACACAATATACGCACATGCACGGCAGAAAGAGAGAGAGATGGAGTGTGTACATGTGTGTGACCTTTTCTTTCCATGAGTAACTTAAGGGCATATTTAACATTCTGTTCACACTGCTCATGGCAGACAGGAAAAACACAACTGAAGGGAATGAAAAATGAAAAGTCCTTGCTGCTTCTCCATCTCACCCTCTATCTTTCCTTTTGTGGGGTAAATGTTTTCAGATTTGTTTTTTTTTTTTTTTACTACCCCTGAGTAAGTCTCTGTTCATTTGCTTGCTGCTTGAACAGACAGGGCCCATGAAATGAGGCAGCTGTAAGGACCTTTGACAACCAGCACATAAAACTCATTTTATTTCCTTAATGGAAGTCTAATTGGTAATTAAAAACATGACTGTGACCTGTGCAGTACCCAGAGAATAGAAATGGACTTCATTTTAAACAGATAAAGCTCACAAGGCTTCGGCTCTGCAGAGTAACAAGATTTCTTCCAGGCAAGGACAAGAGAAAGAAGTTCTTTAGTTTTTAGAAGATTTTGCTAATTCAGGCAAACCAAAACACTCCAGACAACTGATATTCTTTACCCGTTCTTCTGTCCCTTGGTTGACTCCCACCAGCCACTCTGCTGACCCTCACAATAGTGGCTGCTGATGTTGAAATAGACCCAGGGACAGCTTCTTGTGAAGCTGGAAAATGGAATTTGGATTCTTGCCCTCCCCTGCCCCCTCCCATCCCTGTCAGACTGGGGCACGTTATTTTCATTTCTTGTAAGACAAGCATGAGGTTCATCCTCATATGTATGCATATTGCAGGGATAAAGGGGCAAACTAACAATATTGCCAAAAACTCCACCACCCTCCATCCGGTTAGGCTGGGGCTAGGGGTTAAGTTTGTGTAACCTCAGCCTGCAGGACCCTAGATCACCCTCACAAAGCCCCCAGCAGCACTGGGGTGGGTACAGAGTAATGCAAGGTCACGTCATAACAAAATATTTGGGTTTGCTTCAAACAAGCCAAACACGTGGATCTGGGAACATTAAAACATTTCTGTTCAATAAAAAAAATGTTTAAACATAATGCTCTGTTATTTCTGCACTGAAACTCTCTGAGAATTTTCCTTTAGGGACAACAGAGAGGGGAATATCATATATAGAATACTTGAAACTTTTCATTGCAATTTTCAACAAACCCAAGTTTTGAAATATTGGAATTTCCCAGATAACACCTAGATTTCCACCAGCCTGACTGGCAAACCAGCAGGAGGGAAAAAAACAGCTCTGAAATGGGTTAATGCATGCTAATGCATTTAATTCATAAAAAAAAAAAAAAAAGGAAGAAAGATTTCTAATGAAGTTCAGGCATTAATAAGGACATCGCACCCATGCCACTTTTTGCAAGTGAAAAGTCTGTAAAGAACTATAGTGAGCTACTAATTTTCATGCCAGCAGGGAGAAGAGGCAGCCAATGTACCTGTGTTTTCTCTTACTATAAAACAAATATTAAAAAATTAAAATATTAAACCAATATTTATTCTCATGTAGATAAACTGAAAATAAAAACTAAAAAAATATTAGATTCTGGACTGTGAAAGGTCACAAATGATATTAATATCCTATAAATGCTCTTTAATTAAACTCAGCTTGATTAGCTTCTGGCTAGTTTGCAAAAAGGCATCGTCATCCTCCATTCCTTGGCTTCGGGGGGGGCTTTATCGCCTGCAAGTATTGCAGGCTGCAGGATCTCTGTCTAAAGGGAAAATTACGTTTCAGCTGACCTGTCTGAAAAAAGTCTAAATCCCACCCGCAATCAGAATTCTCTTTCATCAGTCACAGGCAAATCCTTATGACGCCCATTGCTCGGGAGGTCACTCCCGGTGAAACGATCTCTAAGAACTCAGCCAGATTTCCTCCACGTCAGACAGACTACCGCTCGGGGCTGGCAAGAGTTTTGCCAAATGGACTTGGATTTCAAAGATTTTGTGTTCACTTGATGAAAATAAGATGTTACACACTTTGTGTTTTCACTTACTCTGTTCCCAAGGCTCCCTCTCTCTTCAATCACCCTCAGGCTCTAAGCAAACAGGATTCATATTGATCTGCCTAAAAATTATTTTTAACATTATAGGCTGCTGTACTGGATGTCTTCCAAGTTTTTCATCCTGACTAGTTGTTCTGACTTGATCTGTAACACACTAAACCTATCACTTTTGCCTTGCTGCTGGCCAAGTCCCAAGTCCCACCACAGAAATAAAAGACAGCCAATGCCTGTACTTGAACTTCAGCAGGGCATAAGTTTTTTTCTTGTGCTCAGTACATACTCCTCATAGCCTTTGCGGACTCTGCACAGCATCATCCCATGACATTTTCTGGCTTTTTACCCCTCCATTCCCTCACTCTGCTTTCTGTACATTTTAGGTCGCGCATGGCAAAGTGCAAAAGTGGCAGGAGCTGGATGAACTCCTGAATGATGTTTTTTAAGGCAATTATTCTCCTATCATATTGTTATCTCCAAGTCAAACATGCAATGATTGCTGTGCTTAACTGAAGACTACCACATTAAATTCAGAAACATAAAATCAAACTACACATTTAATATTGCAAAAAATAATACCCTAGATGAATGATAGGGTATTGCAGGTAAAGCTTTTAAGATACATTTTATAATAAGCTTAGCCTCACTTTAAAAAAACAAAGCAAGCATGTGAAAATATAGATTTTTGCAAATACTTTAAAATTTTCATGGAACAGATTTTAAATGAAGTCCGTATTTGGACACAATTTCCACCAAATTCTAGAAGGTCTGCATGAGCAAGAACTGAGTAAAAACTGAGTAAGTACAGTAAGCTTCAGCCCAGTAATACCAGAAGTATTCTCCTAGAGTAACATTAAAACAAATTGCACAGACTTGAGGGATTTTAGTGTTTTCTTTTAATTGTCTACAAACTGTGCTACGGCAGTATTGTGCTAATGTTTGAGAACTCAATGGTGGAACTGATTAAAAGCTATAATTAAATGGAATAAGATGCTATTATTTACAGAACAGCAAAAAGGGTGTAAAAAGGAACAAACAGAGAAATGGTGAAAAATAATTTAGATATTACTCTCTCATTCTTTTTTGCCTATTTTTGCTACCATTAGTAACACATAGATGGAAAGAGAACAAGTTTCACAGGTAACACGCCTCACTCAGTCCACCGTTTCTTCTGATCCCTTGAAAGACTGCAAGAACAAACACAGCAACCTAAATTTTTTGTTCATAGAATATTTTATGGACAGAAAATGGCTTTGTGGTTAGATTTTCGCAAACGCTTTTATGTGTTGCTGGAATCTTCCCATTTTAGTTAATCGGTCTAAACTGAAATTTTCCAAATTTATTTTTTTCTCTCAAAATCATTCCCTTCTTAGAGGATCCCTCAGGATTCACAAAGATGCAGAAAAAAACATTAGTAAGATAGCATGTCACAAGGACTTGTCTCAAGCCCCTGAGCATGACTCCACAAGCTGCTTTCCGCAACTTATCTTCCAGCCGCGTCTGTCACTTGCATGTCCTCTGTTTCACTCTCCTATGCTGTCTTACTCTGCTTTATTTCAAACTCAATTTGTTTTCACAAGGAGATGGAACAAAATAAGAAAGGAGGACTATGAATCCACTCGCCTGTGGCAAAGGCCATAAAATAAAATAATTAAGAGAAATTTTTACATTTTAATTAGCTTCCTTTCTGCAATCATTCTCTTCATGAAAAGTTCAATTACCAAGGACTGATGTCATTAGATTCACTGTACTACATTATGTTTAGTTGGGCTGTTACACAGAGAAAAGGAAATGACAATGAAATCTCTTGAATAACTTGCCAGATGTGAAACTAGTAGGGCTAAATTATCCCACTAGTCTTCTAGAGCTGACTGAAAGGATGAGATTGCTAGGGATAAGTTTGTCTCATCACCTTAGTACTTTAGATCATCAGAAAAGGCTCCAGGGGTTGTAGTCAATCACAGACTGAATATGACTCAATGTTATGCTATTGCAAAACAAAAAAAGCAAACAACACGCTGGGATGCGTAAACAAACGTACAAACCACAAGACACAAGAAAAAATCCTCCTGCTATACACAGCAGGGGTGAAAGTTCTGCTGAAATTCTGTGAATGAAGGAATACATGGATGGACTGGAGAGGGACCAGGGGAGAGCAACAAGGACCTTCAGAAGCCTAGAAAAAAAAAAAGACCTGAGAGGAAAGGCCATAGTGAGGCTGCTCAGCATAGAGAAGGCAAGACAAGACGAGGCCATAGACTGCTGCAGAGAGGTACCGAATAACTCGTTTGCCTGCATCCAGTTTGGATATGGCAGGAAGGAATGGCTTTACACTGGCATGAGGAAGGTTTGGGACAGACAATAAGGAAAGCTTTTCTTGGGATGCCGGTATTGGTGATAGCGCTGTGCCAGAGTACACTACCTGGGAAGTTACTGACTTCAAATCACCAGAGGTTAAATCCTCCTGTGGGGCAGAATGAGTAAATGGCCTCCCAGGGTATCTTCTAGCCCTAGCTTTTGTATTCCTGAGGGCCTAATAGATGTCCATGGCCACAAGACTCAGCCAGATTTGTCTCATCAGGGAGGCAGCTGTCTATTGGTTTTGGACAGAAAGACACCAGGGGACAGTCCTTCTGTATTCATGAGTGAATAGCCTTCCAAGATGTCTTTGACACCCATACAGCTAAGGCAGATCTATGCAAGAAATCTGTTAGTCATTTGAGATTTCAAGGAAAGCCTCCATATGTCATCGTTTGGAGAAGGAGCTCAATAGCTCTCTTGGGGGAAACAGAATTCAGGCTACTCCCCAGGGCTGATCAGTTTAGAAATGCCACTGCAATCCCACTGGAATAGAGTAATTTTTTCTGTCCTTATGGTATAGTTTCAGGGTTTTCTAAGATTACGTTGTAGAGGTTGAGTTAAGCGGAGGGATTTCCCCTCTCTGAGAAGACCGAAGCATTATTGTTCTGATCAATTCTCATCTGGGCTGGTGATATTTAGGGTGGAAGTTTCTCTTCCTCAGTGGATCTGCCACTGCAGGGCATTTGGGAACATGACCTTGTGAATGTTTAGTCTTCTTTTGATCTCTTTTGCTTTGGGTCCACAGAGCCCCTGTAGCAGAAATCTATGAGCTTTGCTGAGCATCTTTTTAATTAATCCTGGACTTAGAGAAATTTGGGGATTAGTGGATTGCTGAACTCCTTATGTCTCTGGAGCAATGCTGGAGTTTCCTCGTTACAAGGAGCAGAGAAAGAGTCGGCATTTGTTGAGAATTTGGCTTAGGTCACTGAATCTACTGATTTCCATAGATCAGAGAAGTCTTCAAAGCAGAAATACTACTAGCTTGAATAAATACAGTCTTCTTCATCCAAGGGTTGCAACAGACTTCAGAGACAGTAATGAGTGAATTAAAATATAAATCATACCACATGGGCGAAAGAGAAACTGCCTTCATTTAACAAGTGGGAAAATTAAGAAATACATAGGATAAAGGCATTTGAAGATCTGACGTCTTCCAGTTTCTAAGTACCCATTTTAGGACAATGACAGCCTGATTTTATTTTTTTTTTTCTTCTTCTCAGAGACACCAAGTACTTTGTTGACTAATTGGAGTGATAATGCCTCTAGGGATAGGAGCTTGGCACACTGACTTGGCTGACTTAACCAGCTAACGAGCTAATAGCCATTTAGAGAAGACAAACCTCTGACAAGCATGAAAAGACCTTGTCTAAACGTTTAGAAATCTTTGATTAATTCCTGGTGGATGAAAACTGAGATGTTGCTGTCTCTACCCCTCTTTGTCCCACTTGGTTGCTTCCATTCCACCTCCTGCCTCCTGTTTCTGCCATCTTTCTATGATTTCATCTCTTTTTTGCTGCTTTGTTTTGCACTCCGCCTTTCTCCTCCTTGTATAAAGGATTTCCAGAAGTTCAGCTGAAACTTCAGGTATCTGGGTCTCCATCTCCAAAACACAAGCTGTTCAAAACTCAGGAACAAATTTGGAAATTGGACCTATCTTATTACTACCTTATGACAAAATCAGGAGTGGGATGGTGGAATCCTGGGGGGATACTTTGCTATTCCACACCATAGACAAAGTGTACATACCAGGCAATGTTCGGGAGGTGCCAAAGAAACTTCATTATCTAAGAAGGGTATTTTTTGGGTCACTTCTGTAAACTATTCTGATACACAGTGCTATAGCAACACATGTATTATTTGTTGACATTTGCATTGTAACATCAAAACAATACCAAGACATCACAAATACAACTGCAGCGCCAACGGGGCCCAGAAGCGCTAAAATTCTCTCTCAATCGGCAAATTATGTCTGAACAAAAAAACTGCCAATAACAGTCTAGCAGCCTTCTGTTGCCACATTGGTTAAAAGCAGGGAGGATACGATATAATATATCATAGCATAATGAATTTATTGCATTGTAGCTGGTACCTAGTTTCATTTGCTAAAACCTCACTGCTATTTAATCCACAATCAACCGCTGGCTGGGGTGCAGTATCTCACACAGTAGAGATACACTGCATTTACACTCACCAGAGAGGGAGCTGTAAGGCTTTTCTGCACAAGAGTTCTGCAGTTTACAAACCCTGACTTAGACCAGTTCCCAGGGTCCTAATGAAGTTGAATTAGACCTGGCACATCAACTTGCCGCCCCTCCCACCTGTTGCTACATTTTTTTTTTCTCTGCAAAACCAAAACATTCCTTGCAAAATTGTGATTCAGTTCAACTAAAACAATATCTGACAGGATGCACTCTCCAGGGCTGCGACCAAGTAACGTGATAGGCCTATGCTCTTTGAAGTGCAGGACAAAACTCAATTATATAAAAAGACAGGGCACCTACTGAGTGCACAACACAGCGTACAGCTCTTAGGCTCTCTTGTAAAATAGGCGCAGTACAGCACACTGCTAAGGCCACGGCACTCCTCCTTAAAAGCAATCAGAAGAATTCATGCTGGGGGTAGATAGATGAGAACATAGATCCAAGATCAAATCTGAGCAGGCCATAAATAAAAGGAGATAATATTGGCTTTGTGTCGACAGTAAGCATTCTTCCCTAACGTAACTCACCACGCTCTTTACAAACCTGTACCGGTAAGCATTTGGTAAGGTTGGTGCTCTGGGGCATTGCTGCGTAAACAGGAAAGACCTTCCGGAGGACAAAAATCAGGGCCCCCAGTAACCAGCGGTAGGTGCACCAGAAAGACCGGTGGGTCCCCAGAAAGAGGGATGTGGCATCGCTCCAGCCTCAGCTGTGTCCGCAATGCCCTTCCCTCACCAGGGCTCCTATTTTGCACTCTCCCAAGGGGAGCTTTACAGCCTTCTAAAATAATCTTTATGGGGCTGTGTTTTACCAGGCAGTAATTTCTGAGAGGAATACTGCAGTTCTAACAGTTATTCTTAACCATTGAAGAATATGCTGGTGTTTAGGAAAAAAGAGCCCAAGAGTAACAGGTACTATCAATTTCTGATTTTCACTATCTTTGAAATTCAGCTCAGTTCGGAAAGAAAAAAAATAAGTGCTGTCACATACACAAGCCTATGAAGATCGATATATTTTAATGGATACATTTTTCTCTTACATCTAGGCTCTGAGTTTTTCCACCTCTGAGCAAGACCTAAAAACGTACCACATCATCTGTACTGCTTCGTAACCCAAAACCCCAAGTCTCCTTAGGAAACTTTCCTTTCAGAACAATTTAATAAGATGTGATATTAACATCCCAACGGCACTTCCCTAGTGAGTTAGAAGTGTCTCTCTGTTTTGACTAATTTCTGCTAGATAAATACAGCCTACCTCGATTAGAGAAATTCCCATGTTCTGCATTTTTTGACTGGTGAGGCTTTCTCTACTTCATACCCTGAGCTCTTAAGTGGCTTTGCCTCATTTAAAAGCTGTATCTCTGCCCAGCATGCCTGCATTCCTGTGGAGAGTTGCTTAATCCCTCTGTATACTCCCAATCTGCCTGCAAGGAATGCAGAGCATTCCCAGATCTTTAAATGGAGGCGACAGAAAAATCTATTTTCTTTTACTAATGGAAAAGAATCCCTGTACTATTTTTTTTAAAAAAAAACAACACCCAAGCCCCCTTCTTTTTGGTATTATCCTTTTTTTCCCTGCTTTACTCAATTATAGCTGATTGGTTATTAACTGCCATGACATATGAGTCACGCAGGATCTAGGACACAGGATGTGTTCAGAGTTGCTTAATCATGTTCTAATATTTAACATGGACACTTGTTTATTAGGTAATGGAGTTGTGCATGATATTTACATTGCACTATATTAACTTGAGATGTTAATGCTAGAAGGGCCAGAGAATGATAAACAAAACTGATGCAGGCAAATGAGGAGGAAGAAAGAAAAGCTAAATCAAAGCACAATGAGAAGACGACTCCCAGGGCATGGGAAAAAAGATTTCACATTCAGATTTTTCTGTTGGGGCACTTGTAGGTCTCACCTCAGTTATAGCAATTTAAGCTCAGAATAACTTCCTTTTCATGGAAGTAGTCAACCTCTCTACATCTTAAGTTTTCCTCAAAAATACCTAGCTCCAAAATATCCCTAAAACTCCTTCAGTATATGAGGACAACTGTCTGTGCACCAAATCATGACACTTGCCTCCTGTTTTGAAAAGTGTTGATATCTGCCTCCAATTACATAAAGAAACGGACATCCTATATGAAAATATATATGTTTTTCTCTATTCCCTCTCTCATTCCAGCAGTTTGCTCTCAGTCAGCACAGCAGACACAGCTTTTGAAAGAGCACACAGAAGGAAGCCAACCTGTCTCAAGGTGAAGCAGATGATCACAGCATTGTATTTGGTGGCGGTGCATGCATGTAGATGAAAACACAATTTAGCCTGAGGGTTCCGCTCTAAAGAATCACTACCTTTTTCATGGGTAAAGACAATAAAAACCTGAGTAAGATTACTTGGCTGCATAACTTATCCAGGAATGACAAAGCTATGGAGATAAGTTGGAAGAAGAGAAATAACATGCACTTAATGTATGTAAGGGTATTTGAACTCAGGATACTTAAGGAAGGTAAGGAATATGTGAAAGAAAAAAAAAAAACGCTATTTGGCTAACTCCTCCTGGAAGCACTTGACAGCTGAACGTGGTTTTGAAAGGCCTGAAGGCAGTTTACCGCAGGGACTGAGTCAAGGCAGCTTTGCATGAGAGAGGACAATGGCATTCTGCAGCACATAGAGGGTAGACGCCTATTTTAAGGAGATGGTTTGCTGTCTCCAGAGACACTCGATGTGGATATAAGACAACATGGAGGATGGCAGCAAGAGCAGTCATAGAAGCAGAGCTTAACTTGGAAACTGTTTTACAAATAAATTGCTTGTTACTTCAGTGCTTTGTTTTTTTTCCTCGCACTTGATGGCTTTTGTGTCTTGTCCTCCTTTCCTGTGATCTCTCCCATTTTCATCCCACTATTGCCCCTATTTAAATTCGTCCCCCTCCCCACCACTTCCCCACTTCTGTCACACTCTGTCAGTATTCCCAAGCCACTGATAACCCGATGGTAACACTGTAATCCTTAAGACTAGCTTTGTTTAATGGAAAGTACAAGAAAAATATAATCCTTAGAAGTCATCAGAAGCCAACAAGGAGGCATGAAAAGTCCAAACAAGACAGCACCAGGAAAGCAGAACGTACAAAGCTAGACTCAGCCTGGGGAAAGACAAGAGCTCTGAGGACCACTGGTCCTCTGGCTCTTCTTTACCAGCACTGAGGGACCACTGGTGCTGGCCCCATGGCTCATTTCTAGCTCTCCTCTCCTGACCTGCAGAGAAATGCTGTGATGATATCATGTTACTGTTCATCAAGGAATTTGAGCAGAGGGTACATGGATAGCAAAGTATTCCCAACTGCTGGTCCTGACCTTTGGAGGTAAGAGCGGCTAATCTTCTAACCTGTACTATGGACAAAATTTGTCCCTATTAATTGCTAGAAAACAGAAGACCCGAAAGTCCCTCAGCCATGTTTTCCCATAGTTTTACTAGTCCTGCAACAATGAATCAGAGCCAATATTTTAAAAACCACCTGTCCAAATTTTGGCTTCTCTGTCTGTACCAAAGCACCTTCCAACATTTCCTGAGCTACTCAGGAGCCCTCACTGTCTTCAGTAGGAAAAGGACAGGGTTGTGTTCTCCAAGTAAGCAAAGAGCTTTGTACTTTGTACACCACATTTACTAGCTATTGTGTTTGTGGCAGATATGCATCTTACTCTTTTTAATTCCCCCTCATGCTTAATTTCCAGCAGCAGTCCCAAATTGGCCCACTTGGTCTTCTACCCAGCTGTTCACCTGGCTGCCCAGAAGGAGCTGCTTGCTGAGTGCTTTGGGGAAGACTGATTAATTCTGAAGACATCCCTCATGTCTGCTCCCCATCCCTAGGCTTCATTTCCATTTTTTCTATTTTTTCCCTTAGCCACCAAGCAGTTTTCTTGTTAAGCAGTCTCTAAACAAAATGCACATTTCCTCTACCAACGTTACAAACATTTCAGTGACACAACAGAAAAGATAAAACACGCAGCAATTAAGATATCACTTCAATTTATTGCCTGATTCAAGTTATCAAGGCCCACACCCTCCAGACATTTCTCTCAGAAAACAAAATCTGAAGGGCACAAAACTCGTACCTCATCTCTGCAATGCTTGTCTAGAAATGTTACCACTTTAGTACATCACAAATGATCATAAAACCAGCAGCATCTCCAATACTAAAATACAGAAAAGACTTATAAAATTGATTAGATTTATGGGAGGAAAGACAACCAATAGATCTATGTCCTCCACCAATCTGCTAAAGGAAAAAGAGTAAAGCAGACTGGTTTACAACATTGGAAAAGAATTAACCTGACTCATACAATTACTAAAGAACATTTGTCTCCATAACCCAGTAGGCACCTGTATTTTTCATCCTGTTGAACAATATTTCCAGCTTTTGCTTTCTTTGCCTTGTTAAGAAATAGCCCTTTCAGTCTTGTTGCTTTTTAACTGTTATTCAACTAAAAACCAGAAATGCGAAATACTCAGAACATCTATGTAGAATATTTGCTACATGAGGTAGATGATGGAGGGGAGACACTGAAATCCTCTCAGCCTCTTTCCTGCAGGGAAAGAGGAGAGAAACACTACTGTCTTGAAGCTGAAAGGCAATGTTCAGATACAAGAGTGGCAAGGAAACACAGAAAAGATGCAGAAATTTAGGAGTGTCACTTATCTTTAGTATGCCTATGGAAATATAAATTAAAGCTATGTGACATTTCAAAGTCAATGGACCTCCTTACAACAAAACACTTGTTCTTTAGGTATATCACAAGTACCTGAAATGAAAAAACTTGTCTATAGGAAATTACACGCCAGCAGAAGTTTGCTCATTTGCCTGAGTATTAGAAGTGGTGTCATTAAAAATTCAGCATTGACACTCAGTCACCAGGGAGAGATGACCATTGTTTTAACCAGTCTCTACCAATTTGCAGAAGATACTTTTAACCAGTCTCTACCAATTTGCAGAAGATACACCAAATTATAGTTCCACTTTAATGGCCACTTTAAGCAAAATTAAGATATTTCATAACTTCAAGGATTTATCAAGTTATATTAAAAAGGAGAGGGGGTTAAGCATTTCTTCCGACTTGGGCTACAGATGAGTGAGGGCTCATCAGGCACAGCAATGTTTTAAATGGGCCACTCAGCCCACAGCAGCACTGAATTAGGGCAACTACTCTGTCTACAGCAGAAAATAGCACTGCAAGGCTGGTTTTGCAAGTAGCTCTTTTGCAGTTTTCCAGGCCCACTCAAAAACTCTGCACAAACATGGAATTTGTTGCTTAAAACTGGGCATTCAACGATGAAAACTCTGGCCTGCGTGATTTACTCAACTCATACGCAGTGAGTTGAGGCTATCAGAGGGTGCAACCCAGAACTCCCGTCAGCCCCCTGTTCTGCCAACACCATCTGCAACGCGCACTGCGAAAGTGCTGAGAAAGGGGTAAACATCTTCTCACATGCGGTCTTCTCTCAGCAAAACAAACATACTGGCTGGCTTCAAACTGCGGATATTGTCAAGTTAATTATTGCTGTCAAGTTAATTATTGCTGCTGTTTTTATTATTTTCCACCCATCATCTCTCCTGTAACGATTCACTAGTTTCCTTGGAGAAAGGAGTGTGTCTGCGGGTAATGATTTCACTGCTTTTCCTCCTTTGCCCGCCTCTCGATCGCTCTTTTATATTGAATAATCATTTATATGGTAGTTTAATTAGCTAATTATGAACGTGTTTGGGTATTTTAAGGAGGAAGAATCATTGTTTACTTGCTAGTAATTAAGTGGGTTGCATTTGATTTCAGTGTCAGGAAATTTATGAGTATTATTTTTCTGGGTGACAGTACCAAATATTAAAAACATAATTATTTGCTTATATCTTGGTACACTGAATAGGGAAGTAAATTTCCATGACTGTAGGCTTTGGGCTTCTGGTAGATTATCATTAGTATAACTGATCTGGATATACTTATTAGGGTGTATAAAGAGCAGTCGAGAAAGGGACACTAGTTACAGACAGAAAGCCTCATTGCATTTTGAAGGCTTTGCAGAATATTCAATTCACCTGTCTGCCGTCAACACCAGCACAAACAGCTTCCAACTCCTTCCTCCCCCTTCAAGGGTATAGGCAAAAGCAAGCATCTAAACGGGTCTTCTTTCTTGTGATCTGTATGCAGCAGCTGCACTTGAAAGTCAACATTCATCTTGTGAGCCCAAGAGAAGCTCTATGTGCAGGAAGGCTCTGCTTGATTCTCTTGACACTAACAAACAAGACAGGTTGCCAGAAAACAGCAGCAGGCCTGAGTGGAAGGAACGGGCAAGAGCAGTGGAGGCATAGACACTGACACTCAACTCTTAGCTTTCAGCATCCTCCTGAGAGGGGAAGGCAATAGCGCATCAGCTGCGATTCTGCTCTGCCATGAGTGGCAAGCGATCAGATTTCAGCAATCGCAGTAAAATATGCACAGACTGCGAAGCAGGACTAAAGAAAGCCACATGAGCCCTGTCATGCTCATTGTGGCTATTGCTGTTAGTTTCCCAGGATCAGGTCCTACTTGTGGCACTCATCCTTCCTTTCCAATAGAGGATAGCATGGAATGAGACGAATGACGCAGAAACAATACAGCATGAAACCCCCTCAGACTTTTACTCCATTTTTCAACTTCTCAATTTGAGAAACATACATTATTCAGTCACTCTAGCTTAATTGAGCATGGGTTTAGAACCTCCATTTACCAGTTGCAGGGACAGCAGAGCAAGGCTTCTGTCACAGGTGAAGCCCCTTCCATCATCCATACCCCATAGCTCGCATCATGAAAGCGCTTAGAGAACAGTGACAGGAAAAGTGTTAAGTATTTGATAATGCAAAACAAGGAGCAAAACATTGAATACATTGACTCAAGGCAACAGAAACAATATGTTTCTGCCAGTGTACTTTATGAGAGCACCTAGAAAGAAGAGATGCCTGTAGGATATCTACAGTTCAGTTTCTCCCAAAGGCTGACTTCTATTCCTAATGGTGAAAAAAACTAGCACAGCTCCTATAGTTTCCAGTAGTACTGCTTCCAGCTTCATTAATGCATAAGAAGGATCATTTCTTTAAAAACAAACCAAAAAAACCACAGACAAAACTGTCCTGTAACGTGTCCCCTATTTTGTTCCTTTTCAAACAAATTGTAGGGGAGATTATAAATCAGATCTTTCACGCTCCATTTTGCACTCTCTTGTGTACTGCTTAGTGCTCTTTCCAAATGTATTTTTTCTATGAACTCTGTATCTATTTCAAACTAGTACATATTATAACAACGAATACGCAAATCCTGAATTTGCCTGAAAAGGACCTATTAAGAACAGCAGTAGTGTGTTTATAGTTGTTTTTCTTTGATTTATAGTTTCTGCAAAAACTGCGCAGGCTAGAATTTTATTGTTTTTCAGACCAAAGCTAAGAGCAATGTAATGGCAGAAGACTGGGCTATCACAAAATAATAAACTACTGTGAAACTCAAGGTAAAACTGTGAGATTTATCAAGATATGCAGACTAGACTAAGCGTGCAAACAATGTCCATCGTAGCCCACCAGAATTTATCCATACCCAATTCCTGTTTCCAAAGGTCCCCGAAATTAAATCCATCTTTCAATGTGAACTGAATATCATTAGAGATAGGTCCAGCTGCACCAGCAGGGAAATGAGTCCTGGAGTCAAGGACCTGGGCTAAATATAACCTGCCATCAGCTTCATCCTGCCTTAACCTTGAGGCTATTATCAAAGCATTCCAGTGAATTTCGAGTGCCTTGGTATCATGTGAGAAGAAAGTTGCTCTCAGATATTCATATCACTGCAATTCACAGCTTCACATATGTGCAGTGAACTTAGATGTATGAGCCTCAAGCCTCCGCGTCCTTACACCACTTTCTCACAAGTATGATATTTTTTAAGCTGGACTGGATTTACAAATTGAGAGCAAAGTCCATTCCATCATCTCACAGTTAATTATTATCTTACCCATACACACATTTTATTGCTTAAACACTTTTAAAATCTAATTTATAGGCATTTTCATAATTTAATTATTGATAATTGGTCTTCCCTCAGTCATACAAACATCTTAACTAATGAATATTAAAGGCTAGTACTTTATCAAACATCTTGAGGCCATATATCATTGAGATCTACAGCACTGTGACAGCTGCTGAAGTATGCAAACTACACATGCACACATCCAATAACTTGGAGGTATGTTCACTTAAGGGTTGGCCAGATTGCAGAGCCACAGAAGACTGCTGCAAGCGTACAGTTGAAGTTTCATTCACAGTTGGGGCAAAACCCTCCAAAATTTGATTCCTTGGAATCAAATAACGGCACTTGGCTTGTGCAGAGCCTCCCTGTGTCTGCAGGCTCGTTGCATTTTAAGTCAGTAACACTATTGAATGTTTGGAAAAAAAAAAAAATCACTTTGGAGCAGAAGAAATGATATTGTAACTTCTCTCTCAACAACATATGTATGTGATCAAGAGTCAGGAAGACTCTTATGTTTCATGATATAAACTTTTAAAAGCTTCACCTTCATTAGGAAAGTTTCTTATTCTACCTAATCAATATAGCCACAAGGTCCCTCATGTTTCAGCCCAGGTGTTACAGTCATTATGACCCAAGATTTGTAGATTTGTCTCAAGTTTGATTTCTTACAAATATTAAACTGGCAGCTAAGGACAGAGAAATTTCCACAATGCCCCATTAACCATTGTTTTTCATCCTCAAAACCACAACAGAATGTGCTGCAGAGCACAGAGGCCCCACAAATGCTATATATAAAACTTCCATTTCTGTTCCTATTGTTGACAAAGAGTAGGGGAGAATGAGGGAGCGAGGGGAGGCGGAATGCCTTCAGAGATGAACAGACAAAAGAAATAGATATTTCCCATTTTTTCACTTCTAGCCTTGAAGGAACCCCATTTTTCTCATTTGACGGTTAGCACCACACACAGACACACACTTATCTTGGCAGAAAGCAAAGCTACTAACAGCATAGGAAGGAAAGTCAGGAAAAATTTAACAGTTACCGATGAAGAAATAGGACTGAGCTGTACAGCATATTCTCCCCTGCAATGTCCAGTCTACTTTTATTATGCTTATATTATACAGATGGAGCTTCCACTATTTCTCTTCCAAGCCTCTTCTACAAGCCAGACAGCGTCACAGAATGTTTCCTAATACTTGAGTCATCATTTTATTTGTCAAATACCGCTAGTTTTTACTCCATTTCCTTCCTCCAAATGAGTTTCCAAAGCCAAGGAGTTCTCTTTTTAGTCTTTTGGAAAAAAAGCACTAACCAAATGCTTCAGAAGCATGGCATTTTTTTTCTGTGCTGAGAAATCAACCCCTTTTTTTATTCAATGCTTAGTAGCAAAAAGAAGTCTACCAAAATAGGATCAGAGATTTTTTTTTTTTAAACCGGGGCGGGAAAGGGAGGACAGGTGCATCCCCAGAGTATGCAGAATAGAAATGAGATGGAAAAGTGAATTAGGCTCACATAAAGTCACCTTGATTACACAATCACACGCTGCAGTAGCATTAGAGATGTGGCCCTGTGATGTCTAACTAGAAGTTACCATTCCCTTACTAGCACAGCATGCTTCCCTGAAAAATAAGCCTATAACCAGAAATGGATATTATATTGGATGCACTAACATCCCCAAATTAGTGTCCATACAGGCAAGCTGCAAACCACAAAGCACTAGCAATTACGTAGGCCAGCCCAAGTCCTACCAGCCTGATAGGCTACACAGCAAACAGTGCAGCTGATCCAGGCTGCCCAGAGAGGCAGCCCACTTCTTGGCGAGGAGAGAGAATGTCATTTCAAGGGAACATCCCAGTGCTGCCCAAGCAGTGGGGCTGCAGGATTGCATCCTGGCTCAAGGTTCATCAGCTGGAGTAAGGATGAAATCAGTGACAGGATAAGCAAGGCCCAGACACAAGTGGTTCTGCTGTTGCAGCTGGAGGAAGCTAAGCACCCTCCAACCACAGGGCTGCAATCAAGACAGGATGGAAAAGCAGTCTGGATCCAGCAAATAAGGCTTCATCGCTGGACTATAACTAAATTGTGATGCACCATGCAGCACACCTCAGCCTTCTGGTCCCCCATTGTCCACATCAGAGCGTGCCACAAGCGCGCTCTCAGTCCCTGAACCTGGATTTCCTTCCCAGGGAAAGGCCGCATGCCTCCAGGCATGGGGTTTGGAAGCAGCCAGGAAGTAGGTTTAGACCCAAACAGTGCAAAGCACACTTGAACCTCAGTGTTTGTTTACAGCTGGAGTGAATGCAAAGACGGATGTGCATTAAGCAATGCGCGGAGGACTGGGATTCTGCCCAGTGCACTTCCCCTCTCCCTCTTGTTCCCAAAAGAGCAAGAGTCATTAGGATCAAGGCTTGTTGTACAGTCTGGAGTGATGGTTATGCTAGAAAGTATTTCTCTGTACTTTTGTGTGCTACAAACTTGTTATTTTGGGTTATTCCTAAGTGGAAAACGCATGAAGCTGCAAATAAAGCCTGCTGTGTACAGTTTACAATTTTTTTTTTATTATTATTTTTTTTTTTTTACATACAGATTAAACCAGTAGCTTATAGGTAAGTGCATCAACCTTTTCTTTCTGAAGCCAATCCCTCTTTTGCAAAGACTGCAGGACCCTGGGCCTAGAGGAGACAAATGGCATTCTCTGAGGTGGGCAATACGAGCATTTCAAAATTTTAATCAGTCTCAGCTACACACACCTCACAGCTTGTACAAAAAAAAGGACAGAAGATACTCAGGCCCTTAAAAGAAGCCTTTTCCATGCAGCCGTCGATCATAAATTTATATTAAGTCCATTTAATTTGGGACCTGATACTACTGGATTAGAAGGAGATTAAAAAGGGGCAGGGTTCAGTTATTTGGTTTGTCTTTAGCCTCTCCAAGCTGGACTGTTCTGGACACTTAGTTATCAAAGGAAGCAAGAAGCTGGATTTAAAGTCATTATGGCTTCCAGATGGGGGTAAAAATGAACCAGAGAAGATCATCACGTGTCATTTGCACTCTAAAGGGGGAGTACTTGCAGTGACACAAAAGTTGGTGCATTTGTCAAAGAAGTGCAGTTTCCCATGACAAGCTGAAGCATGTTGTACACAACTCTGAAAACGGGTTTTGCCTTGGGGTTAAAGTTTACTTTGTTTTGAGCTGAAACACTGCTCGTGGTTTTTCAAGGTTAAAAGAGAAGACTCTGTGGAGTCCCACATGTGAGGTCTCACTTAACCTAAGGACTGCCAGGGAGGCTAGAAACCGCTGCTCTCTCGCTCTGTGGTCACATTTTCTGAAATGCCTTCCGTGCAAGTAAGCATCCACATTAGCTGTCTCACCAACTTCAGTAGGTGGTTGGTGGCACTCATTGGCAAGAATTGTGTGTTGGGGGATCTGGAGCCTGCACGCTCACACCAACATTTTCTTAATAGGCAGCTGACAGGCAGAAAGATTATTTCTAATAACTTGGCTTATCATCACAGCTCCTGATGATATCAAGTGACCCACATGGAGGATAGCATGTTCATCAGCGACCTTCAGTTACATCAGCAGGAGGAAGGACGAAATAACCAAGTGCAAAGACAGCAAAATGCAATATGCAGAGTTTCTAACTTCAAACCAAAAAGGTGCAGCCTGCAGGGAGGGAGCTCAGGTGATCTAAACAAAGCCACGCAAAGCAGAGACAACCTGGCCTTTCCTCTGGCTCATTGCTAACGCAGCGAGTGCCAGCAATTTAATCCTGGGAAAGCTCCAAGCCAGGCCTCACAACAAGAGATACCAGACCCCAACAGCTGCACTGGCAGAACATGCTGGCATGCTGTTCTCCTTTTGCTGTCCCAAGGTGGCTGGGTGAATGCAGTCAATCTTGTAACAGAGGGAATTTTCTCAAGACTGTTAAAAACAGATCTAGGACATTTCACGAGCCAAGTTGTTTAACCCCTGCTTGCCTCATCCAAAGCCAGTGTGTGACCTTCTCCTTCACAAGTCATCTGAGACAACTCAGCAATGGCCGCTGTTGGAAGGTTTCAGATCAGCCTTCGGATAGTAGAGACCTGACAGCTGCTTGACCAGAGTTTGGTACGCTTTGGAAAGTATCAGTTGTCCCCTCCTCCCCAAATCCCGCCTGGCATGATGGGAAAACAGCTGGTACAGGGGCACAAGTATCTTACGAGGTAGCACATAAGCAAAATCAAGGTCCTTTTTTAACTACAGCTTTGAGATCATCTTCTTGGTCTGCTTCTCCTTTGCTCCCTCTTGCCTCGCAGAAGGCCCTCTTTCAGTCCTTCCCGTAATATTACACCCCTGTCATTCAGGATCCTTCTCTGCAGCTTCAGCCAGCTGGAAGAGCTATCCAATATCTCTCTACTTTATTGACTCCTTGCAAGTCATAGCTCAGTGAAATATACGCATGAAACAGCAAAAGTTGGGGACACTTGGAAAATGATGTATAAACAAATAACTAGAGAAACCAGCTTGTGGTGCAGAAACAGCAGATGAGGACAATTTCTTCCTATCATGAAGCTTAAGCAAATGGGGCAGCTGCTAGCCAAATGCAGCCTGGGGAAGTATGGCTCTTTCCATCAGTGGGAACTCAGCAGGAGTTAAAAGTTCAACAGGAGAGGACACTAACATGCACTAGATAAATCTCTTAGGATTGCAGTAACAAGAGCAATAATATAAAATTAGAGATACCAGCAGGTGAAAAATTTACTCAGAAAAACACAGGCCAGCAAAAAATAAGACAAAGGCATTCTGGTTCCCAGCTGAGGACAGCTAACTGGGTCAGAGCCATATAAAGATATTCTTTATGTGGCTATCTTATCTGCCTTCTCTCGTGAAAGAATTTGTGTGTTACTGGTATTAATGGAAGACAAAGATATGCTAAGAAATAGTTTTCTCCATGTCCCAAAATTTATCATGATGGTATAGGGTTTTTTGCTTATCTAATTTATTTTTACAACAGTTTTCCTAGGTCAATAATTTACTCATATTTGTCCTAGACAGAGATTTAAATAAATAACATTTACAGTGAGTTTTACCAACTGTTCTTGTGAGGATATTTAATGAAGAAAATCAGGGATTACAAAGTAAGACAAATCTTACTTTATTCATTTGCAGGAGATAGACCTTGCAAAAAAACAAAACCCAAACCAAAACAAAAAACAAAAAAACACCCAATGAAACAAAACCCTGGCCCATTTGGGTGGAATGGAATAAAATATCTACTATAAGTATGAATATTAGAAGGAAGGGGAGAAAAGAAAGTATATTTATGTTCTGCAATGTAAGAATTTAAAGATCACTTTTTTTACCAAAATAACAAAAAAATGGATTCAAAGAATTGCAGAGCATGTAGAAAGGTACAAAAAAGCAAAACTTTCAGTGTCTGAAGTTTCTTGTATTGATTTCTGGAAAAGGTAGAAAAACGGACCAAGAGGTCTCATAATCAAGCTGCCCTGCTTTAGTAAGGGAACTTTTGACTGAGTGAGCAATGTGATTCCATAGTTTCAGGAAGCATTTTTGGACAAAATATATTGGTCTGGTGGGGGGGAAATAGAGAATGGGTCAAAGTAAAAATGTGTAGTGGAGAATACCTGCAGCTTAGGAGAGCCCACATCTTAGTGCCCCAGTAATTGTCTCCAGAACGGAAAAGCACAGAACCACCAGAGTCAGTGTTTCCTTCCCTTTAGCTGCCTCCCATCAAGGTATCGTAACACCGACTCTCTGCAAGGCTTCACTCTTGTCTCTGTGATAAAAAAAAGGATCAAGGGGAAAAAAGATGGTATGAGGCAAGTAAGTATTTGGGAGGATATGAGGTCCTCTCCATGCTGAGGAATGGAGGGCACGAGAAGGGAAGAAATGAGCTGTGGGCCTCTGCACAGAAGGAAGGAATGCCTGGAGCCCTGTCCAGAGAGACTAAAGGAATAGCCTGACCTCTGAGGGAAACCGAGGGTGCAAAACTACAGACATAGGAAGAAAGGGTAGGGAAAGATGCCTAGAGCACATGGCAAGAAGGGAACAAAGTCAAAGAACTGAAAAGAGATGGGCAAGTAACACAGGTGTCTCAGCAGGGCAGGAAAACAGAACAATGCAAGAAACCCGTTGAGTGTGCAATGCACTTACACACCTAAAAAGCACAAGCTGTGTAGCTGCATTGACGATTGCTCTGTTTTGTTCTGTAGAGCAACAAATGGGAACAGATCAAAACAGGAAGTCTAAAGTAAAAGAGGAAACAAAAATCACAAGGAGAAGGACTGTATCGCACCAGGGAACACGCAGCAAGGAGAACTCAAGGAGGGAGGTATAGCCAGACCAACTAGCAGGAGGCCAGTACAGTGGTCTGCGTTACATTTTTCTCTACTCCCAAAACCCAAAGAAGAATACGTAAGCCTGGCAGCACACAGAAGGAGAAATCCCTCTGTGTACAACAGGACTGGAACTGCAATGACTCCCAGCTAAAGCAGTGGGTATAAAAGGTGTGGAAGAGTCCTTTGTAGCTCCCTGTGTACATCTTCAAAGGTCAAAGAGATGCTGAGCTTTTTTACCAGAGCGTATATTCTGTTCTGCAGGGAAGTCAACAGTTTAATGTAAACTAATTAAGACACAACACCCTTTCCTCTTGCTATTATACAGATTACTTTCCCTTTTATTGGTGATCACAGTCCTGTAGCAAATAGAAGAGCAGCTTATATACATGACTAGTATTAACAAATGTGTGTAATGTACTCTAACTCCCTGTAACAAAATTAACGTCTAGGGGAAGAGACTGCACTTTGTGACCAGACAATTCTTTGCAGATCACATGAAACACAAAACTAGGGTTTGCAGACCATAGTCAGTCAGCTCTAATCTACAGAATAATAGAACAACTTCTTCAGCTGCACTAGTTTCTAAAGAATAAAGACTGCCAGAAAAAACTGAGTATCTCTTACAGAATTGTAAAATTAGCGGCTGTAGGGAATATAATATACATGATGTATCTGAATTACAAGCATTTGACAGAGCATCTCAGGAAATATTACTCACAGAATTAATTCACTTCAATCTCGATGGGAACAGAATCATCCAAAGCAAAAACAGACTGAATGGCAGTAAACAAAATTCAGGTTTTGGCACTACATCAAGTTCGCACACTTAGCTTACTGGAATATAATAGGGAAATATGTTAGTCCGCTATTTGCCTCGAATCTTCCTCATTGTTCCAGAAAAAATAAACTGTCCATTAATAAAGAATGACATGGATATAAACTAAAACATGGTTTAAAACATTAGTCAAGTCAGAAAAAGAAAAGAAAGGTAGCTTTAAAGGCTGGAGCCACAACTGGAAAAAGTGAGGCTGAAATGAGCTTTATACAGAGGCATTAGCTACTGTTGCAGACTGGCTGAGAGGATCACGCCTGGTGTCGTGGATTGCAACAGTGCAAAAATGTCACTGCTGGGTGCTCTTCCACATACCTTACGAGATTGTCACTGTCCCTCTAATAACCTTGAAAAATAGCTTCAGGGCTCAAGACGTGCAAAGTAACCCCAGCATAGCTGAGGATAAGGTAGGGCTGTCTTAAGGATTGTGGTGGCCCATGACACAACTGTGATTAAACATCTCTGCAACTCCAGACAGACACGTGCAGACAGCAAGTCTGACTACCTTCACACAGCATGTGACAGAGTTCAGATGAGCCTCCACACTAAATTCAACACACCAGATTTGCTCTGCATGCACAATTTATTTGCACAGGTACATTAGCAGCCTTTACCAGCTGCAACTGCTGGCTTTCCCCGAAATAGAGGAAAATTATGTCAAGTCTCTTATTACACAAGGTATTTTATGTATATGGGAAATCCTGTAATAAATGGGATATCTGGGAATCTCCACATTGGTTTAGAGATCTTTTGACCTTCTCACAACCCCCTGCATTAAGATGGTTTTGCATTTGGGGCCAGCACATCAGAGAACAGGGAGACTCAGTCCCTGTTTCTAGAACACTCAGAGATACTTCATTCACTTTGAGCCATCTCATTAACTAAAACAAAAATCTAGCTAAAGCAGAAGCAAAGAAGAAACAAGAACATCCGGGGGCCGATTTGAAAGGAGACCTAAGAAAATGAAATATACAGACCTTGGCTCAGAGACAATGAAGAAAAAGAATATAACAAGAAATGACAAATACTTGAAGGCTATAAACACCAAGAAAGGAGAGGAATTTTGGGTTGTGCAAGGAGTAGTAAACCTATGAGTAATAACATTAAATTAAGAAAAGATAAACTTGCATTGAAACATCAATTTGTCTTTACAAGTAGTTCTAGTATGATATCAAGCAGTCTTCCAACAGAAAGTTTAGAAGATCCATTGCTTTGGGTGTTTAGGAAGATTTTGGACAAATAATTGAAAACGCTCTGTAGGGAACATATTCCATAATGAGCGCCAGAAAAGTTGCATGATTTAGTAAGTTTCTTTCTTACTGTGACTTCTCTGAATATCTATTTTGAAGCAAAACATTAGAATGAGATTTTCTAGCTCACGAAGATGGTGAAAGTTAGTCTTCTACTGCTAAAGAGGTCCTACAAATTATAAAAGTATTCTACATTGCTTATTGGATACTGTTTGACACCACTGCATCTAAACTCAGTGTAACCAATTTAAAAGGAAAGAGTAAGAAAAAGTTAAATATGCAGACCTTGGCAAAGAGACAACGAAGAAAGAGAACTCAACAGATACATGCTTCATATCTGAAGGATATAAACCATAAGGAATTGGAGACAAAACCCCACTCAAGCAATGGCAGCTTAATTGACTTCCTCAATGTTCAAAACTAGGCAATGGTGAACAAGAATTGATACCGGGGTCTCTTGAGAAGCTCTGGATTCCCTTCTTAAATCAATGGGAAATGTACCTGCTCATGTCCTGACTAAAAGCTCGTTCCCTTGAAAACAAAGTACCTCTTACAGCTTAGATTTACCCAAAGTGCATAAGAAGCATGCTAGCAAATGTAGAAAATGAAAGACATGTTCAGCTCCGAACCAATCACATGGTAGAATGGACACATTTACCTGTATTAATATAATGTGACAACTGAGGTACAAACATTTTTGTATTAAAAGTAATAATAGCACCTTTCAAATGAACAGGATCTTTATAGGCCAAAGGGTCAAAAGTAAAAGTGTACCTGTTACACATGACCAAGCTTGAATCCATGAAGCATGTTCTCATTCAGGTATTGAAAATATTTGGGTGATTTTTATACCTGCTAGAGAATTAAACAGAGACCTTTCTGACCTCAAATGAGGTCATTTCTGCTTTGTACAAGTGAAAACAGACTCAGAGTAGCTAAAAACTTCCCAAACCTTACTCTCATAGAGAAGGTGTACCATGCTTGCATGTACAGCTGAACACCAACTATGTCCCATTCTGCTAAAGGTTCTCCTGCCAGTGTTGGCAACGGCTGCCGATAATCCAGGCAGCTAGACTTGGAAATCTTATTTAAAAGCTTAATGATTAATCAAGTCTGGTTTTACAGTATTAGTGCTGTCAAGGGTCACAGACAGGCTGATGAGAAGAGCCCAATCCCTCAGAAATTAATTGAAGTCCTTCTAAAGGGATGAAGTAGTTGCATCACCAATGGAAATGGAAAGCATCAGCTGGAAGTCACTGCTCACTGATGGAAATGAAGGGCAGCAGCTGGATCCCACTGGATCACTTTCTAGTTGCCTGCAGGTCTCATGGAGTGTTTACGTCTCCAGGGTAAACGTGATGCTGTGCAAGTACCACTGCTGGACACTATTGAAGCTATGGCAGCTTAAGACAGCAGAAAATTAATGCAGGATCTTAAGGAAAGGGGGGCGGGGAAGTAGAGTAGACAGGATCCAATTGTAATTTCACCTAGGAAATAAAACTTAGTGACTGTATCTCTAAGTAATGCTGTGCTTGTATTGCTGGTGGATACCTGGCACAGTGACCAGATGACTGCCAGCTCACGGCGTGGCATATGCATTTCCACAAGATGAGGCTTTCTGTGATGGCTTCTCCAGTGAAAACACCAGCACGGCGGCAGTGCCCCTCCTTCACACCTGAGAGATGGGAACACGCTGCCATCTCACGGGCAGACACAGCTCCCTGGCCCTCCTGCCCAGGCCAGAGACTAAGATGACAGGGGGAAGTGTGGTTTTACCAGCTGGTGGCTGAACCATGCTGCAGTTTCCCCAGAGCCCATCCCCATAGTGCACACTCCGATTTAAGAAGTGACGTCTCCCAGGTAAAGCAGCTCTGGCCTTCAGCTTAAAGGTTTCCTGGTCTCTTCAAAACCTGCCTTTGCCTTCAATGTGACACTTTTTACAGGGAAGATGAAAGGATAGAGAGTGAACGGCATTATTCACATCTATTGCATAAAACAAACAGAAAATGAAGCATCTGAACTGCTGGAGTTATTAACACACTGGAGCCCAGAGCTGGCAATGGATGTACCACACAGTTTCCCAGCTCATTTCTTCTTTCCTTCCTATCTTGCGCTTATCCTCAGTTTCCCCTCCGCTGCATGCGCATTCATATATATTCTTTATAATGCCACGGGGCCAGGCAGCCACCACGCTGTCTGTAATGCAAACCGCATCACCACTTTTATTCCATGCAGCTACCCCAAGGTGCACGTGCCGAAAATGCACAGCCAGAGGAAGACATTGAAAAAGTGCAGCCACAGGAGCCTCCCTCCAGCACAGACCTGGCCAGGATAGCCAAACTCCAGCACAGCTCATGGCAGCCCACCAAGATGCACCCCAAGGCCACCTCAGGCAGCAGAAAGGGGAGCAGGGTGATGGGAGAGAGAGCTGAGGGTGGCCACGGCTCTGAGATAAACCTGTGTGTGGGGCACAGCCCCTCTCCCCCTGGGTACAGTGGTGAAGTTAAACAAGAAGCTGGGGGCTCTGAGTAGCTGGGGAGATGGAAGGCACTGCCTTTGTCACTCTGTGGAAGGACACTGGGAAATGACTGGGCAGGCCTTTGGTCCACAGTCCTAATTGTACTCAGCAGGCACCCCCATGTCCTGACTCGCTTTTCCTTGTCTCCCTCCCCACCAGTGCAACATGCAGCACTGCAGAGGTCAAGGCAGGCAGAGGGAACAAATGCAAAGTATCACTTTTCATTTGATAGTTGTACCAATGAAATGCAACAGTCTTTTTAATGAAAAAGCTGAAAAAGGCTTAAGACCAAGCCTTGGCCAAAACATGAATCACCATGAAACTGCACTTGCAAAGATCCCCATATAAGGACATTTAAATAATCATCCCGAGCCCCCTGCACATTTAGATACACTTGAGCTAACAAGCGGGTCAGCATTACTGAGCTGGTGTACGGGTGGGAACGCATACACATGCGTATGCCCATTCTTGGAAAGTAGTAAGAGAAAACAAAAAATCAGAGAAGAATATAAATATAATTTGGGGCAGTAGTGCTAGAGCAAATTTATGATACTACTATATTCAAACAGGGAAGTCATCTACCGATCTTGGAAAAATCTGCAAAAGTAGGAATCCTACCCATCAGGTTTCTTTGTAACTGCACTATACTACTAACAGCAGTAATATCTGAGCTGCCCTAACACCCCTCACCCTCTGCTTCGAGGAAAGTCTATCCTGAGCTCCGCAGAGCTGTAATGCAGTAGGTGACAGCACCGTACACACACGGAGACTGAACACAGACACCGTTCAATTTCTGACCACTTTCTTCTGAAAAGAAGATCCCCATATAAGGAGATCTACGACTTTCCCTTTGGGGCTCCGTGGAGGGATTACACACACACACACAGGCTCGCTCTTGCAGTTCAACAACTTTTTAACCCATTCCTTGGTGATGTGGATGTAAAACGGCTTTGCTGTTGTGGTTCCCAGGTTTGAGGCGGCAGGGGAGGGAAGCGAGCAAGGAAGGGGTGGCTGCTGGGGATGCCTCATAGGAAGTATTCGGCTCCTCCTGCCTGTTCATGGACCAGGCTGCCCTGACCTCACTTGTGGTAGGGCTGAAGAGATGTCACATTTGACACAGCCACCTCATGCACCCTCCACCATGTAACAGAGCCTACACGCTTGGCTGGATACTCAGAAGAGCCCCAGCGCTACAGCATTTGAGTCATACTCTAAACAAAAGGCAGACGGAAGGAAGAGGTACAGAGATGCTGTTGATTCAATACAAACAGCTATTATTGGAAGATGATTTCATTAATGAATTATCCCAATTGCATCTTAGCTAGTGGGCATGTGAGAAGCCCAAAGTCATTGGTTAAAGCTGAAGTGATTTTCTTTTGTTCTGTAATTTAGCTCTTTGGGACGTGTCAGCCTCCCAACAGTTTCTAGTCACACACACGCGTATAGAGCTCCCTGTGCAATCCACATGCCAATTTCAGCACACAAACTGAGGGTGCCTCCCATACTCCCAAAATGCCTTTCTGATGGAAAGATGACTACATGGATGGAAAATTGAGGACAACCACATAAACCAAGTTGGGGAAGGGGCAGGGCATGAAGAGAAGGTGACATTGATAGGAAGTGAAAAGAAATTCAGAAAAAGAGGTGAATGAGGGAAAAACTAGCAAGGGAGGGCAAGGTATAAAAAGAAGGGGTATGAACAAGGAAAGAAGGAAGGAAATTCAAAGCATACAGGCAATGCAGATGTACTAAAAACTGCTAAAGAAAGACACACATGTTTTAAGGATGGGTTTCAGTTTTCTGAGCAGAGACATTTTGTAAAACTTAAATTTTCTGAGGCACCCATGTTGAGCTAGCAAATCTGAGACAGAACCTAATGGAGAGCCATGCTGTCCTGGAGGCCAGGCAGGATACTTCGAGTACCTAAAATGGCACAACATCCCCAAGCTTAGGCAGCTGAATTGCACTCTAAATGTTGAGGACCGCAAGGTAGACCCAGACACTCAATGAGAAAAGGAGAGAACCAGGATGATGGGCAACAGCAGCAGAGTCAAATCTTCTCACTCTTCAACAATGTTGTGAAATAAAAAAGTCTGAACTGCATGGAAATTGGTAGCCTCTACTGTACAAAGGTGGGCAACCCATCAAAGGGTGGGTCAGAAAGATCAGGAGTCATTGAAAACAAGAAAAGGGACATATTTGGATCGATTAGCTGCTGCATGAAGTTGGGTGTATTATAAAACGGTCAGCTCAAATCAGGAGCAACCATCACATTTTAAATACAGATTCATATTGCTTATAATAGGAGTAATACTTGAGAGCAATAAGGAGAGCTTAGGAAAGAAAAGACAGCATAAAAATACAGCAGCCATATTAGGCTGCAGTTCAATGAAAGATCTGCCTGGCCCCTTATCCTGGCTCTCATGGTGGCTTGACAGCAGCTGCTCAACTAAGAGTCCAGGATGAAGGCAAGCCTCCAGTGATACCTCTGCAGAGCACATCTTGTAGCACTACAGTCTTAGCTGATGGACTTTCTGAGCCACAAGTAGTATCTTTGCATCTAATGGCCTTTGGTGGCTTTCTATTCCGTGAATGAGCCAGCTGTTGCCTTCAACATCTGTGAGCTCTTGATATCTACAATATCCTGCATGAAGGAGCTCCATAGATGAATCCCAGGACATGTTGAAAAGCCAAGTTCTTTTGACCGCTCTGAACCTGCCCTATCATTTGCTAGGTTCATGTAATCCTTCATCTTCCACATTTCATGCATAGCAAGAGACGGTGGACAGTTATTTGCCTACATCCCCAACTGGTGCCAGTTAGGATTTTAAAAACAAAGCACAATGATTCCATGGAAAAGCTCTGGTGTTTATCCTACTCATGCTTCCCTGAATGAGAAAGCCAACTTATCTTTTTCTTCTGTACAGTTGTTATTGTACATTGTTAACAAGACAGAGGGTAGTGAGAAGATTGCATTTGATGAAGCAAGCTGGGAGGAGGCAATCTAAATGTATTTTCTTACACCTTCTCCCTCCTCAGTGGATCAATCCTTTCCTGTTAACTACAGACTTCTATGAGCAGCTTCACACAGACTTTTATGTCCTCCACTAACACAACACAATGCAAAATGGCTTTTTCAGGCTTGCTGTAACGTAATACACTGGCAGGGGTACGTGTATACTCTTGTCCACTGCAACTATCCTGAAGAGAAGATAAGGGAACAGCTGCTAGTATAGCACCGCCAGGCAAAGGAGACCTTCCTTAGCTCCAGCATCCACACCTGCCTTTTTCCTGCTATGGGAGAAAAGTTATTTTGCTGCATCTCGGGCAGGAAGGAAGAAGCATGATTTACCATTAACTGAGCCTGCCCTTTGCACCTAACCATTTTCTGGACATTCCTGGAGGAAGTACAAAGGATAACCTTCATGCCTGTTACCACATCAACATGTATGTATTCCCAGCTCCGTACAGCAGCACTGCTCCCTTAGTCTGCATGGATTGCACTTTGGGGTGAATCATACCAAGCATCTGTCTTTTCTGTACATCCCTTCTCAGAGAACCACATGGAAGGAACATACTATTTCCTGTGGAAATAGAAGAGCAGAGGCTTAGATGGGACATGCAAACATTGATTGGGAAGAACTGGTAGAACAAGGGAGGAGAGGAGGAAGAGCAGAAGTGGAAGGAGACTGAAGAAAAGGAGAGAAGTGGAGGGAACAGAGAGGATGACTGCTCATGTGATGCAGCACAGTGAGTATTTTTAATTGGGCCAGCTGTATAAGAAGGCAAATGACAGTGTTTTTACTGTGTATTTTTGAACTTACGTAACCTTAGCATGCTCCCTTATTACAATACATTTTATTGCTAATCATTTCCATCTGCAAAACAATCTCTTACTGAGACAAACTGTATGCAGCATATTGGAGCTGCAGTTACAGCCATTCATTTGGTAACTGAATCTGGATTTTCTTGGGCTTATACAAGTTGATTGGTTTTTTTGCACTACTAAGAAGAGGAATTCACAATTTTTAAATCACTTTAAAAACATCCATCAAGAGTATTGTTCAACGCCTATACTCAAAGTTTGGAGAAGTATAGTAGAAGACAATACTTTTAGACCAAGGCTGGATGTGAACATACAGCAATATAAATATCCTAAGAGCTATAAAATAATACAAAAGTATATTGTTAGCATGCACAAATATGTATGTGCATAAAAGACAAGAGTCCCCAGTAGACACTGATATATCTTTAGTCAGCTACTACTTGTAATACAAACAAAAACACACACAAAAAACACTCTGTGGGAGACCTTTTAAAATCATTACATATGCATACAACAGTTTAAAAATCCATGTGAGCATAAAGATTAGATTTTGACTGCACAGAAGTCAAGAAACATGGTTGTGGCAAGATGTGGCTTATTGGCTTTCTGTAAAGCTGCTGACCTTTATAAAGGTATAAACCAATCTGAAATCCCCCACATATTTGTTGAAGATATGAGTGATGAATAAAAGTACACGAAGATAAACTTTTACCATTGAAATCCTTAATCTACAACTACTTACTTTCAAACCTGTTTTGCTGGGGCTAAAATAGCACATTCAGTTCCACGGACATTATCATTAGACACACCCCCCATGTCCCATCTGCACTTATGTCTGCTTGCTCAAAGTATTCCTCATCTGAAACAGCTGTGACAAGAAGAAAAAAAATGAACGTACTACACATGACATGTGACTATAGGTTGGTGTTTCACACCAAGAAGAGTAAGAATGAAAAGGAGTCTCCTCATTCTAAGGCAGTCTTCCTACACAGCTCTCTTGGGCAATGTTTATTCCTATATATTGCACCAGCCCAACTTAAAGCAGCTTTGAACATTATTTTGGTAGTAAACCATGTCAGAGCTCTCCCTGGATATATGGATCAACGTAAGTGGCACCTGTTCATTTCCTGAGGGATGATAAACTGCTATGTGCTGTGTTTAAGAGTGCGAAAACACAGAGCCAAACTTACCTAGAAGTATTAAAGAAACCCCACAAACCCACATTTTCCATTCAGTTGCCTGTGGAATCTATGAAATCTCACAGCAGCTTATGCAGCATAACTCTCAAAAACACAGTTCAGCTGCAACTGAATGCAGCTGGCTACCCAAATTACAGATTACCTCCTTTTGCACCAATATAAAAAGCCAGGCTACGGCTGTAGACATGACCAGGCCCAGCAACTGGGAGAAACATTTTCTCTTGTGGGAATATGCTGTTGCTATGTGAGGGCAGGAGGCAAGCAGCTCCTTAGATAGGGAAGGAGGCTGCAACCTGCAGCTACGTCCTAAAACTGAGCTCCAGGTCCTGAGGCTTCAGTGGTTAGACCACTTCTAGCCACAGTAGGAAATCTGCCTAATTAAGGACCACAACAGAGAAAGCTTGTTCAAGTCTACCTACCACCTCAGGTAGAAAAATAGAAAAAGAAATATCCCTGACCTGATTACAAGGTCCCTAAGCACTTATAAATCTCATCTGACATTAACAAAGCTGTAGGTGATCAGGTCTTCAGTAACAGCAGTTGTTTGCAGAGAGGCTTACTCCATACCTCAGACTAGTTGGACTAGTGAAGGACTTTGAAAAAACAGCTGCCTACAAGAGAAATGCAGTAATAATAATAAAAATGAGATGAATCTGAATGAAATATTTGTGTTAAAATATAAAAGGAAGAAGGACATTTGTTTGCATCCTTAAAGGAAACTGCATTCCCCTCTACCTTAAGCACTAGCAATAAAACTGTTAATCAAGGTCTAATTGTGTCTCAGAACAATAGATTCTACTTGAACCAAGAAGAGCCCAGCTTGGCTCTCAGATCCCATTTTCAGAACTGGCTGTTATGTCAGAAAAACACACACACACACACTTCTCCACTTACAAATCAGAAGATCTGATCTTGAGTACAGACAATATAGAACCCACACAATACAACTTTCAATCCTTTTCATTTTATATGGAAATACTACTGCTCTGGAATTTGCTTTGGGAGCTGGGGAGGTGCAGAGCCTACTTGTTGTAGCTGACACTGCAGTGCTGAAGGATACTTAATGCAGAGGATAAGAGAGAAAAAGATTTCCAATACAACCTCCTAAGCAGAAACAAAAAGATAAAGAAATCTTAAGTCAATTCTTACTAAGCTTTCATAGGGACAGCAGATGTAAACTCAATTTAGAGATGATGCTGTCTTAATGAGGTATCCGAGATCACATTTCCTAATAGCCTCCAGAAAATCCACTTTTTCCACTATCTGTAAATGCTCTCTGGTCATGTGTGCAGAAATTGTCACTTGTTTACACCTATCCGATATCTGGAGAGACAGCTATGACCTCTTCATGTGCAAATGTGCACTTGAATGCATTCATGCCTTGCTCTGCAAGCATGTGCATCCACTGACATTCTGCACAGTTTTGGCGACTACCTACAAATCTGACTTTAAAAAGTCAGTGCCAAAATCAAAAATGAACTTGGATCAAGAGGTCCAGATTTACATATGTCCTTATTTTATGTCCTGGTTTGTCTAAATTTGGGGGGTGGTTACATATTAAAGGGAAAAGAATTAATTGCTAACAATGTATACAGAATTCCACAAGTATACAGATTTTTTAAACCCATGAATTTGATTGTGATTTATGCCCACTATAAACTTAATGTTTACAATTGAACTAATTCCTCTCTTCACAAAGGAAAAAGGTCCATCCGAATGAGAAACGTGAAAAGAGTTAAAAAGAAATCCTTATGCCTGCTCTGTAAGTAGCACATCCTTCTGGAAAGCACATCCGTTTCAACTCATTTGCTCTCATGTGGCAATTTTGTTTTAATCCCAGCCCTCTTGGGATTTAGCATGTATAGTACCTCCTGGTACTTCTGTCAATACACCCACAGCCTCCCTTCAAGCATGGATGTCCCGGTGTCTGAGTGCCTCTAACAAACCCATACAGCAACAGCAGCAGCATAGAAGAAAAATCCAGGACAAAAATGCATCCTTCAACTCACAGCTTCCTGAGAATTTTAATAAAGGAATGCTTAACGTAGAAGGTTTAACATTTCCAAGCAGGAGAGCTGTGCTAGCTCTTAGAAAGGGCTGCAGCCCACCAGGAAAAACTGGAGGGCTCACTTGGTTTTTGGCCGTTGTGGACTAATCGGAGCATCAGCATATTAGGTCCACAAAGCATCTTAGAGCACATGGAGTTGTTCAGTGAAGCGTGTGCTAGAAGAAAAAGCATTCCTGGAGACACACAGCCTAGCCGAGCTCCAGCCACAGCCAGAGCTCTGAGCCTAGGTACCGCCTCACATCAGCAGGGAGGAAGGATTATCTGGCTGAGCTGTTGAGTCAGAAGCTGCGAGAACACTGCAGGGCATCGCTGACTCCGGGCAGCGGGTGGGCTCGTCCTTTCCCTGCGTACCATAGGGAAGCCTCTAAGCCTCTACATAGATCTTCCCTAGAAATCACCAAGTCTGGTAGGGAGCTTTGGGCAGGAATTTATGTTGTATGATTAAAAGGTCTGCACACAAAATATCAAGTCACAAGTTTCAACACCATCACTTGCACTTAAACTCTGGGAAAGCCAGCTACTGATGTTCATGGTATTTCATCTTCAACAGCATTAGTGAGTCCTGACATCTGTGGTTTAGGTTATTTATCCATCAATCCCACCTCTTTTCTAACAGGGGACTTGGCAAAGTTTTGTCCCTCCTTTCACCTTCAGTGAATTAGAGTTAAATCCCACAGTGAACTCTAATCTTCCATGCCATGACTTCCCACCCAGGTGCATTTCTATGCACCTGGCATAGAAAGCACTATTTCTCAGTCAACAGAAATGACACATATCCATTTAAGTCATTCCTGGGTGCACCATGTACTTCTCTGCAATAAGATGAATTCTGCTGCTCAGTTCTGTGGCTGCAAATCGGGGGCAGATTATTAACAAGATTGAACAGGAGACCTCTAAAGATATTCTGAACAAGGTCTAAAACATAAGGTTACTCGGTCCGACAGATAGTCTCCTATCAGCTGGAGCTATCTAGGAAGAAAAAAAATGCATTAGCATTCACAAAGAAATTAATCTAATTTATGAATCAGTATAGATATACTGGAATAGCAGAACCCTGGATCTATGCATGGCAGCTTGGGCGACTTTTGTAGATGTCTGCAGATGAACGTGTACAGCCATGTGCAATAGCCAGTCCTTTCATGATATTTCAGTGTTCTATTACCATATTACCCTACTCAAACACAGGCCCATTTATCAAATTAAATAAGGAAACCTGCTTATCACAGGCTTAAAGACATGAGACAAACAAACCAACAGAAGAAAAATAGACCAAACAACCTTTTTTCAAACTGAAGGAAATTAGGATGACATATGTAAAACAAAAGTGGGAACAGAAATGAAACCCCTCCAGGGGTCTCGTGAGGCACAAGAAGACTCAAGATTTGTTCTTATAACCAACTACTAAAAGAGAACTACACACTGCTCTAACACTCACCTCTGGAAGAGCAAAATTAATATCAGAGTGCAAAGAAATCACACATTTGAGGGAGTTGCTTCAGTAAGGACAGGGAGAGGATCCGCTCAGAATATTATCAGAGAAGGTAACAAACTAGGTAAGCATGCTTTGGCTTCAAGTCTTGAGAACTTAATGAGTTTCTAAATCTTCTTACTTGTCCTGGGCTGGTAGTTTGAGATCTGGAGCAGCAGCTGCTAGAGAGCATCAAGAGCTCCAACTAGTCCATTATCAGGCACCAGTATGTGATAATTCACTGACCAGGCTCTGTTACAGCATCTACAGCATCTACTGCTGAAGAGACTCTCTTGTCCTCCCGTCTCCTCAACATTTGGTTAAGATACCCATCAAAACATACCGCTGTGGGACCTGTGCACTTCACATTACTGCCTCTCCAGAGGAGGTCTCTCATCCAAATACCATTTTGTTACTATAACGTCACATAACCCCAGAAACTTCCTCGCTCATCTTGGACATCCTTCAGCTTGTCGCCATGGGACTGTACGTCGCAGCTAGTGCTGGTGCTACCTGTAGCTCCCAGAGACCTTCTAGTCTATAACACTTAACCATATCCTCAGCAGAAGCAAGGAACCCCAAAACTCTTGAATCTTCCCATGCACGACTGAAAAATAATTTTCTCTTAAGAGCAATTATAAAACCCTTCATTCTGATTTTGTCCTTATGTTTTATATTGTATAACATTAATATAGCTGTTGAAAACAAAATAAACATTTCAAACTGAAAAATCAAAATATTCTGCTCCAAAAATCTGGAAATAAAATGTTAAAATGTTCTGCCTCTGTTCTTTCTGTGCTTTATTTATTTTGTCTAAGTTAACACACATCTTTCAAGCATTTCAAGTTTGCGGAAATACTTTTTAGAAGTGAAATACTTCCAGAAAAGAGTAACCAATTCTAGCAGCTGTGTCAATCACTACTTGTCTGTCTCTGCACAGTTGGGTTAAGGCACGCAGTGAGAGGCTGTAAGCCGTGAGTTTGAGATAGTTACATTGGTAGCTGGAGATTAACTGCTGTTGATTAACCAGAGCATGACATTTAATTATCAGCTGATTTGGCACAAGATTGAAGCACCAAAAGAGCTGTTTGAACTCTAACTTTTCCTTCTTTACATCTAGTTAGCTCAGATTTTGCAGAAATGTAGACCAAATTTCACAGTGATATTAAATATCTTGTCTTTTGTGTTCATTGTTGCATGGCAGCAGTTATCCTTGAAAGGCGCACTCAGTATTAGATTGCTCGGCAAACAAATAAAATATATTTCTGTATATGAAAACAGCATGAACATTGAATTTTGGAGAAGGAGCTGTTTAAATTTCAAAATCACTCTCTTTTGTTATTTACTGTGCTTATCCTAATCATATAATGCCAATGCATCTATAAATTGCCTTGTCAGAGAGTGACTGCTGAAAGTGATGAAAGCTGTCACTTAATCAAAAAGCCTAAATTAATCAAAAGGAAAAGAAAGGAAAGCAGACCCAACACTACTATTAAGGCTTTTTCCTACTCCACCAGGGATGACAAGACATGACTGCAAAGTTAACAGGCAAAAATCATGACAGAAGGGAGAGGAAACTTTGCAGGCCTCAACGCCGAAGCAGACACACCGGCTCTCCCAGCATCGCCTCCAAAACACCAAAGCCTACCCTGCAGTTTTAAGCAAATTTTTGATCTTCACCTCATTTGTTCTCATGGTGGTAATAAAACGCTCTGCTAAGAAACCGCCGCATCCCACCACAGAGACAAGGCTGCACTTCAGGAGTGGACAAATAATCTTCCTATCTACTTTAAACATCATTTTGCAAACTGCTTTCGGATTCGCCAAGACAAGCAGCACTACAGAAGTGACAATATTTCTTCAGAAATTATTCTCTCCTAGAAGCTGCTGACAGGCCACAGGACTGGGTTTGCACAGAAGAATGACTCATCACTTCTGATTAGAGGAATGAAATAAACATGGGCTTTATCAACACTGAAAGTTTTACCACTTCAAATTCTTTAAGCACACAGTTCTAAATTACAGGGCTACATTATTTTCTCTTGTAAGGGAACGCATTTCCACTAATGCCGGGGTGAGTTTGGGTGTATGCTCTCACCACCTGAGGCAAGCCAGTAATAAGATTGTATTGGGGCCAGCGTAATTGCTGTCTATACACAAATCACGGTAAATACGAGGGAGGGAGGGAGAAGACCTATTTAACCAAAAGGACACAGTAGCTCAAAAAACAGTTCATGCCTGTGTTTCAAGGAGGAATTAGAAAAGATTTCTAACCAGAAAAGAAGTGAGGTTCGAGGACAGCCTCTCAAATATGAGTTGTCAAGAGAAAACTATTACAAGATGGGGTTTGATCAGTTTATAAGAGGGATTATCCCACGGTTTGCCTGCGGCACTGGGAGACTTGGCTTCAGTGATCAGGGAGGTCTGTGTCATCCCCAAATTTGGCTTTCAATCTTTCTTTCCCAAGAATAACAATTAAATCGATACAGACAGAAACTCTCCAACAACAAGGTCAGCTAGTCCATATGCAAATGCAATAAAAGAGCTATAGAAAATCCAAATATAAGTACTTGACCTCCACAAAGCCTTGAATATCTTGGTACTGTAAACGAGCTGCATACACGTGTGTTTCCTTTCTGATACCAGCAGAAAGTTCTTTAAAACGCAGGGAGCTGACATGCTTGTAATCTTATCCAAACCAGATTAATCACTATTTTTATTCAAATACAAGCCCAATCTTCTCTTAGTAACCTATTTGCCCATTCGTAACACAGGTCAAATTGCATATTGTGCAGTATTTTGTATCTTGCTTTAGTGTGTTAAATTTCCTTCTTTTCATCTAAGCCTGGACAACCACACTCAAGCCTCTCTGACATCAAACCAAGTATTTTTTAATTCAGGCTAGCAGTGATGATGCTGCAGTGTGATGCCACATGCCATGGAGGGTACTCTGGGAAAATAAGTCTCTCACAAGTGATGGCACAATTTCTGAAAAAGAAACAGAATACTGGCAGAGGTGGGCTAGCTCTGTGTAACACGTATCTGCAGAGGACACTATTGATTGCACAATTAATCCAGCACTTCATTGTTTTAAACAATGACATATCTTAACCTCCCTCCAAGAAATATAATAATGAGCAAAATTATTAGTGAAGCCTACAGTCATACAAATAATTAAGGATGTGCCAACCTATTTCCCCCTGGACATTTTTCAGCCCAGCATCTTGTCTCTCCTAGCTGTTCATCCTCTTCTACTTCACTCAGTTACAGCTTTAAACCAGAAGCTCCTTTTCCAGCCGTTGCCTTGCAGTTAATTCAACTACCTCCTTCACACAGCCCAGGCTCACATGCTCTCCTCCATTTCTACTTTCACTGCAGACTCCACCCTATGCCTGTCAGTGTTTCTCAATGAGGTAGCGGTGATAGCACATAAAGAACACTCCTTTTTCTTCTCCTATGTGCCAAATACACGCTTTGCTATCATAAACCTTGCAAGAGACTGATTTTGAATCCCACTAGTACAGAGAAAATCTGTTCGCTATTCTCTGCTTTCTAAAGGTGTCACCAATAACAAACAACATGGCATCTGCTATGTGTTTGTTGCTAACAAAGCCAATGGGCTACTAGAGCTCAGTGATTTCTCTGTATAGTATTACAAATTAGCAAGTATTCCATTTCCATTGATAACTGATGCATAACCAAATTGCTTGGTCTATTTTCTCTTGAAGATGCCCTACCAAGTAATTCAGCAATATCGTTTACAATGTCCATTCCACATCTACAGGCTAGTGCTTGTTCGCATTACAAAAACTGGGGGGAAAAACCTTCTACCTGTAAAAGCTGCTGCAATTTTCAAGCTTCAATTATGGTACTACTCCGCTGCATCTGTAAGGAAACTCATATTGCTAAACAGAAAAAGGAAATTCTTATTCCCTTTTGGTCATTATGTCATTTGCTTTTAAGGTTTCTTGACAGGTCGTCCCCCTGTCAAGTGTCTGAAGCTGTGTTACGTATGAACTCAAAGATCCTCCTAAGGAATTCCAACAACTTCTATCATGTCTTGTAACCAAGTTTAAAGGATCCTTTGGATTAAAGTGAATTTGTGGCAAGTTGTCACTCAGTGTCACTAAATCTAGAAGAAAGTCCTGCTACTAGAATAGTCCTGACAAGAAAAGATCCTTTCTGATAGCCAAGCTACACCCCGAACCACCCAAACCACCCCGTTCAGGAGCGATGATGAGGTGATTCATGTCTCTTTTCATAGGTATTCAAACCTACCTCCCAAACCTTATCCTCCCTTTATGAGGGAAAAGTTGGAAAAAACCCAGTTTCTAAAACTGATCTTCTACCCAACTAATGGATAATCTGGTTTACTGAACTTATTCCTCTCTCCTCAAAGACAAAAAAGTTACTAATGATCCCACAGCCTCTGGTAATACCAACTATGGAACTGTAAACTTTCCTTGCGGACTAGAAATAACCTACAAAAGTAAAGGGATTTGAATTTATTTTTGCAATGTGTACTTTTTTTGAGAACACATTTGTCAAAAATATCTGCAAACTTTTTATTTTGAGAGAACATTGTTTTCTGTCTGCAATAAGACAGCTATACCAGACAACAAGAATTCAAATGTCTTTGATGAGCATTTTTGCTCTGCTGAGCAACTGAGACACCCAGAGAAGGAGGATATGAGATTATATGTTGTGGGTCAGCTGAATTAAATCATCTAAATCCTGAAAACAGTCAAGGCCAGACTAAGGAAATTCTCAGCGCATAGAGAAGTGGCTCTGGAACAGGCAGTGTGCTAAAATGGGAGATCAAGGCCCAGGGTATAGGAACACTCTTTGGCTGCAGGTGACCCTTAATAATTTTAATTTTCATCAGCCAAAATGTCAGCAAGCAGTTTTTCTGTTCCTTGTGCTATCTGCATGGAAAGTGAAAAACACATTAATATATGGGACAAATAAACCCCAAAATAAGTGATCAGAATAGATGGCAAATCCTCTTCCAGACAGATGCAATTACATATGGCGGTCTCTTTTCCCAAATCTACCACTTCATGGCAAGAAATTAAAAAGATTACAGAACAAGAAGATGATTTCCACCCTGAGCAACCACATAGGATATGTGCAAGGATTGAAGCAACTGTTAAATAATTTATATTTATTTATTAAAGAGAACTGGGAGCTCTGCAGCTGGTATAATACACAAACACACCTAACACTGAAAATACGCCCTGAAGTAGCTAAATCTGGTAACATACATGAAAATTGTTTTTCAGTCAAAGAGCAAATATATTTTTGACTAATAATTGTTGACAGAAATCAGAGTCTCTGCCAAAATATTTACACTCAATTTGATTACAACAATGATCAGAGAGCATTGTTGAATTTACTGTGTTCATTCAGTTTTGACATCAACACAAATATGAAATAATTCTTTCTCTCCAGATCTTTTAAATGTATTTAGTACACTAATTTATATATTTATGTGTGCATAACGATGTATATTTTTATACATTCCAGTTTGTTAAACTTTTTCATTTAACAAAGATGGAATCATCCCCAATGTTTCTGATGTAAAGCAGCAAGCACCTGGGGTAAGTGAGCAGTTCTGCACCCTCATTAAATTAGCACAAACCAAATCTGCACACAGTCCATGGGTTTTTGCTGCTGCCTTGAGAAATAACACGTTCTAACTATACATGAATTTTTACTTCCACAATATTATTATGTAGATCTGTTTCAAAATTATATTGTGCAGAATTACAGAGGTCATAATAAACTAGCCTTTTGCATCTGACCCTCTCAACCTTAATCTGTCCGAAAACCTCACACTAATCCCTCTGGAAAACATGGAGTGAGTGTTGCTGAGATCAGTAGCTCATGACCACACCAACATACCTGGCTGATGGCAGCCATCCCTCTAAAATGGCCTACCACAGACCAGAGCCAGCTTTGTGACGAAACTCAACAAACCAATAATTTAGTCTAGAGTTGCTCCATTGCACTGAATCTCTCATTGTAAATAACCCAAATACCAGAAATAGACTTTGACAAGGTACAACTTGGTTGCTCTGAATTTGATGCAGGTGGCAGGATTCACCTGCCAGCTGAGAAGATGGAGGAAGGACACCGCTGCGCTCGTGTTGCCCTCCGAGCTGGCTTTTTGCAACGTGCCTCATGAAACGGAGTTCAGACCTTAATCTTACATGTTGCCTAATATCAGAAGTCTGCCATAGTTAATACTGACCTGGCTCACTTCTGCAAAGGTGGTGTTAACTAGTACATCCAACAACCTTTGAGTCAACGTGTCCTTACGATGGAAAAAAGAGTTGGTGGGTGGGAGAATTAAATAAACTGTCAGGAAAGAGAAACTCTGATAGTGGAGGGGCTTTTTGTTGGAGCTCTCATAGCAGCCACAGAGCACTGCTGCAGAAATATTCCAAGGTGCTGTGAAGTTTTCCTTCTTCATCAAATAAAGGCTGCCAAAACATACATCTACCTGGCTCCAAACGATTTGGTCATTTAGAGGAAGCTCTGGCATTCCTCCACTTCCACAGCAGAGTAATCTTTTAAAGAGGATTTCTCACCTTGGGGTGCATTTTCTGCTCTGTTTACAGCAACAGCCTGTTGTGAGATCCTTAGCTTGGGGCCTTCATTTCTCATCAGGATTCTCAGCTTCATGGAGAAAGGTTTGAGCAGCAAAAGCTTCAGGCTCTGTGCATGTCACAATGGTTTCATGGCACGTTAAATTCAAACGCAGCCGTAAACTGAGAGTTCTCTTAAAGCAACTGGAGTTTCTATTAACCGCAGCGATTACCGAAAAGTGTCTGTAAACGTTTTAATGTCTGGCTCAGTTCTTTTTGCTGGCTGGAAGGTTCGTATAGGATGATAGACTAAAACACCATGTAGCTTTCAGCTGAGAGGTTTGTTTTTTTTTTTACAGTTACAAGAAAATAGAAGGAAGGTATGTAAGTAATGCTCAGAAATAATAACAGCACTTTACTGTACCTCATATCGGCATAGTCCAGAACAGTTTTGAAACACTAATTAAACATTTCAGCAGCCTAGAAGATGAGTAAAAATTATTCTCATTTATGGACAGTTAAACATAGGCTCAGGGAAGTTAGATGTCTTATCCTAGAAGACAAAGCCAACCAACCTGGGAGGGGATTTTTTTCAGTACCAAACTCTTGCCACTAAAGTAATCGGTAATCTTACGTCTCTTGGAAACAAGAGCGCTGTGATGAAATAATGTTTGGACATGCTAAGTTGTGTAATCCCCTCAGCAATGCAGGAATCTGCCACCAGTAACACTGTTGACAGACATGCCATTCTTTATTAAGGTGTATAACTGCAGCAGGTCCTCCTCTACCTACTTTCCTAAGTCTTCTGCCACATGACTTCAGAATGAGTATCTTGCCCCATAAGATAAAATTTACTTCCACTGGATTATTCCTTGTCCTTGCTTTAAACATATTTGCCCTTGGGCTTCCTCTTACTCTGACTTCACCTATTCAGTACCACAATTGCTTCCATAGTTCCCTTAACTTTATGAAGGCCTAAAGCCTTATCTGCTATTGTCCCTGCCCCTATCACAAAGATTCCTACTGTATATAGCTTCTCGTATGAAGTTGCACGAAGAGCCAAACAGAACAACTGGCAAGGATTAGACAGGAAAAAAGATAACGTACATGATTTCAGTTTTCTTATATAACAAAGACAGTATGTCAAGGTTATTACTGAAGGCACTATGCTGTGGAAATGAAGAGTAGCTGGTGGGACAGCATGAACCTTAACATCATACCGTATGCAAATATGCAACACATAAAACATTGACTTAGGAGCTTAGTGTGTCCTATTGTTACCTGCCATTGATGCTGCAATTTTGTCTTAATTTAGTAAGATCAATGCAAACATACTGCAGCTGATAAGAAAATGCAGACTAAACTCCATAAATCAAACTTATCGAGCACAGGCGAGGGACCAGGAAGCTAGAATCTATAGCCATGATTATTTCCAACTATGCTGTCAAAAGGGGAATTCACAGCAGTTGNGATGGAAAGCAACTGTTTATCAAGGACTGTAGTGACAGGACAAGGGGTAATGGGTTTAAACTGAAGGAAGGTAGATTTAGGTTAGAAGTTAGAAAGAAATTCTTCACTGTCAGAGTGGTGAGGCACTGGAACAGGTTGCCCAGAAAGGTTGTGGAGGCTCCATCCCTGGAAGTGTTTAAGACCAGGTTGGATGGGGTTTTGAGCAGCCTGGTCTAGCGGAGGGTGTCCCTGCCCATGGCAGGGGGGCTGGAACTAGATGATCTTTAAGGTCCCTTCCAACTCAAACCATTCTATGATTCATCCTACTTCCAAGATTCTGGTGATGACTCCAGAACACAGATTTAGACCTTTATCTATATAATTAGCAATCTTGGCTCCTTCATGCTTAAGACCTCATGGACGTTTAAGGAATTTATCCATGTACAGTGTATTAATTCTGTAATTTTTGATCCATGGGGTGTTTTGGCACAGAGTCGTGTATACTGTTTTGTACCTCCCAGGCCAAGGAAAATGGGCACTCATTAAACATCGATGCCTCTCGGTAGGATGGCCGAAAGAAGCTTCCTCCAAACTGTGTGCAGAATGCTGGGTCATGAACAGTGGGAAACACACGAGGAGACAAAGAGGTCAGAAATTGGACCTTTATCTTAAATGCCATGGAGCCCGAGAGACATGCAAGAAACATAAAAAAGACTCACAAAGACTCCTAAGCAGGCCTGGACCTGACTTCATTACTCAGAGGTCTCATGGAGCTAAGAAACCCACTGAGAAAGGAGTCTTCCTTTCCAGTTAGGGCAAAAAGAGACCAAATAAATACAATGAAGAATCAATATGAGTTGCTATGCATCAGTTATTATATGCCACTCAAAAAGCCCCTTATGAACTTGCAGATATATCAAAAGCGGAGCTACAGAAAAGGGCATAAATAAACACGAGGCATAAAATACCTGGGTTGAAGGTAGGGGATAAGTGGTCAGCACTGATTTTGAAGAGAGAAGGCAAACGAGTTGCACATTACAAGGAGGACCAGCAGACAGCAAATTTCTACCTAGTAAGTATTGCAGAGCTCACAACTTCAGTTAACTCTCTATCAGGAAAAGTAAGAGCACAGGAACAAGGAGGCTTTAGATGGTAGGATCAAAACACAGCGGTCTGGTAGCATTCAGATGAGGAAACTGTAACAAAGGCTATCTGAGCAAAATCTGGGTGTCATACCGTGGCAGGAAAATACAAGACTTTGATGGACTAAAGAAGTTTTATGTCTTCTAAGCCATAGTGCTTTGGAAAACTCAAGTCAGTCTTCACTCTGGCAGATGTTACTTGAGAAGTATATGATTTTAGAGAGCATAACAAAAATAGCTGCAGTGTGTGCTGTAAGATAGCTGAGATCATTTAGAAAAGCTCTTTCTGCAATAAACATTTGCACATCTTTCTGATACTTATTTACTCTAGAGACTATGAGCTGCTCTTTTGGTTCTTCCATAGGAATTTTTCAAAACATTAATATAATAGTACACCACCCCACTCCACAGCCTGGTAAGCATTCATAAAACACACATGAAATCTCACGAGAAAGTGGAGGAGAGGAGTAAAAAGGTTCTTGAATGTGTGTGCTGCAGTTATGGCAAGCATAATTCCTGATTTAAGGATCAGGATTGTTTCTGAAGAAGTTGCTAGCTGTGTTAAACAGGTGGCTGATTAACAACTATAAAAAGGCCACAGTAGTTATCTTTAGTGACTTGTTCTTTTTTTTTTTTTTTCCACATTACGTAAGTAAACAGACAAAGACTGCAGGCTTCTGTCTATGAGACCCCCACCAAACTGCGTATTCTGCTTCAATGCAGGCTTCTAGCTTCCATGCTGGTCAGCAGCAGGCAACACCTGTGGCTGTGCAGAAATGTGATTTTCCATCCCAGAAGAACTAGGAGGATTTTCATTAAAAAAAAACACAAAACAAACAAACAAAAAAACCCCAAAACACAAACCAGTTCAGGTTGCTTAAAAGAGTTAATACTAAACTTCTTGGTTTTGAAAAGTTTTTAATGATAATTAGCTTAGCTTTCTAAAGGAAAGGTCATTCTGAAATGAAAAAGCACTATTTTAAAATCTAAAAAAGGTCAAAATAGATGTATTGTGAATTTGGAAAATTTCTGCTCTCCCAAAAATATTTGTCTTGAAAAATTAATCAAAACTAACTTGTGACTGTGAACTGGTTCAGTTTTGATGAATCCACTTGCTCTGAAAAATCTAGTTTTCATGGAAATATTAATGACTAGCTCCATGGTGCCACTAGTAGTACAGTACATGCTGTAATGTCTCACAGAGCTGGAGTCATCAGTCTTGGTGGGCTATGCTTTGTTGACAAGTTGACAAAGAAAAAAAAAGGATTAAGATATTAGAAAAGAAAAATGGTTTTGCTAAATTGGCCTCTCCCAATAAACTGAAAGGCTACTTTCATTGAAATCCATTGGAGAACCTCTTTAAAAGTACTAGGTAGGTCAGAAGTTGGATTGCCCTGTATATTGATGTTGTTACTTAAAACTGATCTCAAAACATAGTTCTTGAAGTTGGACTAACACAACCAAGCAAACCCCCAAAAAAGAACAAGGGAATCTTGAAGCCCAAACATCTCTACCATTAAACAAAGTCAAGAAAACAAAATATGAGCAATCTTAAATTGAATTGAAACAGCAATAAGGGAGCCTTACATTTTGCAATGAAAGATGACACAGCTAGGCTGCAGATCATACTGAAAAAGGGAAAGCATTCTCTTATCACAAGCACTCAAGTGAAGACACCCACCTTCAGCCTCCTTTAATTTCTGCTCTGTCAATAGTCCCTCTGCCATGAGGAAATAGTCCTGTTCCCTCAAGAATAAGCGACTACTCATTAACAGTTTTGGTGCAAATAAACAAATTTAAGTCACTAATAATGCAGGCTTAAAGCTGAACAGCTAAGTTAATTCTCTTCAACATTTTTCTGCAAGTTAATTGCACTGTCCCTGTGACCCTGCCAGCCAATTTATACTTTGAAAGAAACCTTTCAACTTGTATGGTCAGGAAGCGCTATAGAAGACAGAGCGTAAGAGACAAGGTACCAGGCTGTGTAGCACACGCTGGAACACTGTTCTGGGTGGCACCCTGGTTGCAAGGTGGAAGGAAGATGACTGGGTACAGGGTACGAACATACAGCGTGAAATCATATGCCGATGCTGAAAGGCTGAGAGAACTCCAAAGCCAGACTGTTGCTTTCTGGTGACACAAAGATCTCGGGCGTACAACACGAAAGGCAGTTTTCTTTTTCTAAGCATTTTGCAACATTCAATTAACCGTATTTTCTTGCGATGCACAAAGACAATCTGTCACTGCAAACAGTGCTGATTTTTTTTTCTTAGATTGCCTCTTAACATGGTCACAGTAAAACTCTCAAGGCTAAAAGCTTGCTCCATTTATGATAAAATGTGAATAAAAACTGACAAAGAGATAAGAACTCTTTTTTTAAGTCTTCCCTAAATGGCTGAGGAATCTAAACAAAGGGGTCTTGATTATTAGCTCAGGACAACCTATCATCACTGCTACATGGACAAATTACACTGCATGCCAGAGCACACTGAAGACACAATAATTTATCAGTCAGAATGCAGAAAATTGTACTGTGGATGGTGACTTTCCAGATCACATTTCTTCCCTGCAGGTCCTCCACTTCTGTCTTAAAGAGACATCACGATGGAGTGGAAGGCTAAAATGGTGTTTGGGAGGAGAAGCAAAGAAAGGCATCATGTGGAAAAGTGCCTAATTTTGAGCACCAAACTTAAAAGAGTAAATTAGGGATTCAATCTCCTTTTACATTCCCTAGAAAATTGAGAGGCCCTGCTAGAGGATAACTCTACAAGAGTCAGAGTGGTCTGTGAATCACACTCTGGTACACACACACACATGCACCCCACCTCTTTCCATCAACTCTTCTGAGAGCCTACAGAGACTAACCTCTGAACTTGGACACCTGAGTAAGGTAGGTGATGTGAATGAATGCCCTCTTGTGTGTAAAATTGGGGACAATTGGAGGGGACTTGCACAAACAAAACCACAGACAGGAAAAAATCTGGTGGTGTTACTTAAGCTAAAAGTATTCAGAGTTCCTCATTTTTCAACTCTCTGCAATTTAGGGTGGGAAAGCAACACATCAGGAAAGTAAAAGGAGTGTATCTCAAGGGAGCACACTTTAGTAACCCCAGAAGACCACCAGAAAACACCTCCAGAGGATGGTTTAAGTAAAAAGGCATTAAGGTGAGATGGAAGCTGTTTAATGAAATAATTCTCACAGTCTTAAGTGCCAGCTGTTTCACTGTAGAGGAAAGGCAAGTCACATAGTAACCTTGACTGTGAGCTCTTAACTGACCTGAAGGACGAAAAGGAAGCAAGCCAGCAGTGAAAACCAAGTCAGATTACCAAGCAAGAGTAAAAAACCCCAACAAGATTACATTAAATTACAGAGTATTATTCACTAAGATTGTCCAGGGTATAAAGTTGGATGTAACCAACCATAAAAATCAAGAAATCATTCAATAAAGGCGTTAACAATAAAGGTAGTCTCAAGAGTAGTCTGCCATGAAACTGAGAGTGAACTTTGTTGATAGATGATATTAAAAGGGTCAAGTTTTTTAATGCTTTTTTGTGTCAACCATCACAAAAGATGAGCTTTCATCAGACAGATAACATACCTAATTCTAGTCACAAAAGTGCAAGATCTAAGTCTTTGGATAGGAAAAGAGTCACAAACCCAAACAAACCACAAATTATCGAGTATTAGTCAAATTCAATTTTTTCAAATTGCCCAGACCTAATGACCTTCATCCCAGCCTAAACCTAAAGCTTTTAGCAGTCATTTTGAGAACTCATCAAGATTGGATAAGGTATTAGACATCACATTTACCTTTCTCTAGTCTTTTATTTTTTAAAAGACGGGAAAGGAGAAGCAAGGGAATTAGAAACAGTCCGTTTAACTTCAGTTTCTGGAACAAATTATGAAACATTTGTAACTATATGGAAGGTAATTACTAACATCCAGTCAGGATTGGTTGTGAAAAAAAAATCACGTCATACCCATCTAATTTCTTTTTAGGACCTGATAAGAGGCCTTGTGGAGAGAGAGGAAAGGCATTAGATGTTGTACAACTTGACTTCATTAATGTATGTAACGTACTCTTATATGCCATAAACGTAGAAAACTAGACTTAGATGAAAATAGGCGCAAACTGGTAGGATCACTCTTTTAGAGATTACTTCCCAATATACGAACAATATTTGTCACTGAGAGAGAAATATTTATAAGAAAAGTGAACATGCAAAATTATCCTTCTGTTCTACTGAACGACTGGAAGGGTTCATGTCTGTGTACCACAGAGGGACTGATTAAAGAAAGTCCAAAAAGCAACAACGGAAACTATGAGAGGACTCAAACCCACCATCCACAGAGGCCTACCAAAAGCACTGGCACTGATGACAGATTCTAAGCATCTGCCATGTCAGAAGTCTCCAAACAGTAACAAGTTCATCCTTTCCATAAAGATACAGAAAAGCAGTAACTGTCTCTATTTCACATTTCAAAATGCATTCTAGCTTATCTGCAGTGGAAAATTAATCTTTTGTGTTACATGTGTTTATAATCAATCAGCCCAAAATGATTAGACGCTGTCACGGCAGTGTACAGTTTTACACTATATATGTATGCATGTATACATAAATACATATAAATATATGCATATATACACACATAACTATGTAGATTAGTGTGTCCTCAGAACAAGCATTATGCTTTTATATTTCCTAGAACCGTCCTTATTTATGCTGAACCATAGAGGGTCAGCCTAAAATAGCTAGATCAGATAAAATGACGAGCCCACATGCTGCAGCCCAGTACAAGTGCTAATACATCCCATTAATAGGAACACCTCAAATCTCTAGAAACAGATTCTGCCTTGTCCCCTGACCTCTCCATGGTGAAAAGCCACTGTTTAGCCCTAACATCACATCAACATTTAGTCCGTGAACTCAGAGCTGAGGGAGAACTCCGTGTCCTACGACTTGCTACTCTTTACCTTGCTCTCTTCACCAGGTCGTTCATTACCTAGCCTCCACATCCCCGTAGTCTTTTCAATTAGCTACAGCCAGTAGGGTTTGTATTCTTAAATTCACCATTAACAGTTATTAAATAAAAACCCCACACACTTAAAGCCTTTTTTTTTTTTTCCGCATCAATAATTACAGCTGGGATGCGTTGAAGATGTGCCCTTTCCGTGCTGAAAGCTAGGCAGCGCCTGCCCTTTCAAACAGCCTGTTGCCAACAGGAGGATTCCTGCCCTGGACAATTCCACTGAAGCCCAGAGCTGCCCTGGGAAGAGGTTCCCTTCTGAAAGGCAGGAGAAACTTTAAGGGATTGCGACTGCATTTAAAGATGCCGAGGCCTGCCCTTTGAGCTCCGTTTAAGCAATTTAAACTTTCAACTATGGCTGGACTTGTCACAACGCCCCTTCCTCTCCACTGCAACATAGACTCCCAGATAGAAAACCTTCCCTTTCATGCCCTCGGCTAACACCAGAGCTAAAACACTCGCCGTGCGCAGGAATGACAGCTCAGCTAATTTCCTGCTACGTTGGCTCCAACCCAGCTCTTTACCCCTTCTCTGCCTTGCACCCCCACCCCCCCTTTCCCACCGCAGCAGCTGCAGAGTTGTGCCACCCCTAATTATTCCCAGCAGGGCCAAGCTGGAGGCGCCGCTGTCACGGAGGATGGCAGCAGAGTGCAGAGCATGACAACAGCAGCAGCAGGTGGGCAGAGCAGAAAAGGCCAGATTACTGTCTATGTGATTACTGTCATTTATCTCAAGTCAGGCAGAAGGCAGAGCGTGCTCTGCCTTTGCTTGTTCCTTCCCTCCGTCGCTACAGAGCGATTCCTGAAAACACTGTACAGGGATGTTATGCACTTGTTAAGCATTGGTTTAAGCACTGAAAACCACCGCAGTCAGAGCAAGTAATTGCCCCTTACAGCAGTCACAGGTTTCTCTCGAACACAAGCGCTACAGGAAAATAAACAAGGAAGCTTCCAAGGTTAGGACCGACTTGAAAAGCTGTTGGATTTTTACAAGTGTGTATATTTCTGTCTTTCAATGTATTGGGCAGAGCAACATTTGAAATGTAAACGAGAACTTTATCCTTACAGCTCTGCCTTCTCGAGGCAGCAGGACTAGGATGCTGTCAGGGCAGCTGCCTGCTGGGAAAGTGGCAGGGAAGCCGCTCGACTCCAGCACGGAACGGTCAGTGCACGGGCGAGAAAGGAAGCGCTCCCCTCTAATGCTGGATCGGTCTAAAATATGCTCTTACATCTGGTTCTCATCTTTGCTAATTCTTCTCTCTTTTCTCCCTGATATTTAACAGGGTAATATTCTGTCATAGCTAAGTGTTTTCAATTCTGGCTGTCAAAATTCTAAATGAAATCCATACATTTAAAAGCATACGGATTTATGTATCAATGCTTTATACAAAAATGTCATTTCTGAATCTTAAAACAGACTTTCTAAATTTAGCCAAAAAGCTTAACACCATCACAAATCCAGTCTTCATTGCAACACATACTTTCCTCCTCCAAAACTGGATCCAAACTTTGCTCCTTGGCCTCATCATTAGGTTAAGAACAGATGATAAAATAAGACTCAGCTAAAGCCTGTGTCCATATGAAATATAAATCTATTTTGAGGCCCAAAAATATTCCATATGCCCTGATTTTCATTCCATTGGTCTTGAACTAGAAGCAAAATTGAGAAAAGATTTGATTTTTTTTTTTTGGGGGGGTGGGGGGTGAGTTTTTCCTTCCACATTAAGAGAGCAGAAAACTCTGTAGTCCAAATGAGGTTTAACAAAAACCTACTGAATAAATCTATGGGCCTCTTGAGCGGTTTTTTCCATCACTCGCTCAGACAGAAGGAAGAGAAGAATAAATGCATCTCAGAGGCATCTGCATGACTCCAAGACAATACATATGAAAAATGTAGGGCATTTTAAATGTATTGTAATGCTCATTTGTCTACCAGCTACCTAAGATTTTCAGGGCGGATGGTTTCATATGAAGGCAGTCTACTCATCACTGAAAGCACAACTTATTTGCTTCTGCAGTTTGTAATATGTTCTGCTTTAAAAACAGGCAGTCAGAAAGTTCCCTGTTAGACTATTAAGAAGGAAGTTCCTGGTAGACAAAACATTCAGAAATCACTATTAACATGGATTAAGCAGTGGCCATTTTTAGTCAACAGTGTAACTAGAGAGGCTTCACCTCACACCACATACACCCACTGTGGAACAACTACCTTGTGGCTGCATGTGCCACTCTGCCCTAAGAGCACACAAAAGCCCTGAAAAGATCAACATAAAGAGTTTTCCATCTGTTCTGGGATTAGAAAATATTTCCTTAATTCCTGCCTCCATTGCCAGTCTTCTTCACCAGCCTTCACAGGCATTACAATTTCCAGGTAAAGAAACAGCGAGTGTATGAAAGCCTATTTAAAGAAGCTCTCAACACCGGGTTGCCAGAGTTACACTTCCTTTTTTTTGCAGTTCCAGGAACTCTTCCCTGCTTTCCAGCAAGAAGGCCTGACCACCACCAGCAAGATTTTGCAAGACAAGCCCAATGAACGAACAGAGGTAATCTTCTGAGGGTCTTCCTATATCACCCTATTTCCTATAACAACAGCGCCTGGACGTGGCAATCTACCAGCGTGATGCAGCGATGCCGGTGAGACGTGTGTGAAGGCAGGGAGAGTGAGGGAGGTTAGGAGTGCTGAAACTGCACCTTCCTGCGCTCTGCTTTGCCAGGCAGTCCTTGGACCAGAAGAGCAAGGAGGCAGCTTCTCTCTCCAGCCCCAAATTTCACAGCTACAGAGGATCAATTGTAACAGTAATAACTGTGCCTAAAGGTGTATCCTGCTTCGCTCCGACAGGGATGAGCAAACATGAGCAAAAAAATCCCGTACAAGCATACACGACAGCCTGCACAGCTGGACCAGAAAGCTAAAGGATGCCACCTGCTCCACCGCCCCGAATAAGTCGCCTGGCACTTAAGATGATGAGTGATTTGAGAAAGAAAGAGTAATTTCCCAGGGCCCCAGTTGGTACCTACACTCTGTCCCACCCTCCTTCATGTGTGAGGGCCACCCCCAGCCCTCCCGAGCTAGGCTGGCCTGCTGCTCTTGCCGCGCTCAGACAGCGGGAAAATGCCTTGCCAGTGCCGCAAGAGCTGAAGCCGCCAGCGAGAGGAGGGACCGATGGCCAGGAGCACAGCTGCGTGCCGGGGAGGCTGGCAGCAAGGTCCGGAGCGCGCACTAACCGTGGCCAGAGCCAGCGTTTAGCCAAAGCAGCCTGACTAACCGTGCTGCGTACAGGGGACCAAAGGCACAGCCCATCTCGTTGCTGGGTTAGCAAAGAGCCACCCGGAGCTACAAGCCACAAGGGGATCTCAAAAAGTATGCGGGGCCATGGCTTCCCAGCTCTGCTGGTTGCTCGCTAGGAGGGAAAGGGGGAGATTTCCCCCTGGTGCAGGGCTCCCGGGAGCACCCCACCTCCCCACGCGCCCACCAGGCAGTGCCGCTTCCGCTCGCCCCTTACTGCCAGCTCCTGCCATTAGCCTGATTAGCAATAATTAACAGACTGATTGAGTTTAAAGCAGGAAAAAACCCAACAACCAAACCCAACCCAACAAACCCAACACCTCTCTGGGAACGTATCTGCCTCCTCCTCGACATATTAACTCCAGATATCACAAGCTGCTGCTTTCAGTCTGCATAAGATAAAAGGTGCGACAAGCCGACCTGAGGTTGCCATGGAGACCAAAAATCTTTCCCAGTGCCATGGTAACTGACTCCGGGATGTGCTATGAAAAGCTGACTGCACACCCTAGTTGAGCTTTTTCATATTTTTAAACCAATTAACTGAGAGTTCAGTTAAATTAGTTTCTGTTAAAAGAAAGGCGCTGTCAAAATGTAAGATATAGTAGTTGGTATCTTTTTTCTTAGCAAAACAGAACAAAACCTTAGGGATATTACTGAGGTCCATTTGACTGTTTTTGAAAAATCAAAAGCCTTATCTTTTTACATAAGAAATTCAATTTTTATAATTTATACTGAATTAGCAGGAGGAAAGGGTTGAGCAGCTCCAAAACAGCTTCCCTTAGGGCACAATGCTGTACTCCTTGCACGTCCAAGTCTCTGACATCACTGGAAGTTTTGAATGGATAAGAAATAAGCTTCTAGAGGAGAATAAATAAAGTTTCAGTAAAACATTTAAGATAAACATCATAAAGCTGTGACGGCAGCTGGACATCATACAGCCAGCATCAGCCACCTGCATACCCAGAAAATTTCCATTCTCACTGATCTGACAGCCCTTTGACTTCTCTGTGCCTGTTTCCCCAGCTGTAGTGAGCAGAGCTTCTTCCCTCTCACAGTATGTTGCCCTATCAGTGGGCAGAAAACTCCCAGATATCATCAGGAGGAATTTCAAGTTTTTTTTTTTTTTTTTTTTCTCCTCCTTTTTTCCCCGTTTTGAGCACATGCATCACAAACATATGCTCCTTACTTTGAACCAATATCCAGAGCTTTCTGCACATGAGGCTACTACTGATAAACCAGGAGTCTCCAAGATGTTGCTCCATTCTCCCATAAACGTGTGGAGTGGAGGTACTGTTGCTTCAGGTTAGTGAGCAAAAAATATAACATGGCTTAATCTTTCCCACATGACTAGGAAACAGTGAAAGTGGACAGGCCCAGGAGAAGTAACAAACCCACAATAACGCACTCTCCAGAGTAATGCTGACAAGGCTAAGCAACACCTGGGGAGTACCTGCCAGTGCCACACGCACTGTTTGCGACGCTGCCTCCGTAAGCTGAGGTGAAGAGAGCTCACATCAACAGACGTGTTCCCGTGCTTCCTAGAGTGCTTCCCAGAAAAGTCTGCTAATTCAGAAATTTGGTTTGAATCCATTTCATGTATTTTGGGGGTCGGAAATCTGGCCCTTGAAAGTGAGAAGAGTTATAAAGAAATAAAGAACATGTTGTTCATTTCAGGGATGTAGGTGGCAGAGCTCTCCTCATGAAATTGTGTAAAAGACTGTCCTCGTTTGACCCGGTTGTAAATGGATACCTGGTCATTTGTGCTGAGGACTGAAAACTGGGCAGCTCTAGTAGCAGTCACACAGCACTTCAGGCAATGAGAGAGGTGAACCCAATCTTATCTCACTTTGAGGTTTGCCTGTTACTTGTTTGCCTGTGCTTCAAACATTTTTACCTTAGCAAAAGCTTCAGCAAGAAGCGCCCCTGGAACACAGCAGTAAATACTGCACAGCCACTCTAGACTCCCAGCAAGTGCCATGAGAGATAACAAGCAGAAGGCTACCGATTCTGGAAGTTTTGATATGAAAACTGCCATTGCTAATAAACAGCCTGTAATAACTAAGAACATAGTCTTACTCTTATTCTGAGTTTAAAAGTGAGCAAATTCGGGTTTCTATATAAGGCAGCTATTGCATCAGGAGAAGATGTACTGGGTAGGTCTAAAAAAAACACCCCTACAGTCTGTCTTTGTTCAGAAGACAATTCCTCTCTTAGTTTTAGTTATTCTGCAATAAAAAAAAAAAAATCCCATTGCATGAAATACACAGAAAGGTTATTTTGTCAGAAACAATGTAAGGCACATTCCTGCAGTATCACAAAAAGCCATGCAAAGAGAGAAAGGGACCTCTTACACAAGAAAAATACAAGGCAAATACTACAGTAAACAAGTTGCAATCACCATGGAAATATAGTTTTAAAATTTTTGTCAGGTATTTAAACAGCAAGTCAAGAGTCTGGGCAAAAGACATCTAGAGTACAAGCTAGAACTCATAGGTCTCCTTCCTCAAAAAGAGGGAACACTTGCTAAGAGATAAATATTCTGGACAATGAATAGAAAAAATAGGTGAGTAAAGAGTACTAAGGAAGTAGATAGAAGATATTCTGATGGCAACTACTAGAGAACACAGCACTGGCTGGTCATCAGCAGGAATCCATCTCAGAGTTTTTCAAGAGATGCTAAAAATACTCACAAGCATAAGATGCCAAACCAACTAGCTAGTTGAGGAGAAGCAAGAACAAAAGAGGAAAAATCCCAACATTTTACAGAGGCAACTTACAAAGGAGAAGCCAGTAGAAGAAGTGAACTAAGTGAGAATACACTCCCATATCCAGCTGATACTCTGTTCTGCCTTATATTTGCTGCACAATTTATTTAGAAAAAGTTTTCTAAACACTTCACTGAAAGTAAAATTGTGGAATAGGCATTTGGTGTTAGAACAGATTCCTCAAAGAGGTTCCACATTGCAGAGACTACAAGGTCTAAATAGGCTTAAATGTAGCCTTATCTCAACGATTTGTACACTGTTCCTCCAGGGGCAACTTTTAGTGGTTAACCTCTGTTATGTGTAACTACATCCTTAATTCTATAAAAGAGTAAATTCTCATTCTGGGTGGCTTTCCTTTTATCTGTCTAGGATACTAGTTAAGTTTGCCTTAAACCAAATGATTAATTAGAGATTTAAGCACATGTCAGGCTGAAGTACAGATTGAAATATTGGCTGGGAGGATGGATCTGTGTTTCACTAATGAACCTACAGAAACCAAGTCTTATTTTGTACCATAGATTATATTTTTTGAGATCAGAATTAAATAACAGACGGAGATAGATGAAGTATGCCTGTCCCTGAAAATAGCTACCCATTCTTCTTTATAATATGATAAAGTCAAACATACTCTTCCGAAAATATCCCGCGTCCTGAATTGCTGTAGCTATGTGGGGAACTGCCTGCAAGTTCTTTGTGAACTATGAATGTTGTAGACGTGGAAGCTTTCCAGATGTAAGACAAATGACCAACAAGGAGATTAATAGCAATAAAGAAATCCAAAACATCACATCTCCATTTCCTCCTCTCATGACTGCTAAGTGATGGTCAGGAACAGCTGGATGAAAATATTACTCACTTTAAAATGAAATTTCTGTGTCTTCAAAGAGCTGTCATTGTGGCATAGGCAAATGCTGTCATAACCAAAAAGAAATTACCTGCACTTTTGTTCTCATCTAAAAAAAAAAAAAAAATCTCAAAACTTCCCCAGCTATTTTTTGATCAGTCAGGAGCCTCACATTTTGGTATTTGCAAGTTTCTACACTTCCGTACTCAAAATACCATGAAAAATGCTACTGTCAAGACGCTCTAGCCTCCTTAGAAAGAGGTGATTTCCCAAGTTATGACAGGGAAGTGTGTTCCCCTGAGATTTCAAGCACTGTGCCAATAGCAGAAGCTTTTAACGATAGTCTCCTCTGATAGGACACTATTACCATTCGGCTTTTCAGCAAAATACATCCAGGAATGGTCTGCCAGCATTTACACCCAAAATCCCACTGACACCTGGGAGCTCAGTTAGGTATGACAAAGGGTAGAATTTCCCTTGTAGTGTGTCATCAAATTAACTGACTTTACTGCTCTTTTCTCTTCAGCTACCCTGACATTTTACCTGTTTACACAAAATGCATGTTAAGAGCTGTATCAACAGAAAAGGACAACAACTGGCAGACCCAGCATAGCAATCCCTGCCATCACTTCAAGCAAGCAAATGAACAGCATCAGGAAGAAAAGGAAAGCGGGGGGAAGGGGAAAGGAAAGAAGAGTCAGAGGATTTGGGTTCGCGTTTTGGTTTGGTTATGTTTTCCCCTCCCTTCATCTTGTGGTAGAAAAATCAAAGAAATGCTTCTCAAACTGACATCATGGAAAGGGAAAGAAAACTTTCTTAAAGGCCTGTTTGGTAAAAAAATAGTACCTCCATGTACATTACTATGGAAAAATTGTCATCCTGAGCTGCTCCCTCCAGAGCCAGGCAGAAATTAGTCATGGGCAAATCACAAATACCTTGAAGGTTCAGACGGGCATTCAGAATGTCTGATACTTATCATAATCCCTTGAGTCTGCAGAATAGCCTTTATTGAGGTTTCCTGATGCTTCTGCACAAAGCGCCGAGATATGAAAAATTAAGACAAAAGAGTGGCTGAACATTTTTGAATTACAAAAAGAGCTCCATCTGAGTTTTGTGGGAGGATTGCAGTTAGCTCTTATTTTAGCTAAACTGGCATGTATAGCCTAAAGTCCTTTCACGTCAGGACTATTTGGAACTCTTGTAATCCTTTAAGCTAGGTACACTACCTTAATCAGATTCTCATGTGATCTCTCAAAACTTTGAAGTACCATTTTTTAATACAGAAAAACAAACAAAAATTTGCATATTTTTGTGTGTATTGTCAGGGAGATTTCACTGGTTTGGGAAAAAAATAGAAAAAATGGTCACAAACCTAATTTTTTTTTTCCCCTTTTAACTTGGGAATAAAAGTATAGTAAAATAATAAGTCTTATGGAACTGAATCAAGAGAAAGAATTACTGTTGTGTGCAATGCACTACAACATCTGATTATAAGGGTAATGAGAAATAGCCAGAAAGACTTCTACAGCTGCAGCTCAGTGCAAGGAGACGAATATAATATAGTGAATATAATAGCAGCCATTCCTATTACGTCGTTCATACACTAAATTTGACCCACTGGACTATATTCAAAACATTACTTAAGCAAAACAGGCTTCATAGAAACATACAACATGGGCATATTTTTCCGTGGCTTATCAAAACTGTAAGAGTGCTCATGGATCTGAGAAATGAACTAAAACATTATGCAAAATATGAGGGGAAACCCATCAGTTCAGAAAAATACTCAAGTAATGAAAACAAAAGTCTCTAAACCTGGATAGATGAGTCTCCTAGACAGAAATATTGATGCGTTATGTTCCTAGGGAAAATACGTATTATGAAGAGGAATTTCAAGCCAGAGCTGGTACAATGATGTATGTTAATAGGGGAATAAAAGGAATAGGGAATTGATACAAAGAAGAGAGAAAAGAGCTATAATCATACCGGGCCAAATCACCTTCTCCTAAGAAAGTTTCTCATATAAAAACTTTCTATGTTTTTTTTTTGTCCCACACAATGAGAAGAGCAGTTCTGCTGAAAACAAGAAACAATTCCATGACTCCGTTTCTAAAGACAATCCCTCTATGAATTCACAGTGAAAGAAGAAATAATTGTATGTGGAGCCACAAAAAGTTTATAAAAGCAATATTTAACTCTTTGCAATAGTGCAGCACTAAATATATTTGCTCATCTAGTTCAGTGTCTTCTCTGCACACTCCATTTATTTCTTGTAAAAGATTTACTGAGCTTATCTGAAAATAATCTGTCTTTGAAGAGTGGCTTCTTATTTTTTGGGGACAAAAAAACCAAAGGAAAAAAAATCCAACAAAAAGACCCCCAACAAAATAAAACCCAAAACCTCAAAAGGTTTTAAATGATTCCTTATCTGGAAACTGCCTAAAATGACAGAATTTTACATGGAAAAGCCAGAGTGAAGGAAAAAAAAAATTATCTGAAGCAATGCAGACAATGCAATCTGTGGGCTGAAGAGTGATGTGTTGCAGGTACATCCCAAATCCTTGCAGTTTATCACTATTATGGAACAAAGTAAAAAAATTCTCTCTAAAGAGAGTCTAAATTTTACTTTTTGAAGCAATAGTCTAGATAATGGCACAAGTTTAAAGAGAGAGAAATTCCAGAAAACCACAAAGCCAAGTACTTTAAAACTTAAAAGTACCTTTGAAGACATGATTTGCCTGTACTGTAAGAAATAGTACTGATACTTTCTGATACGTAGAAAATCAAACAAAAAAACCAAACTGTGTGGTAGCATCATGCTGCTATTGGGCATTTTTCTCAGTCACAGAATTGCTTCATTCAGAACACATCTTTTCTGAATCACATGATAAATAAAAAGATTACACTCACTACAGCCTTTACAGAAGCAGAAAGAGAAAAAGCAGGCTGCAATACTACTGGAACGCTTTAAATATAATGGGATAGTTTTTCCTCATATTGATTTAACATGAGAAGCTCAAATGAAGTTATCGTAAAACAGACAACGAATCTACCTTTATTTGACTGGCAAAATGAAGATAAACATGGTTTTACTGAGAAAAAAAAAAAAAATAACTTTTATTATAAAAGAAAAAAAAAAAAAAAAATGGTTTTAAAAAAAAAAAAAAAAAAAAAAAAAAAAAAAAGACCAGCTTTTGTTTCCAAGCACCAGAAGTTTATGAAAAACAGCAGGAAAACCCCCAAAAAGTCTGTGACGCCAAGCCAGTATGAGTTTCTGCACAACAAAAGCTTAAGAGCTTTTAGCTCCTTGAATAGTTAACGATCTAGTGTCCCAACTTCGTGGGTGTTTTTCACGTTACCAAAGCAACTTGCACTTTATTGAAAAGTTCAAAAAAAATTCAAGTTCCAGAAGAGAGATGAAAAAACATGCAAATCAAATATTTTGACACCAACTCTATGACAAACGGCAGAGACGAAGCTTGACTGCAAGACAGATTTAAGGGAAATACTAAGCTCAGGTTATTTTGACTAAATAGGGCTTGCTAAACCAGTGTTTCCTTAGAAGACACAGTTGCTCTACATAGAACGATTAAGAATAGTTTTGTCTCTTCTCTACACTTGTAGAATTTAAACACCGTGAGATTATCTGAGAATAACTAAGGGCAAAAATTGGTTCATGCAGTTTTTATTCCAGCTGTCTGTACCCAAAAGGCATATCCAATTATAAATTCATATCCATTCCTTCTTTTGTTGTACAGGAAGTCCAAAAAGAAAAAAGCACCACACAACAAAAATCTTTATTGTATTTGAAGTATGTGAAAACAGATGCCCCAGACGGTTGAGAAATGGCCAACTCCTGCATTGTTCAGGAAAATTTAATTATAAACAACCCAAAGACCTATTTAAGCCACATGTTTTGATTTAAAAAAATAGGGTAAAAAAACAGATACATCCTTCTTGTTACCTTCTTGCTTCGGGCCTCTGTATCTATGGTAATACAATTAACATCTCAGGACTAGAACCGATCAGAATTTTTATAATTACATTCAACCCTCACAAATCAAGTGCCTCTCTCCATGTTTGGTGGGTTGTTGGTTTTTTCCATGTAAATTTTATAGAGTTATTGCCTTGATAGTCTCCACCCCACCATAAAATAATGTTTTAAAAATAATTGCTACAAAATGGTTTCTTTTTCTCTCCCTAGTTCTCCTTACTACGAGTCAAATCAGCTAGAAAATCCTTTATAAAGCAGGGTTGGCTTCAGATTACTTTCTGTCTCTCCCTCCGTCTCCTTTGATCAGTTACATTTTACTGAAAAAGCATACACTCAGCATTAGAGAATTGCAGGACAATGAAACAGCAAGGGAGGTTTGAAGGCCTGTCTTATCGCTAGGCCTTCTGCAGTTACAACATTAATTGTGCTGACTTGAAAACTCATGGAAAGGCCAAGAAAAAGTGATTTTGTTTTATCTTCCACTTTTCATTCACTGTTCAGTGGCTTTTATTTTTAATTATTAAGCACTCATGTCATCCATATAATTCCCTTTTATAAAGGGATATCCCGGACCAGTTCTCCCAGACCAGAGGCATGCAGTGTCTAGCCTTATTAACGAGTAGAATAAAGGAAGGAGAAAAAATATATCAAATGGTCTCCTTCAGTTATAAGGAGCTATAAGGAGATAGTGACAACCAGAAGTCCATGCTACAAATGGAAGACAGAATTGAATCCATGATTTACAAAAATAGGGAAAAGAACTAATTTATACCAGGTAGCAACCTCAGAATTGGAGAAGCTGAAAAGAGGAATACGATTGCCTTTACTCCCTAGATTGAGTGGGAGCCAAAGCAAGAACAGCTTGGAAAGGTCCAGGTTTTAGATTCCCTGTGAATTGCTGAAGTGCAGATCAAGTGAAAGCAAATGGACCTATGTATCACACTTGCTAAGTGAGTGTTCCCAAACCAAAGCATACCTTATTTTCTTAAGCCAGCGTATTGGCTCATATGGCAGCATATGTACCTCACAAAACAGTTTACCACATTGAGCAGATACCATAAAAACACAAAAGAAAGAGGAATTCTTGGCTACCATAATGGCCTGCACTGTCTGGAACACATGCCTATAAACTGAGGGGACAGATAACTAAATCTGCCCGTTGGAAATCACTGGAACTTCCCCAACACCCAGGGTATACAGGACTTTGCCAGGTTTCTAGAACAGAGAAAACAGATTTTCTTCTCCCTTAGCCAAATTTTCAAAGCTATTGAGAAGACTGAAAGGGCTAATAGAGCCAAGTGAGATTTTCAGACACAACTGATGAAGTCAGGCATACATCTCCCAGGTCTTAACCTGCTTTGGCACTTTAGAAAATCTCATTAGTCACGTATCTGCATCTTCAGATACCTGTATGTTTGGAAATTCTCATCTCTCTTCGCTCACAATTCAACCTTTTATCTACTTGTTGCCTATTCTTGTTTACATCTAGGCTTTCACAACAAGATGCAGTAGGCTTTTGACCTTGGAAAAGGGATCCTGGAAAGCTATTTTACAGTGCTTTTTAGAGGAGGGACTAAGCACAATAATACCTTTAGAAAGAATAGATTGAACAGCATTTTTCTTCTGTTTAACCAGCACAGCCATAGATTATAGGGAGTTTGCTTTCATTATATAACAACCCATCATTGTTCCCTAATACATTATCTCATCAGGAGGCCCCATTTCAGAGAGGCTACATAGACACACATTTCTTAATAGCAGAGCTCAGTAGCGGCATGATCTAGTGGATTAATTATATAACTGGCAACTAGGCTTTCCTGGTTGTAATACCATTTTAAATTTACAACTTTAAATCAAATTTTTAGACAACTAAAAAGTGCTTGACTTCAAGAGATCTGTATGTAGCTCATTTGTTGAAAAAAAATGATCATTTACCTCTTCAGGAGCTTTTTTAATCACGTTTATCCTCACTACAATCAGAAACTTCTGGGACACCACATTCATTTCAAAAGGATACAATAAATACCTGAAAAATTCCAGATATGGAAGCAGAAGCCAGAATAGATGAATTAAAATTAGACATTTGATAAATTTCTCTCATTAGTAAGAAAGAGAAGGAAAACTAAGTGGAATCAGAGTTCTCACCAATTTTTGCCTTCAGGAGGAGTTTGTCTGAAAATGCCCAAGTAAAGGACTTCCATCAAAGTTGCACCCAGTTACTGATGGGAGTAAAAGCAGTGATATTCTAAGATACTTTTGGGTAATTCTTTGACTTCCCTACCTGGAAAAACTTTACATTTTCTGTTACAGGGTATTGTATGAGATTATGCATTTAGCACACACTTTTAAATCTTCTCCATATGGTACCAATCCCTCTACAAATACAGACCATGTGGCTATCAGGATTTATGAACAATGTATGCAAGCTGTCAGACCACTCAAGTGGATTCTGAAATAAAGCAAAGTAGATAAGAAGATCCTGTATGAATTCTTCCCCAGGCTTCCTCTTTTCTGAAATTTTTATTCAAACTCTGCTAAGAATCACTGCAGAGAAGACTTTTACTCTTCTAGAGTCAGAGCACCTTATCAAATTATCCTAAGTGGTTTTCCTGTAAAATTAATTGAATGCTCTAGACACAGTTTCATTCTGAGATTTATGGAGGATTACAACAAAATTGCACTTTTAAAACAATGCTATGATTTACCTTTTTATAGTGGGAATGGAAAAAATAGATGATAAAATCCAACTCTGATTTTTACATCATCAGTAGCAGAGCCAACCTGAGTAACAAGAGTCAATCCAGTTTTGAGAGCTTTCATCCTGCTCCTTTCATCAGATGTGCTTCTCATATATTTGTTGATTCTGTTTACTCCTTTCTCTGTGGGGGCTGAATATGAATGTGCTTCTTTCACATCTCTCCTTATTGCCTGCAGCTTCCATCTTATTTTCTCCAGATTAGCAACTGCATAATAATTGTATTGACTGAGATGTGTTATCCTTCACAATATAAACTGCCCTATTTGGTCAAATTTATGAAATAAACTGACAACAACTACTCATGGTCAAGGTAGCTGCCGCCAAACAGCTGACAACAAACCCTCTGCTTTCCTTAACCCATAACCAATCCCTGTGTATTCATGAGAAAGATCTTCTTGGCTCCTAGCCCAGGCATAAATTAAGCCTAAACTAGAATTTGGGTCTGACAGGAAAGGATCATTTCCATTCCACCTGATTCAAATCTCATTTGCATTGACTTTTCACGAGTGTTAATTCTGCTAGTTTTATTAGGGGGTGTTTCTAATCTTCATCATTATAGATAAAAATCAGAACCTTATATTTCAGGTTTAAAGTTTGAAGATATTTTTCCATCTTGAAACATTTGCAATGCACTCTAATTCTATCTATATTAGTGAAAATCTGGAGTAACTCCAGCTGGAGACTATAACTTTTTGGCAAGCAGATAGTGAGAGAAATTTAGCAACAATTTCTTTTGCTCATGTAACAGACTGCAGCTCCAGTAAAAGAAAATAGTATTAATGGTCATAACTGTAAATTCTAAAATCTTTCATCTCTTTTTAGCATGGAAAAGAAATTAGACATCATGATAAAACTATGGAAAGTAGATGCTTTTGTAGTTCAAGACTAAACTGACATCAATCAAGTGATAATGAAACTTCCAGAAGGTGCTTTTGCCAAATCAGATTAGTTAACAATTTCTAAAGAATACTAGCACAGTATATTCAAGAGGGAAAGTATGAAATTTTTTAGCAAGAATTTTTATTATCTAAAATCATTGATATGTCTGTTAGGACTTGATGCTAAACACTGCACAATGGCAGGGAAAAAAAGGCTTAAAATGTTGGCTTAAATTGAAAACCATCCCTCCCACAGAATCATTTTAGATAGCTAAGATTACGCACAGTATGAGTTACAGGGTTAGTAATGTAATTTGAGTAAAACTTAACAATTATCTCTGAGTTACAGATTGTCACAAAGTAACACTTGATGGACAGAAGAGAAGAGGTGCAAGCGATAATATTTAATAGCAAGGAATCTTCTACTTATCTAATATTTGAAAATAATCTATTAGATCGTCTTTTCTTTAGCAAATATATTGGTTCCTATTATTATCACTATTTAAATTTCTTCCCTTTGGATAGAGAATAGTTTTGTCCAGGGAACTTGTGGGTGTTGGAATGGATTCAGGCTGCTTTGCTACTGAAGGAGCAGGCAGTACACATGTCCTAAACCAGACAGACCAAAGGACCCAGCTGATGGGGTCGCAAAGGAAGAGGAGCAAGCTTTAACCAGAGGTCCTCCCTCCATTTCTTGAGTCAGAGTTCATGCCCTTATTTTTCCAGATCTGTTCTGAACACAGTCATTCTCTATTTCACATCTCCTGTATGTCCTCCTTCCATGGTTTTGGGTTGTTTGGGGTATCTTTCTTGGTTTTGGGGGATTTCTTTTCCCCATGAATACAAAGGGGCCATGTTGCCTTGACCTGAGTGTAGCGTAGACTACATTTCCATTAACTTTTCTCTCTGAACAATCTAATCACAACATGCAAGACCTCCTGGCCTTCTAGATGATGTTCCACTAACATTTTTTGCTATGCCATATCATGCCAGGGATGATATTAAAGCTTGTCCAGGGATATAAGCCAGCAGCCTTGCACCTCCAACCGCCTGCTCTCATACAGCTCTTCCAAAGTACCACTGTGCTGAATTCTCTATTGCTGCTTCCCCAGCCCTTGTTCAGTACTGCTCAGCTGACAGAAGTCTACAGCTCTTTTGAAGAGGTGTGAAAGGTTTCTCTATTTAAGTATTAAAAAAAAAAAAGTCAACGTTACCCCTATATGTAAAGCAACATAGCTTGGAATCAGCCATTTATTGAAAAACGCAGTGATACCAGTCTGTCCGCTTCTGCAAATCTGCAGTGGTGGACAGAATTACTACAGAAAATTTATTCAACAAATTGAGCAGTTGTTATGGATTGTGCCCCACACAGATCACAATATTTATGCTTTCCTTAATGGTTTAGTGTATTTCAAATCTATGGATTGCTGGTTAACTATTTTTGCTGATCTGCACGATAATTCAATTCAAAATTATCCTGACATCTAATATCAACCACCTTGTGTTTTTTCTATTCCCAGTTCACCTGGATTAATTTATAATATATGATCTATTATTTCTGCTTCCACCTGAAATTATTGCATTTGAAATTAATTTTAACTCTGGATCCAAAATTCTTTTTCTCAAATGTTCTCATGAATAAAATTTCACTATTAAAAGAGTTATTAGATTTATTAATGAATTTATGAAGGGGTACAGTTTAGGGATGAATATGAGTTAATAAAAAATAAAAGTCTTTTGCAGAGTCTGTATTTAAAGAATATTTATTATAACTTTCCTAGCTTTAATGATTGTTTTTGCTTAAGCATGGCTTTGACATGGGCATTGCTGTGGTTTAAGTAGCTTTGGCTTGAGACTGAATGACAGATCAACAGAATATCAATAGGGAAATCATATGAATGCAATAATTTTTAAATTGTCCAGATAATTTGTGTCAAGCAAAACAAAGACATAACTGGCATCAGTGTAAAGGCCAAGGGGGATTTTTAATACTCCTATCAATTTCATTTCAATGAAACAGGAAGTCAGATGACACATTTGTGGTGAGATCATAGATTGATTGACCACTCACTTGAAGAAATGACCAGTTATGCAAAGTTAATTTCCTTTTATTAATCTCTGCACATCACATATTGATCAATCATCAAAAACTGGCATCCCTTGACTCAAAGAACTGAAATAACTACCCTCTCCAAAGCCACTTTTCATGAAACAAGTATGTGCTAAAACATGTATGTATTAGAATGCACAAAAGTTCCATTTTTGGGAACAATACAGATATCCATCATAACTGTTGTACAAGCTCTTCTGTTCAACTTCGTACACTCAGCAGCATCTTTGTGGAAATACTGGCTCTGATTAGTCTTCTTGACAAAGGCAGTGCTTTCTAGAACTTTTATTGAGGGGGAAGACACAATGGAAATTCAGATGAGCCATATCCAGTGAAGTCTGGATGTGTGTTCCCTATTGTTATGTGGGAAAATACTAAACTTGGATGAATTTTGTCATACATTTTGATGCCTCCAGCAATGACAAAGCGATGCACTCATTACTGTTTACACAACTATGTCCTTATTCAGGCAGCCTTTCAGTTTGGATGTTTCTGCATTGTCAATTGCAGAACTAACTATACAGTTGGAAATACTACGGAACAGCAAAAGAAGTGGCTCTGAAGACACATTAAGGACAGCTCAGGGAATGCAGATAGTTTAAATAAGGTTTTCTTGTTAGTAATAGGCTTTAACCTTTGGTCAGGACTGAAGTGGTCAGGCAGTTGGATGAGGTGACAGCTGTAGGTCCCTTCCAACTGAACTACTCTAATCTCCTAGTCACATGGAAGACACTTAGCTCAAAAGAAATCAGGCACCACTTCAAGTTCTAGGAGAGCTTCACAAAGGATACAAATATTACAGACATCAAACTAAAGGCTAAATAAAAGGCCAATTGCTTTTATTTTTTTAAATAATTGGAACTATTTTACTACATGTTTAATTCAGTTCTGCTTCATTTACAGGCCACTATTCCTCTAAATAGTTCCATGAATTAAATGTTCAAATCACTTCATGGAACTTTTGTCTTGAACCACATCTGAAGGTGACTCTGAGCATACTAAGCTCTCATTTAACTTAGATACCCACGGAGGTCTTTGGGACTTCTCTCTAAATATACAGATATTAGAAAATGCATTTTCTTTGCAACACTTAGTAACTCATTCTGAAGAAGAATTTCTGAATTCTGAGAAATTCATGTGCTTTCTTCACCCAAAGAGTAAGCAACTTTAAAGTTTATCCTATGGCTTTCTGCTAAAATTGACCAAAAGGCAGCCAGCTGGTGCTGTCTGTGTTCCCAGCTGGTCTAATTAGACCCAAGATCACCAATGTCTGTTCCTCCAAATACCACCATGCCTTTTAGTCTCCTGTGATTTAGACAGCTTTTAAACCAATGACCTTTGAGTAACAGAATCCTTGTTTCATTCCTGAACTGTTGAGCAGCAAAAGACCCATTATTCCATTACTAAGCACTCCAGTGTGGATTTGTATCTTGCATTTACTTATTAAACTTGATCCCCAGCTAGGAATCCACCAAATTTTATAGCTGGTTGGATGTTTTTGCCTTCCTCAGGGAAACTCTGCAGAGGTTGGGGCTGAACATCAGTTTGTAACATTCATCCTTTTACAAGCTGCTGTTACATACCTCTATTATATGTTATATGCAGCACTATGGCTACTAACAGTTTTTCACTGTCATGAATAGAGTCAGAAAGGTTCATGTATTAGCATTTGAGAATAAAAACCAAAATACATTGTAGAAGGAAACCTCAGGACCACATGGGTCTTTGCTGTTTTAACAGAATTGTCCTTCCCAGAGAGACAATTTTCAAAGATAAATTTAAATTATTATGAAATTCTCCTCCCTGACCCACACACCTTCTCTAGGCTTCTTACATATTCCATCTTTTACTGTGGGAATAACTATGTCACTGTGAGAGGATTGTGTGTCCTAGAAATACATTAACTAACCAATAGACAGGGAATATGAAAAGAACAGGGGTGACAAGCTACCCCTTTTCATATACAAATAGATAGTGTAGTAAGTAACAATTTTGGGAGAAGAGTTTCCTGGGAAAAGAATCTAATGTGAAGGGTAAAAGGACTTCTATTTATACATTATGTTTCCATTTGTATTGTTCACTAAGTATGAAACCTCCTTTTTAAATCTATGTCTCCTGGTGTCTTGAAGAAGAACAGACTATTCCTGCCTGTCTGACTCATGTATCTCTGGGCAGTCAGACCTTCTGACTCATTGGATAGTCAAAAATCTCAGATTAACAATAGTGCGTGGCTGCTAAAAATAGGAACTGTAGACCCTGGAACTGAACGCAGGCAGAAATAAACGCATTTCCTCTGAATATGTGCAATCAGTGAAACATGAACAAAAGTGTTCACATTATGCTTCTTCACTTGTATTTCATTAATTTTGTTAGAAAACCAGATCTGAAACTGCCTCTGCAATTATTTTAAAATATCAGTAGAAGAGATATCTCAAGAAACAATGATGACCTATCTTTCTAGCCTGTATACCTGGAAGTAACCTGATTATGTTTAAGAAAGAACGCCTGAACTGATAATGGAGTGATACCTTATCCTGCCACCTAACCCTCAGTCCTTTTTACAGGTGTCTCAGACTACACACTCCAATGCTCAAACGTATAGAAGTATCTTTGCTTGCTTTTTTTTTTTCCCCAGCTTTGTTTTGTGCCATTAAGTTAGCCATTCTCAAATTCATCAGAAGGGCAGATTTCAGAAAGATATGCTGAAAAAGATGATCTGTCTATAAAATTTGGCTATCTTGCTGCTAACTTTTTTAAGTACTGTGATCATTGTGATATAGGGTATAAAGGCAAATTAAACATTGTAACCTGGAACACAGTCCCACAAAATTTCCAGGAAAATTCATCACGGAAGGCACAAAGACTATTCATATTGCCTTTTATCCTGAATCTGGTGTTGATGCTGATGCCAATAGTTAACTTGTCTGTCAGCATGACGAATTTGTATTAGTATTTCAGTTACATTCACCTTAATCAACAAAAGTGGCCCACCTATATGACAGTATTTCACAGAACTGAAACTGCAACTGTCTTCTGAACTGATATGACAACAGAATTCTGTTCCAATGCAGAATGGGAGCATGTGATCAGCAGAAATTCCTACAGCTTAAACTTTTCTTCTCTGCATCAGCACATTTTCTTGCACAGCAACTTCAATATACTTGACACTAGCTGCATGCTCCTATCTTGTAAAGTGGCGTACATGGCTTACTGAGAAACTACTGTTATCAGTGCCAAACAGTATCTGCGTGATCAAGTTAACAGTTGAAGATAACAATTCCCAACTTTCCCAAAGAAAAAATAATTATAAGAATTTAAGTAACTTTCAAAGAATCCTATCAAACTGCCAGTCTTAGGAACCAAAATTTTAGGCTTCCAAAAGAGATTTTAAAAATTGTCAAAATTCAACAGGCAGCAGAGTTTTAATCAGGTTCTGTGTTTTAAGATGTAATCTTAAAAAAAACCAAAACAAACTAACCAAAAAAACACATAGAGTAGAAAAACATTCTTCAAACATTTAAACTTTTTCTTTCCCTAAGTACTCACACTTGTGCTCATGACTGCCTCAACTGGGCAGCCTTCTTTTTAAAATAGTTATTCCACATTGTTTTGAGGAGTATTTTTCGGCTATAATTAGAGATAATGCTCTATCTGGCAACCCATTTTTGCTGGTCCCTGGAGTAACATTTTAAAGGTGGCTAGGCTAGAGAAAAAGAGAAAGAATGTGATCATGCACAGCCAGCAAGCTGGAAAATATGTATTGAAGAAAAGGTGGGAAAAAAATCCATAGAATTCTGAAAAAATGAAATAAGATTGGCAGGAATTAAGGTGATTCGATGCCAGAAAAAGAGTTCTGTAACCCAAATAGTCCAGTCTAGCTACTTTCTTAACTCCTGTCAAGTCTAGGCAACAATGCTCTGTAAGAGAGTGCCGAAAACTCCATGTGGCTGCCAAAAATTATCAAAGATTGACTAACAGACTGAAATTGCTTCTATTCAATGCACCATTGAACTGGCTCTTGAGAGATGTAAGTAGACAGCTATTTGGACATTGAACCTTTGGCAACAGCAGAAGTTATTGTATTTATGTCACAAGTAACAAAAATTAGGTGCTGGTCTACCCTAGACAAGAATGTCACATTTATAAAGAGCATTCATAGTTGATTAGAACATCAGCTTTCCATCATCTTTAGATGGAATTTAGGTTGAAGCTATAATCCTTCTGAATTAACCCACAATTTGATCGGAGACTCAAGGAATTAAATACAGGAATTAAAGCTTGCTCATTCTGGCACAGTCCTTGTTAACATTTGAGAGCATGCTCTTGGGTTTTGAAACTTCCAGGTATCCCAATGACCTTGAAATATTCTCTCTTTTTCTTCTTTTCCCCTCCTCTCCCTCCAGTTTTTGTTTTCTGAGAAGTCTCTGAAATTACAACAAAGAAAACAAGAGGAGGCACTTGTAGAACTTACTAGCTAGTGTCAAATTTATCAATTTGACATTGGTCAAATGAAGTGATAGGATGATACGAATGAAACAGATTCAGAGGACCACAGAAAATCCTTACTTGGTCATTCACAGAAAACAAACTGATAGCTAGAAACAGCAAGAAGCATCATCATTCTGCCAACATGACTTCTGCTGTATTTGGAAGAAGAAACTTGAGCTACTTCCTAGCATCATCTATGTCTGGATCACGTATCGAAGAGATCTAATCTGTTACAAAGGGTTTGTCTAAAGTCATATTACTGTAAAGAACTAAGTTCAATTCCTGATCTCATTTCAGTTCCTACCACATTGTTATCCATATATCAGTCACCATTATTGCCAAGTGGCCTTCTTCCTAGCAATCTTAGCAAGAGACAGACTTATTAGGCCAGTAATGATACTTTCTATGTGATTTATGCTGAGGCAGTTGGTACTATTTGCATACTTGCTCTCGGCCCTCCCTCCTATCAAAAGCATACGTTCAGTGTGAAAAACTCACGTTGAGCACTGGTACTAAGCATACTTCAAAATATATATTTTAATCTTTAAGAAATTGTATTTAAAAAAAAACTACTTTAGAATGAAGTCTTCACTGTATTTATCAGTATTACAGTACAAATCCAAATAATGACAGAATCAGAACATCATGCAGATATTTCCAGAGAACCTCTTTGCAAAAAATCAAACCAGACATAATTATGCCAATCACACCCTTAGTAGTAAAGATTCAAACATGCATCTGTGAAATTATTAACCTCTTCTTGACATGAATCAAATGCAACTAAAGGTGTTCATGTTTTGATAACTATAACTAGGTTCTATATAAAATGCAGCCACATTAATCCACAGGCCTTATAGTCTGCACGCCAGACCTTCCACATTCAACAGTTAAGGCTTTCCTGCGTCACAAGACATTTAAAATAGCTTCTGCTATCTTCATTGGGACCCTAATTTTATAGCATTGAAGATATGATCATTTTTTTGCCATCCTACTTCCCTATTTTTTTTTCCCCATTTCAGAGAAAATAACCCCATAAATCTTGCATTTAAGGCCACACAGATCTGTTCATCAGCCACGTGTCACACTTCAGCGGAGTACTTCCACCTGGGACAAGCCCTGCGTAGCTTCTCCACCTGCTCCAACTCCTTTTCAGCAGGTCTGTTAGAAAACTTTGACCCATCATTATCTCGGGCAAAGTCCCAGCTGTGATTAATTACTGCATTTGTCTGTACACATCCACACACGTAAGCATGCAGAGAGAGCAACCCTGGCCAAGCAGCACGGTGATGCTTTGTTTGTTCTATTTCCCTGTTATGGATGCAACAGAACAGTGGAAAAAAATATATATTTAAAAAAAAAAAAAAAAGCATTGTCCTGCCTTCTGAATGCATGTGAAAGTATCCCGCAATAAAACAGCTGGTTTGGTGGTTGTTTTTATTTATTTTTCAAATTTTGATTCAACTAGAATGTTTTAATTTGCCCAGGATAAATCTGAAATAGGCATTACTAGTGTCTGAGTTTATATAAATATCTTACACAGATGCTAAGCAAAAATACCTTATGGTAGGTATGCAGAAAGAAAAGCAAAAAAAAAAAAGAAAAAAGAACCCATTAATCAGTTTTATCCATGTCAGCTTTTTTTAGAAGGTGTTTTTTCTCTAGAGAGAAAGATTTCATCAGTAGCTCTATACAAAAATTTCTCCTGGTTTCTCAGTGATACTCTGTGTATCAATACATAGAAAGCAAGCCATGATTCTTTTTAATGACTACGGCAATGTTCAGCCAATGCGTCTAAGTTACCAGGCCACAGAAATTTTTTTGTGTAGCAAGAAGGGGTAAGCTTAGAAGAAGAAGAAGAAAAAAGAAGAAAAAGACTTCCTAAACAGAGAAAAGAAAGGATGGGGGGAAAAGGCAAAGCACGATTTTATACCTCATTTGAAAATATAATATACAGACTTTAATAATAATGGTGGATCCAAACACCTCAAGTGCTGAAAAAATACAAATCTGATCTTTGCGCTTAGACCTATATAGATTTTTCTGATTTTAGTAGCCAGATGAGACTTACTGAGTGATAGTGAGCCCTATATTCAGAAATACCTCTACAAGCTTAAATTGAGAGTGCAACTCTTGCATTGTAGGGGCATTGTTGTGTTATTTAAGACACTTGTCAGTACATCCTCTTAAATTCCAAATCTCTGACTATACCAGAGGCTGCAACCACGCACCTTACTTAAAACAGGAGTTGCACATGGTTAATCTACTTGGACTCTGACCTCATGCTTCTCAACATCAATTTTTTGCTGTGGTAAAATGAGACAACTTGACATTGATGTCTGGTACTAAAACCAGGCAACTATTTACAAGGAGCCCTGACCACTGCTCAATTACCTTGAAAACATTAGAGAATTAGAAGTCTTCTGCTACTCGCCACCTGGACACACCGCACAGCCAGGCATGGCAGGTGTTTAACAAGCAATATGAATCACCTAGCTAACACCAAAGTGATCTAGATGTCACGCTTGGAGGAATAACACTAAAAATTAGAGGAAAGTGGTAATTTCTCCCTATTCAGCACATGTGAGGCTGCATCAGGCTCCCCACCAAAGACACAAGCAAGGTACTGACATACCAAGGTGATTAGGGGGATGGAGCAGATGATGCATGAGGTGAGGCAGAGAGAACTGGGCTTGCTCTGCCTGGAAAAATTGAATTTGAGGGGGAAGGGTGCAGGGGAAGATCTAGCTACTGCCTTCAGCTGCAACTACCTAACGGGAGGGTGGATGGACAGTGGAGCCAGACTCTACTCAAAGCTACACAACAAGAGGGCAAGAGGCAATGGACACAAATTAAGAAAAATTATATTAGAAAAATTCTAATATAGATTTATTTACAGTGAGGGTGATCAAACACTGTATCAGGCACCTAGAGAGACTATGGGATCTCCATCCTTGGATATAATCAAATCTCAAATGAAAGAAGCCTCTGAGCAAGCTGATCAAACTCTAGACTAAACATTCCTAAGCTGCAAGCCATGCTTTGATCATTCTTCCTCTGCACTCTCTGCAGTTGGTGCACACCTTTCTTAACATGTACTACCTAGGATTAGCTTCAATGTTTCATCTAAAGTCTTACCAATGCTCTGTAAGATTGAAGGGTTCCGTCATTTCTTCTGCAGCCTGTTCTCCTGCTCATGCATCACAAGATTGCATCTACTCTCTTTACAATAGCATAAATATGGCTCTGTGCTGGTTTCCTAATAGCAGCTTCCTTGCTTTTCCTGTCAAAGATGCATCTTGCCTTTGCCTCAACAATTTCTGGATGCCAGAACAGCCATTTAGGTCCACAGCCATAGGGAAATAATTCACTCCTGTTGTGAGCTTCTTACACTGGTAACTAGAGCAGTTCCCAGCCTACACCACAATGTAGCTATGTCCTCCAAGAGCACTGAGCAAGCACAGCCTAGAATGCGGTGAAGGATCTCATCCTGAATGGGTAGCCACCATCAACAGCAAAAAGCCCCAACAGGTTTGTAGGTAGGTTAATCCCTCATGCATTTCTCTAGCAAGGCAAACAAAAAGTCATACAGCTCTGGGTTGGTTGCATTCTCATATCTACAGTAGGCACATGCATACAGGCTACAGAGTTGCCAAAAAGACAATTGTGTAACTTCCCAGCACTAATGTCTCAAACCTTTTTATATTATTTTCTGCACTTAATTCTCTTAAATTTGCTTTTGGAAAATTCAATTCAAAAATCTAGGATGCTATAATCTTATTTTTCAATATTAAGCATTGCTTTGCTAGGAAATACAGATGTTAACCATATCAAGGTAATTTGACCTTAACTACACATCTTGTTTTGGATAACTGGTAATAAAGTGAAAGATGCAAGTTAGTATAAAGTCTGTGCTGTGCAGGGAGCCTGATACTATAATAGAAAACTTAACTTCTACATTTCCTCACCTGCTGTATTCAATTATAGAATCTTAACATGAGCTTTGGCAAGATATACATATTCTCCTCCTCCATTTCTTTTCCTTGCTCCCTGCCCTTCTTTCCTCTCTCCTCGATTCTTTCCTTTTATTTTTTCCCAGAAGGTGAAACAAATAGCTCTTTTCTGGCTTGTTGTTCTGAACAATATAGCCACTTGCTCAGCCGAGGCAGGCAGCCCTCTCTCCTCTTCTATGGAAAGCAACTGTTGCTTTGCTTACCACACCTTTAATTTAGAGTAATGAAGCACTGTAAATATGTGATTACAGGCTATAAAATCAGACCTTCCAATGCTTTAAATACCTGTTGGAGCCTTTTTTATATTCTTAATACCTCTTATCACATTAAGAGGTTTAGCTACAGCTCCCATCAAAAATGGAAACATTTCAATAGCCCTGAGGAAGCCTTTGGGATGATTGCTGTCAGGCTCTGGAATAATTTTCATACAACACACATTCAGTGAAATGACCACATCGTTATTTTTTAGTTTCTGAAAGGAAATAAGGAGTTGCATGGTAAGTAGACATTCTCACGGGAGGTTAGGATCAAGAGTGTCTGCAAGTAATGGTGGGAGTCCAAACTGTGCATTTTATAAGCAAACATGACAATAATTCTGCAGTGCCTTCTGGAGTTGTCTAGTCCTGTTCTTGTCAGTGAATTTCATAGGCACTAAAGGCAGATGCCTGAAAAAAGAAATGTTCTTTACAAGCTAATTCACAGGTGCCTACAGAGATATAAGAACACCAAGATATCCAATAGATATAGCAATAAAGTGTAAGAAGAAACACCTTTCTATAACGTGCATGTAATCTAGAATAAATATGGCACTTTTGTTCCTATCTGCAGGAAGTGATATTCTGTAATTCTCCTTTCAAATCTCCATTATTTTTTGATTCCTAAAAAAGAAAGCCCCCTCCTTCTCCTATACAATCCAAGGGACTATTTCCTCTTTACTGGTAGCTTCCAGCATGCCATAAGATGCTGGTATTGATTCCATTAACTGAGTTTGGGGCACAATTTATTTTCTTCCAAAAGCTTTATGAGACCTGTATGAATACTACGTGCTATACAGAGGATGCAAAAAATCAAAACAATTACTGTTCTGGAGGAAAGGTTTGGACTTCCTTCTAATGCATTCATCAGTACAGGAGAGCCTGATGGCTTTAATCCTTCCAAGACTTCAATAAAGAATCAAAGCACTGTCTCTCATGCTTACTCCATGACCTTTGCAGGAGAGAACGAACAACGGTCAATAGCAATTTGCTTCACTTGAGCAGAAGAGGTCTGAGAAATTGTGCTTTCACTTCCAGAGTCCTCACTGGAGGACTCCTCAAGAATCAGATCTTACCTCCATGTTACCCGCTGTCCGTACGAAGCTGCTAGGAGAGCCGGTAAGATAACAAATATTGTCGTGCTGGCAGACTGTGAGCCAACCCACAGCTCTAAGTCTCCTTTTTATCACATGTAAACAGCACCATCCCTCAGCTTTCTCAGTGCCTCTATGAAAACAGCATGTGGAGGCATGGCATCTACCTACAGCTGAACAACCTACACAAGACTGAGTAACATTGGTAAGAAGTAGCTTTTTTCTCTCCTCTCAAAGACATTTGTCCTCAGATTTTCTAACTGGGGTTTATTTAGTCTGTTTAGTCTCATCTGGATTCCTTAAGGCATTGACCAAATAGCCATTGTAGCAAGAAAGCCAGCTTGTGTGCGCATCTAGAAAGAAACAGGACCAGAGAGAAGAGTATCACCTAAGTATCTGTAGACACTGCCATGCTTATCTTGGAGCTTTATACAATTGGAAGCACAAATCAGATGCATTTTCCTGTAATACTCTGCTTCCAATAGTCTGCTGGATGCTGAAGTAAAGGTTCCCTGTTCAGAAAAACAAACCTTCTTGGGGTTATTCTTGACCATCATAGAACTACCCTTTTCCCTTGCCCAAGCCTTCCTACAACACCTACTTTTCACTGACACAGTTAAATATCAACTAGCGATGTCACAATTTTCAGAGTGGCTAAGCCTATCTTGTAAGATTACATTTACAAGAGAGAAAACTGATCACACTCTCATTAGTTTCAGAACCAAATTATATTTTTTTTCTGTTGAGCTTTCCCTTGACAAATTTCTGTCCACCCACAAGCACAAACAAATGAGAAAACAACAACAAAATCCTGTGACTGAAACAAGCAGTTCCTCTCTCCAAACTGGAAAGGAATTGACCAAGACCATTAATTTTTAAATATTTGAGACACACAGATATCACAGTTACATAGGCGATACAAACACTATAGTGGATAGTCTCCAAATTACGCAGTCTTAGATGAGAGTATAAAACCCATTAAGTAATCTGTGTGAGTCCCACTGCAGCAGTCACAGAGGAAAGACTGGCCCTTTCATTCTAGAGAAATGAGTTGATAGTAACTAGGTCAGATTAGTGGCTAGGAAGGGATTACTTTTAGAAACCTTATGAAAAACAAAGTTGTAAGCAGAGTCAGTGGTTGAGATTTATGTGTCCCTTGTGGTAGGGATAAACAGAGCCTCAGTAGTGCCCTTCATCAAAGAGCATGTAAGCTAGAAAAAGTGGACCCAAGGAGATTTGCTGTTATTAAAATATTTGGGGAATGTGCAATTCCATAGGATCAGGCTGCGGTCACTTTCAGACTCAACCACGCTGTGGATGAAATGCCAGCTACCAAAGCTTCCAAATAATGACTCAACTCATTAAAAGAAACTCAGTCACTGTCAAAACCTCTGAGTAAGAGCTCAAATATTCAAAGACATCCCTCTCTTCCTTGTGGCTCTCCAAGTACTTGAAGTCGGTTCATGGCAAATGAGGGTTTGCTTGCTTGGTTTTGGTTTCAAAGATAACACAGCTTAAACTAGGAGGTAGAGAGGACTGTGCAGGTACAAGTCAGCGTATACAATTTTTGTCTTTTCCTGAAGAAGCCCAATCTGGTTTTGGGACAACTTTGTGGGAAAGTGTTTTATTTATGACTGATTCATGGTTATTATATAAAGCCTTCTGCTTTTCCAAATGGGTCTTGTGAGAGGATTTTAATAATACATAGTGACCCCAAGAGGGATAGGTTACAGTGCTATTAATACATCAGAACATGAACGTCTTTCATGTAGCAATGGATATTGTGGACTTCTCTCTCTGTAAAGTGCCAGCTGGGTAACAATTTTAAGAGACCAGAAAAGAAACACATCACTGTTTTGTAACACAAACTTCTGAAACCCCCCTGACTAATTTTCTCAGCTGTTTTTATCTTTTCTAGATAAAACTGTTTACAGATTAAAGTAATTTTACATAAATATTTGATGCTAGACTTCATTATGAATCTGGGTTTAGTAACAGAGACTAAGACAGAACATTTCACAGGCAGCATTTTCCAATACAAAATCATTTAAGCATCTGCCGGCTGCAAGAATAAACGTCTCTACCAACTTGTCAGAGCCTGTCAGGCCTATAATTATGTTCTACAGTATTCAAGAAACTACTTTTGACTGTGTGGGTACGAATTGCAAAAACAACAATACCAAATTATGAAGGCTACAAGCAGAACAGACTCAGTGGGAATGCGCGCACTGTTTACTGACAAAGGGCACCTTATCTGTTGCCCCCCTCTAATGTGCGCACGGGCCCTTGCAACTGTTACCTCTCCTATACCATCCTACTGCAAAGGATTTTTATTGCAAAACTGATACGCACCTCCCCTGCTACAGGGACTCCAATATCTCAGCATACCACTGACGGCCTCCAGCCATCCCACCTGACACCGCTACATCACGAGGTCTTAGGAGCCAAAGAAAGTTCTGTTAGGTCAGCTGCTTAATGGAAGTCCTCCAAAGAACATATTTAGCATTGGCAATTTAGGAGGTGACAGTATTTTCTGTATACGGCAGCCTGGTCACCCTTCCTACTTGGTTGATTACAAGGTGCATTTTGGAATCCTCACTGCAGCTTCAGCTGTAAATGCTATGCAGCCTTACCTCTCATCCCAAACTCTTTGGTAACGTTGCTTTGTACTGCTGTGGAACTTTCATACCCATCTTCCTCTGCACCCCGGACGGCTGGCTACATTTCAATAGTATGCAAACAACTTCCTTCTATCCTATTACTAACAAAAGAAGGTAGGGTTACGAGTTTCAGTATTTGCTGACTTCAAAGAACAAGGGCAAATACACCTTTTAATAACGTTATTTTGAAACTGAAAGAATGCATTTCCAGCTCGCTAATCCAAAACACCTTTTGATTCCCAAACTTTTTCATTATACCGACACAGAACCTGCATTTCTCTCACTTGCAGAAGGTAAAGAGAATGTACTGGAAGAATTAGTAGTTTTACTGCTTGTAATTAGCATGACAGTGATATTATAGACATTACCTAGAAGTGGCACAGTATATGCTAATTATATGAATAACAGAACTACTCAAAACCAAAACACTACTTCAATTTTAAAAACTTAATCTAACCACTTAAAAAAATCAATTCCCTACATTAAAACCTTGTTTTACCCAATCTCCAGAAATAACCATCACTTTTATTCAAAAAATGAATTTCAAAGCTATGCTGTTAGAACAACTATTATCTTAACTATTATTTAAGCTCTTTGGTGAAACTACCCTGCATTTGGGAAAAACACACCACCAAAACCAACATATATTAAAGGCTTATGCTGTCACATTGACATTAAATGACATAAGAATTTATTTCTATGATGCAATTTTTTAAAAAAGAATGTGACACTATGTTAGGCAGCAGACAGAGTTTAGTTTTGCCAAAATCCCCACGACACTAAGACGAGCAAAGAAAACCCTCAGGAAGTCAGACCAGAGAAAAAACACTCCCTCTTTTATCTCTGTCCTCAGTCTGTCGTTCACCTGGAGCCTAGTTCCTCTTGCACAGAATTCTGTGGAAGAAGAAAAAAAACCAAAAAACAACCAAACCCAAAAAAACAACTGACTTTGGTTAAAGTGGAATTAGGCTGCTCACATCCAAGAACTCAGAGTCATCATTTTCTTTCAAGAGACAATTATCATTCAAGACTGGGTCCACGTGGTCTTGTTTTGTGATGACTCTGCCTGTACTTAAGGAAGTTCTCTGTTCTGGTCTGGAATAGAGTTCTTATAAAGACATAAAAAACAGTGTTGCAGGGAAAATAATGTTTAAGTCAGAACTATAATCTCAATCCTGAAACAAGAGAAAAAGCTATAACAGTAGCTGCACAAAAGACGCAGTGTAAAAGATTTTATTTTATTGACAATTCTTCTCTCATTCTTTGCTGTGTTGGCTGTTTTTTAGTCTTGGCACATAGTCGAAACACTGTTCGTGGCTACATAGTCTCAATTTCTTTTTTGTTGTTTCATCACCCACAAAGGCCTTTTATGGCTTCATATCTTCCTATTGCTGAGCAGTACACCTTAACTATTTCTAAAAACCCCTCAGAAACGGAAAAATAAGAGGGGGGGCCAGTGTGTTTTAAGAAACTACAGTACAAACTGCTAAACAAGTCAGAAATCCATGACCAGCTTAAGGGAAATAATGCTTAAATGGGGAAGAAAGCTTTTGTCCATTCTCTTTTACAGCAGCTGAAGAGGATAATTTCATCAAGTGGTCTGATTGTTGCAGCAATCCATATGGCTGCACACTGAGTCACTAGTCAGAGGTCATTCGAATGGAAGCAGCCCTGCTCTTCCAAACACAAGCCTCTCTCAGCACAGAAATGGGCAGAGGCAATCTGTAGGAAGCTGTCAATATTTTCTATATTTCACTTAATGGAGAGGTAAGCTCATACTTGGCCTATCTGCAATCATCCAGCCACCTCTTTTCCCCCAAAGTACTACTACTTTTACATGGAAAAGAAGGCCAGGCAATAAGCACCACGTGACTGTCATTTGCAGTGTACAGCATGTCCTCCAGCCACATCAGGGCAGACCTAAGGACTCTGCTTTTCCTTCTACTCACCCCTGCTCCATCCACAGTCCCTCCCCACGGCATCTAATCCATCCTTCCCAAGCCGATTCCCATCTGTATCAAGCACAACCAGCTGCCTAACCTATCCCTTCCCACAACATTGCAGAGCTTTGCCACTTCTGCCAGTGCCGGGGACATTGGGAATGCTTGCTGATGCCATGAGGTACCATTTACCCTACTGGTATCTGCCCTATCTTTTTTTAGTCTCCCTCGGAGCTGCAGCCGAAACGGCAATAGCCATAGCAGACAGCAGGCAGAGAGGTGTCGAAGTGCTCAGATAACATGTTCTGCTCAAATGGCTATTCTCTGTCTCCTTTGAGTAAATTTAATAAGTTGAATGGAAGTGTTTTCAATGAGTAATCAGGCCCACTGCATATGTGATCATAGCTATTTCATTCCAGGAGAAAGTATTCTTCCATTTTCTCATAAGGCATTATATGAAATTCATCATGAGATTCCCAGCTTTTTGGTAGAGAAGAGGGAAGATTTGTCTTTATTGCAGGTCTGTAACCAAGGCAGTCAACCAGATTTTTTTATTTCTTTTTAAGTTAGTAGCAAGTAAGAAACACTTCTAGGCTAAGATTCAACCAATTATTTGAGACCTCTACTTTCAAGCAGATGAATCTCATTTTAGACATGGACTGCTGAATCCTACTCTACATGAGTTGACCAAGGAAGATCAAATGGGTACACTGGGTTAGAGGCATCCGTGCTTAGCTCTGCTGTTTGTTTAGATGAGGCTGCTAAATACTGAAATTGGGATTTCAGTAATAATTCAGAAAAAGCCTTAAGTGGATCAGTGGAACAGTTGAATATTTGTGTCTTAGCTTATTGGACAACTGTTCTGTGGAAGGCTCACTTTCTTGAAAAACAGGAATAAAACCTTTTAAAGATATTACCTTGGGGTTTGGTGGGTAGGTTTTTTTTATTTTAAACTAGTATCTTATATTACAGCTAGGTCAACTGAATGGTGAACTAGCATCAAAAGACAGTTTGGATTTTCAGGAAAAGTTACATTTTAATTAAGTATCATAGAATGGTATGAAGAACACAAGAATGGATCTCAATTTTACTACTGTGCTGCAGTCAAACTGACAATATATAAAGATATGCAAGAGAAATTGAGAATGCAACACGTATTTCTCATTTTACTGCACGTGCAGCTGTATCTTGTGGGTATTTTACTTGGGACCTAGAAGCTGAATGTTATTTTGCTATTACAAGTCTAATTAGGGAGGTAGAAAATGTACTAGTCACATAAAAATAGCACCATCTGAGCAGAACTTGTTTCTCAAAATGGGTGGTGGCAATTAAGGCAGAGATTGGTGACCTTGGCTGAAATATTTGACAACATGCAAATATTCAGGAAAATGTATGACTCCAGTGTGGAAGACCTGTCTTTGGACCTCTGGTTCATAAAGACACATACAGTGACAGACTCAGAGGTTAAGAGAAAATATGATACAACTCCTACCAAGGCAGGGGGGGTGAGTGGGGATGAAGGGAAGTAAAACAACAAGAGTTTGGTTTAAGAGTTATGAGAGATTATGTGGATAGAGCTATTTGAACAGACACATTAATCAGAAAAGAACTTTTCAGGAAAGATATCACACGTGGTAGAAGTCACTCACATGGGCATGCTACTGATACCACACTACAGTGAGGATGCTGTCATGCCATTACTATCATCACTTGCTGTCTACTATCTGCTTACTAGTAGTTGGGCAATGCATGCTTCCTTCTGTTTCAGTAGGATTGGTAGGAGTATATATAAATTATTATTGACATATTGAAGTCTTGATGGAGTTGATTGGTATGAAATATGGGTTTCTGTACTGCTGCACAGCAGACGGAGTACACTAAGGCTGGAATAGTGTAAACAAATGATAGAACTAGTAAAAAATGGGAAGTTCAGTACTGTCATTTGATATTTCAGCACTGTTTTTTATCGAAGAAGTGTGCCAAAACTCAGTCAAAAAGCCAAAACATCATGCATATTTTGTAGAACATGAAGTACCAGAAAATTTCAACTAGAAATGCCAATATTTTTAGTTTAGACATTAATGTCAAATTGAAACTCAAAGCTACACTTTGAATAAAAGCATTTCATTTTACATGGAATATATGAGTCTCATAATACACTGCAATGGTCAAAGGGGATCACAACAGAGACACACTCAAGGAAAGGCCTAACTTGGGGAGAGAACAAGGACACGCACCACCTGAATAGGAACACTCACAAGGAATCACAGCAAAATTCAGGTGAACAAAGATTAACATCAAATTGACCTGAAACAGATTGGTTTGTAGTTTCCCTCATGAGAAAACATGTTAGTAGAAAATTTCTAATGCCTCGAGAAAAGAAATGTGTGTGTGCATATATACATATATTTGCACATATAATATACATTTTGCAAAATAATCTCCCTACATAATCTATCATTTTCCTCAAAATCTACAGAGCGGAATAGTTTCAACAATTGCAACGAAAGCAAGTGGCAAAGAAGGGTCAAGCAGGGCTGGCAGTGATATTAAGGGGGCTGTTGCTACCTCCTTCCCTACTACACCGCCCATGGAGGCATCCAACAGCTCCCCTTACAGTGGGGAGAGGCAGCGTCACCACGCAGCCCTAACCCAAACCACAGCTGCTGCCAGCTCCAGGCACCGCGTCTTCCCCAAAAGGTGGCTGCTGTCTGGAGCACCTCCTTTATGCAGGGTGTGACTAAAATTGCTGTTGCCAAAATTGTCATCTTTGAAATAGTTTATCTCCAGGCACCAGCAAAATGGGTTTGGAATTTGCTTCATCTGATGCATATTGTGAGTCACACAGCAGCTTATGTTTCCTCATGTAGACTTTCAAAAGCAGGCTGATGTTTCTTAATTAGTGCTAAGCCTTGTTTTTTTGTCAACATTTGTTTTCCATTGTTTTCACTAAATGCTATTTTATCCTGCATCTTAAGGTTTTTTACCTTTTTTTTTTCCTTCCCCTGGAAGATTTGCTGTGTTTCTTTTCTGTGGAAACCCTGTATTTTGCTTCTTCTGTGCAACACACTACGTGTTGGGATCGTGCGGGTCCCTGGCTAGGTTCTTTCATCTCTAGGATACATAACAGGAGGCTGTGAGCCCTCTCTGATGTTAAAGTAGAATGAGCTTTAGTGGTTTTTGCCCAGTTGTGACCCCCTTAAGTAATCTCAGATCATATCAGCCCACAGACTGTACATGTCTTGATTTCATAATCGAAATGAAACATCTTGGCACGTCAGCTTTCCTCACGCAGCACTCCATCCCCAGTGTGCAACAGTCTAAATTATTATGGTAACAAGGAAAGAAGATGATTTTTGTTAAGACCCATGATAGCAGATCATCTGTGATTTCCCTCCCCCTTACAGGTAAAGCAACAAAGTCACTCAATTCTGTTTGTTCTTATAACAGTTAATTTACCTTGCTTGGTATTAATGTCAACAATTAATTGCAAGCTTACAGGCCTGGTGGTGGTGGCACTAATTAAATCCTGTACATGCCCTGTAGCAATCACATTGCAAATCACCTTCAAGTTGCGCATGTACAGCTTCAAGTACAGTTGTGGTATGGGAATGTTTGGGAGGAACACAGTCCCACTGACCACCACTGGCAACATCTGAGAGACACTGTGAACCTAGCCAAGGACATTTGCTGTTAGGTAAAGCAATTTCCTTTAGGAAAGAGGAATTACGTTTTGGGTTCTTCCATACTCTACAGTACCCTGCAGAACCAGGTCAAGAAGCATGCAGATATCAAAGAATAGGATTTATGCACTGAGTTGCAACTGCTTCCAGGAGTGGGTGGGCAGGGGGAGCAGCACCAGAAGTAATTCCTCCTTCTGTCTCCTAGGTAGGGAGGAATAGGAACAAGGATTAATATTCAGGAGGCATTTGCTAATTTGCAATGCTGGTCTTTAACTCTGTTTCTTGAAAGGAAAACTATTTAAAATTATTTAGCTTGGCAAGGCTGGAAAGCTTTTTTTGTTTTGTTTTAAATCTCTCCAACACTTCCCCTTCCCTATTATTTATTCTGTGTATGCTTAGAAACACTTATGTCAGACTGACTCTTAATTCTGCCTGGAGGAAGCAGCACATGAGACAAGTAGTACAGGATCTGAGATCTCCTCTCTTTTCTCTTACTGGAGACAGCAGTGACTCTCACATAGCACTCCAGATGAGTGGAATTTAGGGAAGCCAGTGGCCAAATTGAAGGTATGGGTGTCATAGCATTTATTTTACGCTTCTTCAGGGCTGTCACCAGATAGTTGCTGAGGATTCTTTTCATAAACAAGGGAGGGGATATGTCAATATATTTTTCTATTTGCTTTAAAAATGCTACATATGAATAATAAAGTATAGCAAAAAGGTATTTCTTTAACCTAAATAGACCGAGGTAATCCTAATTACACTGCAGTGTTTCAGACATAAAATGCCATTAAAAATATAGAGAGAAATGTGTTGTCCCAACATCATACCTCCTCAGATCAAACCCCCTGGTTCTCTTGAGGTTTTGGTCTTCAAAAGTATGCATAACTGCAGTTATACCTAAAATTAGTAAGAGCTAAGAAGTAGCAAACTGAATAAAACATAATGTATCCTTTTAAGCGTTCAGTAGTTATCAAGGAAAAAATTCCTTTTTTGGAGGCTGTACCTTTGCCCACATAAGGAGACTGAGCTACACTTGTGCAAAATCGAGGACCATTATTGCACACTCAACATCTTGTAACAAGAGAGGTAAGATGGTTATCTTATGTTAACAGAGAGCTCAGTCTTGCACTTGAGACCAGAGTTCCTCAACAGGTTTTAATCAGATTCTCTTTTTTCCCCTCTACTGGCAGAGAAACTCGGGAACATAAGGTTGGGTTCAAGTGCAACCTCTACCTCCCTGGACACTTGGATAAAAGTCAGCTTTGCTCTGCATAGCCAAGCCCAAATTCTAGCACAGCCACCAAAAGCAATACAGATATAGCCGTGGTTAAATAAGTCATGGAGTAACTCAGAGATTAAGTAGCTGTATTGCTAAGTTCATCAGCAAGCCATAGCTTTGCAGTGTAGCAGACATGACAAAAAAAAAAAAAAAACCAAAAAAAAAAACCCCACAAAACAACAAAAACCAACCCACCCACAAAAAAACCACAAACACGAACACCATAGTCATTTATCAAGATACAGAGCTTATTTAAATATATACACAGATATCAAATAGTATATCTCTCTCTTTGCCCAAGTCCTGACTTCCCTGCAATGTTATTAACATATGATGTATGCTTATGAATCAGTGCTAGAACTTCACGCAGCTATTACAGAAATATATCTGAAATGCTCCGTTGGCCTGTTTTAGAATGTGAAAGACAGAAACAAAATGGGTGAAAATATGATTCTTTCACATTTGGGAATATTTACCGAATAGTTTATATATTCTGAATGAATCTTATATAAGAGTCAACATGTTCAAACAACTAAAAATAGGTCTGAAAAACTTTGCTGAGCAAATTCACAATATTTCTTTGGAGTTTTATTCTTTAACCCATTAAAGGCTTTATGTTTTACCTAATTCCTGCAGCTTTTATTTGCCGCCTCCTAATAGTCTGGAAAACAATATTTCTAAGGATTTAAGCAGGATCCTAGGCAGATATCTATACCTCACTGCCTGATACGTAAATATGGGATTATATTTAAAATATAATAATATGTAATAAACTTTATAATCAAAACATAATAAACTTAAAAAACAACAACAAAAAACCCCCAAAAACATACTCCAAAGAAGTTAACTAAGTCCCTTAAGGAGGAAGTTTGCCCTTGGAGGACAAAACAGTATACGTGATCTTCTACTTATTCTCTCATTAACTAATTGCTTGAGCAAGTGAATGGGCTATCCAGATGCAGCAAGCTAGATTAAGAGGATTGCCACTGGATAAAAAATGATGTTTCTTGCCCAAGGAAACGGTTGTCACCATATCAACACTCAAAAGAGAAACAAGATCAGAAGTAAAAATCTGTCAAAATCCAGACAAATGACAGACAGAACTTAATGTAACATTTTAGATGTAGTTTGGAGCCATTGTTTCTAGTTAAGAGAAGGAATCATATTACAAACATTGTTACAGGCATGAATGCATCTTATTTAGATGAAAACTCTGAACAATGATCAGAAACTGGAAGAAATCATTATTGCTTTAGATTAGTACAAATTTCAACAGAGGATTCAACCACTGCCCTGGACACCTTTTCTGGTCTTTTCACAAATCCAATAACCAAGGAAAAAAAAAAAAAGTAAAATAGTGAAGTAAACTGTTGAAGCACAATGGATTCTCTGTGTCTTAATGTCATACATCAAGTATGGGTTGCTTTCTTAGAAGGTATGTTCTAGTTTAAGCCTGACTTGATAGAGGAAATCACTTAGTGAAATTCTACATCCAGACATCACAGTAAATATTCTCAATGGTCTTAATCTTTCATCTGTGATTATAAATACAATGGACTAACATCCCCTCATACAATTCCCAGAGTTCTGAACATCTGTCAGACCTACATGTATTACCTCACCAGAGAGGGCTAAAAAAAAAGGGGGGGTTACTCCACACTGAAGAATAAGAAACCTAAGAAAGTCAGGCCACCTGAGCTCCTTTACCTACCTGCTCCCCCCTCCTTTACACCATTGCTACGTATAATAAGAAAACATTACAATAAGACAATAAGTTTCTTTGACAGTGGACTCAAACTAGAGAAAGTTTCGCAAAAAACATATACAAATATATCTGAAAACCAACAAGAGTTTGGACTGAGTAGTACAGGGCTGATATATTCATTAAATATCAAAAGCCTGCCTGCAAATCACTGCAATCGCCAAACAGCTTTAAGATGTAGTCTCACCTAGAGTTCATCAAAGCAGACTACTCTCAAAGTGACAAAGACATTAGTAGACCACACTCCTCATCTTCTCAGTTTCTATTTCTAGCCTCACTAGCAATGCTGGGAAGAGGAGGATTTATAGATATTCTCAGAAGATCATGCATACTTTCAGATAAGTACTGTTCATACAGAATTGATTTGCAGTGTAGCCAAAAGTAAAAAAAAAACCAAAACATAATAAAGGGGATTCATGTTCTCCTTAGAAAACAGTAATTGTATTGGATAAAAACTAGTATGATGTAATGCCTAGACAGAAGAGTTACCAGTGGTTTCTAAAAGAGAGGAAAGAATATTTTCTAATACCTTATGTTGGTAGTAGCACTTGCTGCAGAATAAACAGCAGCTCTTACTTCAAAAGATTTTAAATTACCTTACAAAACATACTTCCAGAAATCATTGCCTTTTTCCTCTGGGATGCAAAATGACTAGAGTAAAGGGGATTAACTGTACATACACAAGGAGTTGGTTCAAGACAGACCGAGCTGCACATCAGCAGGGAACCTCATTATCATCGCCTCCAAAAATACCCAAGATAACACAAAGGCCACAGTGATGGTTTAACCCTGTATGGAGCTAACCCATATACTAGTCGGCTAGCAGAAGACCTGGGAAGGGGCAACAAAGTCTACAGCAAGGATTTACTTGCACTCTCAAAAAGTTTGCCAATGACACCAAGCTGTGATGTGGTTGACACGCTGGAGGGAAGGGATGCCATCCAGAGGGACCTTGACAGGCTTGAGAGGTGGGCCCGTGCAAACCGCATCAAGTTCAACAAGGCCAAGTACAAGGTCCTGCACATGGGTCTGTGCAATCCCAAGAACAACTATAGGCTGGGAGGGGAATGGATTGAGAGCAGCCCTGAGAAGGGCTTAGGGGTTTTGGTTGATGAAAAGCTCAACGTGACCTGGCAATGTGTGCTTGCAGCTCAGAAAGCCAACTGTATCCTGGGCTGCAACAAAAGAAGGGTGACCAGCAGGTCGAGGGAGGTCATTCTGCCCCTCTACTCTCACAAGACCCCTGGAGTACTGTGTTCAGCTCTGGGATCCCCTGTACAAGACAGACATGGAGCTGTTGGAGAGAGTCCAGAGGAGGGCCACGAGGATGATCAGAGGGCTGGAGCACCTCTCCTGTGAAGACAGGCTGAGAGAGGTGGGGTTGTTCAGCCTGGAGAAGGCTCTGGGGAGACCTTATAGCAGCCTTCCTGTACCCAAAGTGTGCCTACAGGAAACTTGGAGAGGGACTGTTCACAAGGGCATATAGTGATAGTACAATGGGTAATGGCTTTAAACTAAAAGAGAGTAAGTTTACATTAGATAGTAGGAAATAATTCTTCACTGTGAGGGTGGTGAGGCACTGGACCAGGTTGCCCAGAGAAGCTGTGGTTGCCCCCTCCCTGGAAATGTTCAAGGCCAGGTTGGATGGGGCTTTGGGCAACCTGGTCTAGTGGAGGGTGTCCCTGCCCATGGCAGGGGGGTTGGAACTGGATGATCTTTAAGGTCCCTTCCAACCCAAACCATTGTATGATGATGATTCTATGATGATTAATTAAAAGCACTTGATCTTGGCAGAGAGCAATTTCCAGGACATGTTCACAGGGAACAGGCTGATTTCTCCAGACATTTCATGAGGATTCTTGAGAAAGGTGCCCTTCCTAAGGGTAAAGATGCTTTAAGCAGCTTAGGAAAGGTCAGTGTGTAGGAATATCTTAATTTATTAAAAAACATCTTCCTCTTACATTATACTTCATTTTTCTTGATAAAAAAAAGTCTTAATTTTAGAAGCATATTATGAACAGTGGGAATAGAAGGGTAGTAAATTCAGAAAATGAAGCAACAAAAGCTGTGTTGTGCTAAGACTGAACAGAGGGGAACTGCAGTGTTCTCTGCTAAGAGAGGTCCAAGGCATGGGGAACTTCCCAGGAAGGGCATGCCCTCAGAAGAGAGATCCTGACCCACAAAACCTCTACCAGGAATGAATGCCACATAGCATTTTAGAAGTAGAAGTGAATACAGTGTGCAGCTGTAGCTTCACAAAATATCAAGCAGGGGAATTTACTTCCCTGAATTAGAATGTGATTGGCACAGATACATGTACAAAGCTCCTATCCTTGTCAACAGTTCTGAGGTATCACTGATGGCCAGAAAGACATCTCTACATACTCTTAGGTCTCCAGCAACTCAAGATGTTGAAATGGAAAACACACACTAATTTAGTATTAACTTAAAGCTAACAAGAAAGCTGTCACTGACACAGCTCTAGTCAATGCACTAAGAGGTGAAAAGTGTAATATTTTTGTTCTGCTATCCCTAGTGAAAAATTTGGAAATCAAGTTCTTACATAGTTTCTTATTCTGCTTAAGAGGACTGATGGCCTACCTGCATTCCCTGCAATATACGGGCTGACGCAGCTCTGCTTTACCTACCTTGATGACATTCTTTAACCATTCACAACAATTTCTGAACATTTTGAACATGTATTTGACATGTCCTGATGTTAGTCTGAGGACAATTTGTAAGCCAAAGGGCACTTTCTGCTTTATTTAAAATATTTACAAAAAAGCAATTATTTTAGTGCACTAAGCATGTGAACTTGGACAATTTATTCTATTCAGCCATAGCTATGTAACAGGGGCATTCCTCTAAAGAGAGAATTGGATGGAACATAAATTAGGACTGCTTTACTATACCTGGTTAGAAATATCTTAAAATTAAAAAAGAAAAACATAAATATTTTTGTTTACACTAGTAATTCTTTTATATACTTCTTTTAAATGCAACTTTGGACACAACCCAAATTTTCCCTTAAGTAGTCTTGTAAGCAAGCTGCTGTGAAGCTTCCATTGTCGCCCTTTAATAAGCATTTTGTTGCATAGCATCAGTGCAACTTCTGCCAGGGAAACACGTTTGTACATACATGATGATGGGACTCCTGGTGAAAACCAGTAACTATATCGCCTGGATTAAACCCCTGGTTCTAAAAGTGCTACCTTCAGAATAGTTCCTGAAAGTGGAAGGCAGTAAAATCTCTTGTCCTTGTTGCCTGGGCTGCAGATTGTCTGACCCAATTTCTTCATTCCCATTAATGCTCTTTAAATCCTCCCCGACACCTGGATGAGCCCTTTCACTTGTCACTCACACAAACTATAATCTTATGGTATCCCTGTAAGCTCATCCTCTCAGGCTTCTTGGTAAATCTTTTTCACTTGTCCAAGCACCTCCAGAGCAATATAAAAACATATGCAAAATCCACATGGATAACATGCATGCACACGCACACAGCTTGCAAAATTTAGATGTGCTTGCAGGCTAAATCCTTCAGGTATAGAGATCTAATACTGTTTGCCTCAGTCATGACACTCAAGTCCATAGGACCGTTCCTTTTGGACTTTGACAAAATTACGACAGGTCAAACTTATGGTCTCAATGATAATACCCAGCAGCTCAACTGGAATGGTTGTACCAAGTTTTGAAATTAAGCCCAGCATAAAACAGAAAGTCTGGTGAGACTTTTGAAAATGTCACAGCTCAGCACACTGCAAGTCTTTTGCATGTGTGAAGTCAGAAGGCCAGATTCATAGCTTCCCTTGCAATTACTCATAAACCCCAAAATTGTATCGTGTACCAAAAGGCTCTCCTGTAATTTGAGGGCAATTTATTCTTAGGAGGGGAGGGGGGAAGATGATGAGAGAGAAACCATGATGAGGATTCCTGCAGAGATGTGGGGTCAGATTTCTCTCGTACCCAGAAGGTGAACTGAAGTAGCACATTACATCAGTGCTCCTCCTTAGCCAAACCCCAGCCTCTCAGGGTTTGTTTCGCATGCCACCTTCCTGCCCTGGCAGGGGAAAGGGAGGAAAGCCTGTAATCTAAGGCTGCCGTCTGGGCAGTCTTTATACGCTTGAAATAGGTGATATCATAATAAGAAAATCCTGCTACGAACGTGTAACCTAATAACAGTGTCTGTTTCCGTCAAAGGCTTTATATTTGTCAGTTTTAGCTTGTGTGAAAGATTACTGTATCTCTTTTATAACACAGCCAATGTGGCTGATAAAGCAAACAACCTTTAAACACGTCTGGTAAATGCTCCTTGTCAATAGTGCAGCTCTCGGTGCTGACAGCTAGGGTAATTTCCCCTTCGTGCCTTCCTCGTCATTGTGCGTAATTGACATTAAGAATTTAGACATGTCAAGCAAGGGGAAATAAGTGAATTCAGAAAATTTGCAAATACAATCAAAATTCAACTTGCCTACATTACATTATCAACAATTTTCTCTCCCAGCAACTAACATGTCTCTTTCCACTCCCGTTCATTTCACCGTTTGAGATCACCGTGCCATTCACAAGTCATTCCCGAGAAGTATTGGCACAGATTTTGGGCACTCTACTCAAAACGTTAAAGACTCAGGCTCTTTCCTCTAAGTTCAGAGTGGCCAAGTTGCATAAGCCTAGTTTACACATCTCAAAAATCTTCTGCGAACAAAAGAATGTGACAGTCCTCTTCCCAGCTTTGCTGCAGCAAAAATATTGGGCTCCCTAGCCATTCAGATATGCAGATTCATGGGTTGCTAGCCTACTTAAATACCTCAAACTGGTTCATCTTCTCTAAGCTATGTGGCAGAACAACGATTAAAAGGCCTAAAAATTATTTCTTCCCTTTGTCAATCCTACTCTTTCCACTTTCTCTGCTTCCCATGCATTTAAGACCACCATGTCAGTCACAAAAGATAATTGAATATTATATTTGCATACTGAAGCACCTATATTTTGGGCAAAGCTTTCTACCAACTCAGAAGCAAACCCCTATTTTACTAAACCCTATTTCACTAGAAAAATAAGGGTTCTTTGGTAAAGAGCGTCCGCAGTGTTCGTCATACAAGTTACTGGAATAAAGGATGTTATCACCACGTGGCATAGAGGGTATTGACAATGACAAAGCAAATAAACGCATAAGCCTTTAATTTGTCAAAACTTTACCCTTAAGTACAGAGTCTTTACTTCTACATGGATGAGCACCTAATGTCTCAGACGCCAAAGACTGACAATGCTACTCCCAACCTTTTAACATTGGGGTTGGAGTGATTTCGTCATCTATTCGCCATTTTTTGGTTGCGTCACATACAGACAAGTGCCAGTTTTATCACCAGTGAATAAATCAAGTGAGACAAATGGAGTAGCTCAACATAATCTAATCTTCCCAAAGACAAAAAGAGGAGTTTGTCTATTCATTTGTACTTGTGATGCCTTAGCTGTCACCAGGACACAGGCATTTGTCTATGTACCCACACAGAGGCACAGCCGCAGATGCAGCTGCAGATTGTTAAGCTGCTTTTAGCACCTGAGACATACGAGTCCTATTAGCAGGTTATTCATGCCAAGCCTTCTTTCCCCTAACATAGCCAATACTCAGTTATCTCGCCAGGATTATCGCTGCATTTAATTATGGAAGTTGTCCTCTGCAACATCTCCAGCTCACTACTTGGTATTTTTGACACTGCATTTCTGAAGTCTGGACCGGCTGGAGTTTCACTTGGGAAATGTTAATGTTTGTGTTTTACAAAGATTACTTCCATTATTATCTCCATTCTCTATTATAAAACATATAATAAATACAGCACCGCTGCTAGTAGCCAGTAATTTCGTGAGCTCATTTGGACTGTATTGCAGTGGTATCCAAAGCCATTTCTGAGACCTCTGTTTTGTATGGCTGGACAGGGCACACCAAAGGAGGTATCTACCACAGCAGCCAGAACTCCTGCTTCACAGAACCCAGAATAAATTATCTTCACTTCTTTGTCTATCTTCATTACAGTAGTGTAAAAGAAAGGGAGTCACTGAGACATTAGCAGAGCTAAGTCAATTTTTAACTAGCCAATGTAGTGTTTCTTATTACTAGAAAATTCTGAATCAATGAAGCCAAAATTTTTCATAGAAGATAGCTGGTTCCAAATGGACCTTATTTTAGGGTATAATTTCTATGTCTTTGTATTTATTTGGGGAGCTATTTAATAACTTTTTAATAGGTGAAAGAGAAAGATCCCCAGAATGAAATTTAATTTTATTCTGACAAGAAAGTTAAAGGGGTTCCCTTCTTTGGTGCTGAAACTAACAAGTTCAAGTAGGCTGTCTCAAAGTCAATTTAGAAATTCACAGAGATTAATATTATCCCATCCCAAATAACTAGCTAGTTTTTCATCAGTTGTGAAGACGCCTATACAGAATATGCACAATATAAAAATATAGCTGACCTCTATATTTTTCCAAAAATTACTTATAAGCATGCCTGATCAGCCCCTCGTAAAAGACAAAACCTTATCAGCTATTGGTATTAAAAGTGGTGACACTTTGAGCTCAGATGGATTCTGATTACACATTATCAAATATTTAAAACAAAAGTCGGTAGGCTCCTTCACAAGCACACTGTAGACAAAAAAAATTGTCACAGTCTTTTTTGTTAAGTTTATGCATAAACATACATTTGGACGAGGTATTACCCAATATACTAAAAGATGCATCTGAACATTTTTAGATATTAAAAGAGGATTAAAATGCAAAAATCTTTTCAGAAATTCTGGCTCAAGTTCACAGGTAAGGGTCACATTAAACCTGGGAGCAATAAAGACAAAAGGAAAAAAAAAAATCAAGAAGAAACACACACTCAGAAAAGATGGGAGGAAAAAACCAAAAAGGCATTTAAATAATTTCACCATTTAAGGTGGGACTTCAGAGACAAAATTCAAATCCATTTAAGTAGCAAGACACTAAACGAACTGCAGTAACTGCCATATCACAGACACAATTCATGGGATGTGTTACCAAGGAGATAATGTTAATAGGGAAGAAGCAAGAGAGTAGGAGTGGAAATAAATAACTATTCTTTATGCCTTTTGTGTCATTTGTGTTCATGTATATGGAAGGATAAATAATCTAATTAAAAAAAGAAGTGAAAAAGCATAGCTCTATATTAAATATAGTTACTGAACGGCTAAAGCTTTAGCTCAGCATAAGGGTTTTTCAAAGAAATCAGTTCAGGCAGGAGGGTTGTGGCTTTTTTCCTGAATACCTTTTATTTATGAGAAGATGAGTGCAAATGGTTTAACAACAAGCAATTTTTGGCAAAAATAACGGATGCACCAAGCTCCGAGTACTTCCTCATGTCCCCACAAAGTGACAGCTATAGTATTAGCATGCTCCGCCTGAGGATTTTCTAAACAATCAGCAGCATTAGGTATACTCCCAGCATAAGAAAGCCCTCACACTGCAGCAATGAAACCCTCATCTTTCTCAGTTCTGGCGACTAATTATTAAATTACTATCTTTATTGAAAGACAGACTAAATGAAATGGTCTGATAAAGCTGTCTGTTTAGAGATATTTCAGCTTCAAATGAATACATGCCTTTTTTGCACAGCAATTAACAGAAATGATTTAGATTTAAGAAGGGTATCTCATCCAATAGGTGGTGCTAGCAATTTCTCCAGTTATCTAAATAGCTGACATAAGTATTTCTAAAAAAAAACCACCAACAACAACAAAACCAAAAAACCCAACACAAGAAAACCCCCACAACCCCCCCCCACCCAGTAAGCAGAACCAAACCCAGTATTCTGGCAATACCATGTTTATCATCTACATGTATATTTAATGTCTTTGAAATGATCAAGTTGATTTAAAAATTCCTCCAATGTTTTCAGAAAAAATGTGTCTGATAACACCAGCTTGTGTGTGGCTGCATGCACGTATTCCCAGGAACAGCTACTCTACTTCCAAATTTCTCCTGCTATTTCATATGCCCATCATTACTTAAAGTGAAAAGGAATGTAATACTACTACAAAAGTTGATCTCTAGCCTGCTAAAATGATATTATATTCTCTCTTTCAAGTCACCAGATTTTTTTCTAATCTTCCAGTTGTAATATATTATTGAAACAGGAACTGGCTTCTTAAGGAATGCATGAAATAGGGGAAACTAGTATCCAATTCTTTGATTTTTTTAGATATCTTATTTTGTTCATCTTCGTCCAAGAAACAAAATGTACATATTTATTTAGTTATGAAGCCAAGACTAAGGTACATCTTCCTGTAAGCTGTATACCACAAGTGAAAAAAGTAACTCTGGTTTGCATGAAATGAGAAAGAGGAGTAAAACAATTAGAGATGACAGAAGTTAGATGTAGGACCAGTTTTATGGCAAAATATGCTGTGAATTATTAGATTAAAACAAATGAACAAAAGCCCCTAAACCACAAAACCTTGATAGTTGAAAGAATAATAATCAAAATATATTTGATGTCAAAATACATATGTATTCAGAAGAGAATATTTCAGCTCATCATCAAAAAAAAATCCTCTAAAAAATAATCAAGCCTATAATGCAGTATTTCACAATTTTAAAAGTTTCCATTTTGGAGAAAGTCCAAAAAAATGGGGCGCTTTGTTGTTTTTTCACCTAGTTATTAACCATACATAAAACTACATTCTTCATATTTTTGCTTGTTTTCATAATTTCTCCACCACCAGTTTGACACCTAAGCACAAATTCATGAGGTCAGTGAAGTTATTTGTCCGTGTGGCTAAACCGTAGCCTTCAGTCTCTAAATACCTACACTAAATTGTCATTTCTCAGATCTTTCATTATGAAACACAGGGAAAATTCCTGAATTTTCTCAGATACTAGGTAAATGAACAACACTAAAGCAAAAGCAAGCATAACATGTCACAAAAAGTACTTTGTTAATTATTTCAAAAATGTCATTTATAGTGTTAGTTATTTATGATAATATTTCATAATGTAATTATAAATGTCCTTTGACATATTTCTAAAAGCAATGAAGTCTTAAGTAATAAAAAATCCTCACTGCAGCATTCTGCTATTACAATTTTGCTAAATGTGGCAGGGAAACCATCATTTTTTCTGTGGGCGAATTAGTAAAAAGGTGTATTAGTGAGGTTCCTTGCATCTTCTAAGAGCACTCTGGCTTCCTACACTGGTTTAGATTCAACAGTTTCTGAGTATGCTTGAATCATTAGCATTACAACAACTCCTGAGAAGAAGAGAAGAGATAAAAAAAAAAAAAAAATCAGACATTTCACCCATTGCTGAAGCCCTGCCCACCTGAATTCAGAGATTATTTGTAACAATGCTAAAAGACAACATGTGAAGCTTATTGTATGCAGCGAAGAGAGTGATTTGGGAAAGAGGAATGCATCTCCCAGAGTGGTTAACATCCCAAATCTTACAAAGAGGCGCAATTCATGGCTACAAACAGGTTGAATGCTGTAGCTTTCAAGCTACTGTGTGTGAAGCTTAACGCCAATATCCAAAGAGGCAGTCCTGCCTGCTTACTCCCTATCCCCAGCCACACATCCCTAGACTCTTCCCATCCACCGGAGCAGGAATCAGCTCTGCTGAAAACCCATCATGGCTCTCCTACAAGTTTAGCTTTCACCTGGATCCGACTCACCACAGAGCTGCAAAGGCAGTAAGTGGCTAGCACAAGAGATGTGGCAGAAATAGTCAAGAAAAGGGCACCTCACCTCTTTGATGAGGACAACAAATGAACATTGAACCACAATTTTGCTTTTATGTGTCTGTTATCCTCGAACAAAACAAAAGCCCTGCGACATTCTATGTCTCCATACACCCAACATATTGAACTTTTTTTTTTGTTCAGTATGTCTTCAAGCTTGCAACATCCTGTGACCTTAACACAACTGTTCCAGAAGAACATGCATCTCAATCTCTACTACACTCCCCAACTGTTGTGTACCTACATGGCTACTTATAGGCCCTGCTGAGAGAGGGTAACAATTCTCCAACACCAAGGTAAGCAGAAAAACTGCCTTCGCTATAGCCATGAATTCTAGTTCATGCAACAATCCGACTTCACTTGTAAATACAGGAAGTATGACCCAACAATATTACACAATGAAATGCTGCAAAGCTACCAGATTGAACCAGCTTCCTTAAGCATTCCAAATAATTTCCTTTGGGATTTGAGACATACTGGCAGTAATCATCTTTAAAATAGAAAAAAAAATAACCCACCCTACTTGACACAGGTAGGAGGACAACAGATCCAAGACCTGCCAATGTAAGTTGAACACATACTGCGCTGGATTTGTTCTGTACTTCATTCCTTGCACAGCTGTAACAGCTCTAGCTAGCTTATGCTGAGCAGGCTGACATTGTTTAGATATTCTTGATAGCGTGAAACTGTCATAGCAGCATTTTCAGACCAAAGCCCTGAAAATGGGCTGGTGTACATATATTGCTGGAGAAGAAGGAAGGTCTAGCAGTTTGAGCGCTAGTCAGAAATCAAGGACGTCAAATACACATTTGTCTACTACACCAGAACTTTCCTGTGCAACTCTGCTCATCCACTTTCCCTGCTACGTGTAAAATGAACAGTAGGATCGTGCAAGCCTGAACATCCTTCACAGGAAACACTGACAGTGAGAGTGGTTATCATAGTACAGTGGGCATTTTCCTCTTTTATTTTTCTTCCAAGTTATTGGAAACAACAGTTTTCCCTTCCTCTTGAGATCATCAGAGCAGACATTATTACTTTTCCTCAGGGTTGTGTGGTAAAGATAAAAATCTATCAAAACGGTTAGAATTCTGGATGCCACTGTTAACACGACACCTATGAATAACCTTGACCTTGGAAGAGCAAGATAGAACGAAGTGTGTTTTCAGTTACAAATGGGTTAATCAACTTCAGACATGATGCTGTTAAATTCCTTAGATTTCATTGTAAATCAGCTTTAACACTATTTTGCATGGACCCCAATTAGCAAACTGAAAATCGCTGGTAATGGGTTAAACCTGTACTTTCATACCACAGTTAAAATGCATCTACAACATACACCCCTGTTGCATTACCTTAGATCTATAGCACAGTCATAGTCATGTAAATTACTAAGCAAGAAACACAAATACAACATTAGGTAGCCATGATGTTGAATGGCCCAGTCACACCTACACAAATTCCCTGATGTCTATGAGAAATCACGAAGTTTACAGCCTGAAAAGACTTTTCTCTTTGAATCAGCAGAGATTCACATAATGGTGGTCTTGCATCTCCAGCCCACTGCGTACCTCCCACCTTGCTCCTTGCCCTCAAGCACTCCTAATGCACAAACTGTACTTGTCTCACAGTCTCTTTATCACTCAGGAAGCTTCAGTCTGCCAGGCACAACTCCATCCATTGTGGTGTTGCTTCACAGGGCAGACGCATTCAGTGCCTAATTATTCAAAGGTGCTGAATTTCAATAAACCATATTTCTCAAATGGGTCCACTTTGTTAGATGGAAACCCTTTTAGTTTGACTGGCAAGTTGACAACTTGGCATCCCCTCATTTTAATGAGCTACATAGCTTTTGAACAGAGTTTAATTAAAATTGTCTATACTACATACACTGCCCTGCAGTTTATAGTATAATTTTCAGGTCAGATGTACCTATCAGCGCTACCTTTTGACAGTCACAGTTCTTCCAACCAAGTATACTAAATATTACTCGACAAAGGCTGTGAGAGCCACTAGATAGCAGCAAATCAAGCAGCATGTTCATTAGTATGTATGGTATCCTCTCCCCCCACCCGTTTGCGGCATACGCAAGCGGCTGCGCTGTTAACATTCACTGTGCAGCCCATACAAAGGCATACTTGTAAATGGAACATATCACAGTAAAAACATAGGCTTTCCATAAACTAAATATACACCAGAAATGCATATATCAGGTAACAACCAAAGGCTGCTAACAGGCAAAGTATCAGCAGTCTCAGCAGGAGGAATACAAGCAGCAGCAGCAAACACCCCAGCTCAGAGACTACCAGCCAGATGCCATACTCACACGGGGGGTCCTGCAGAGGGGCCAGGGAGGGCAGAGACCTGCCACTCAGCAAACGTCTGTCTTCAGAGAAGAAAAAAAAGCTCATCTCTACATACACAAGAAAGAGAGCCCACCCTTATGTCCCACGCTGCCCCAGGGAGGGCTGGCTCCTTCCTACCTCTAATGGGAATGGAGAACACCTGGGCAGCCCTCTGCTCCTCAGCACAGCAGCCCCATTACCCTGCCCCAGCCTGGGCAGGAACCTGCAGCAGCAGCCCCCTCTCACAGGCAATTTGCTCTAACAAGAGCAACCTGCGTTGGCCAAATCAGCACAAACTCCTCCTTTATTTAACTTAGAGATGAGTTAGGTTTTGTAGGGAATGTACCCTTCTGAAGGTCACCCCAGTGAGTGGTGATTTCTAGAACTAGAGAAATGAAAACAGAAAATTCTTCATTGTGGTTTTCAGTTCTCTTACTACTTTCCATGCTGTGCCATGGAGGGTAGCAAGCGGACTTGCACTTTCATATTTTACTTGACACCAAAGCTAGTGATGCGTTTGTAGAAACCTCGTGAAATGAAGATGACCACAAAGCCTCTGGTAACAGGCATTTCTGAACTCACATGAACACAAGAAGAAGTATAAATAGGAAGGAGAATATAGAGCTGGGCAGAAATTTACTACAGCTTTGGTACCAAAGAACATACAAGAGGAAAAGAGGAATTTCACTGGCTTCTGTAAGAGGCTGTGGAAAGATTAGATCAAAGAAACAAAGTCAGTATGGTGATATTACACAGTTCCTATTACCTTGTCTGGGACAGCTGGGGTCAGGCCTGTCCCTGCAATCACTCAATCAGCGTTTTGTTCCTCTCTGTGACAACTGCTAAGGAGACATGAAACACTCAGGCCTTAATTCCCCTCAGTGGATAGGCACCGCAAAACTCCAGTTAACGTCAATACTGGTTTTGAAATAGCCAGCTACGTGGCAGGCGAACCCAAAGGTGCGCTTCACTCCACTCCACTGGAAGGAGGAAGCAAGCTGCCAGAAAAGATCAATGAGGGATGAATTGTTTCCTGTTAGGGATGTTTACAGCATGAAATATTTAAGGCACTCTGACCATAATGGAAGTGACTTAAATTAAGACTGACATAGACTTTGGGAAGCGGCAATTCCTCACACCAGAGCCTCACCCTGAGCCTCTGTGTTGAAGACCACATTAGCTGCAAAGTTTCAGATTAGCAACTGAGTTGTTTTCCAGCTTCAGGGTGTTCAGAGCTGGGCTTTCGACTTGAAGCAGCTCTTCAGAATACATCTTGGAAAAAGATGGTCCACCTTTATGCAGAATGATTAGCATATAAAGATAAGGAGAACTTTCTATCAGTTTCACCTTCCAGAAAAAGAATCATGTGTGTGCTCATGCAGGTGCATTTGCTGTATGCGGGTGGGCGTAAGAACGCAAGGGTGACTGTGGGTATGTGCAAGCAGGCAAGTGAAAGATAAGAAAAAGCTATTATTACTAGAGAAAACAATTTACAGATGTTTGTCAATAACATAGAGCATTATTAAAAAACGCCACGTAATACTAGAAATGAAAACCCAGCAGCACTGTAAAAAGTGGTAGACATGGAGGAATGATGAGAGCAATTAAATAAGAGCGATGACCGATCTCTCTTCCATATCCTATTGCAGATCCAAGTTCTTTCACCCCCTAGATAAATCATCTGATCAATGAAAAAAGTTCACTGTCATTGCAGCGACCACAGACTCATCAGTACGTGCAATATAATTAGAGCTACCTTTCACGTTACATATCAACAGCGATCAGGCTGCATACTGCAAATGCCTACTACTGCAACCATTTATTGGAAGAAGCAACTGGTAAGGTTGCAATATGTCATATTCACAGCTTCATGAAATCTAACCTCAATCTTCAGGAGACTGAAACAATATGTAAGTTGAAATTAATCAGTAAGTTGAGGATACAAGTACATCCCCTCGTGAACTCAAATCCTGAATTCAAAATGACTGATCATGGAAAGAGATGGATACATACTGGGTAAGGCTTTTATGATGTTCTGAAAGCAGAAGTCCATCTGAGTCAGTCAACTAAAAATATAGCTTAAAAAATGGAAGAGGTGTGACTTACTGACAAGTCTTCTCACCCACTCTTTTATAGACTTAGAACACGATAGATAGAAAATGGAAAAACATTTTGGTAAATTGTAATTAGGACTCCGCACACAAATTAGTAATAGAACGGTGAGGGAGCTCCTGCAATGCAACAGCTCAGGTCTCAGCTAGGAAACACAGCGAGGGGGGAGAGGATGAGCCAGAAGAGGCCCCACAGTGGGAGGGGACAGAAGGAGACACCGTGGATCCTGCTGCATCTCCAGCACCAACTGTCCTGCTGCAGCATTTATCTGAATGGAGAAAAGATCTGCTAAGGGAACCAGGAATGCAAAGGTGAAGCCTGAAGGACTAGGTCTACTCAGCTTCTCCCTCAATTATTTTTCCTTTCCCTCTTTTTTTTTTTTTTTTGACAACTTTTAAGATAGGGTTTTCACAGCCACTTGTTCTGGGACTCCAAATCTGTTAGTTGCCTATGTGCTTTGCTTACTGTAGCAGGCATTTCGAATGGCTGACTCAGAAGGATGGCTAATAACTCAACTTCTTTTCTCAGTTCAAGTTACTGAAAAGCTGGGGTCCACTCTCAGGTGTGTCTGCTCAGCTTGAACATTTGGAGAGCTGTAATATCAAAGAGGACATAATTTCTAAACTATCCTGAAGGATGATGTTCTCATTCCAAATACCTAAATTAAATCTGATCTTTACATAACATATATAAAAAGCAGCAAAGGGTTTTTTTATCGGTGGATTGAAGAGTTTCTCAGTTGGTTCCCTTTGTCTTAAATCTTTAGGGAGGCAGAAAAAGTTATTGTTTTCCAAATAACCTATTTGGAAAGGACTACAGTCCTGATCTCCAAATTCTAGTTTTGCAAACAAGTCTAATTCACTGAGGGTGGAATCAGGTCACCACAATGGTGAAAACTGTTCAATAACAGTTCATGCAAGACAACTGGGAAATTAAAATGATATGCACAGAATCACTGTTGACGTTGCACTAAAACAGAAAAAAGCAAATGTACAGAATATACTTTGTACTAGCAGGAATCAGGATGGCTAACCCAGGCATAACAAATTCAAAAACAGTAGTGAAAGGCATACAAGACTGAAGGAAGACAGGGAAATTTGACAAATATATAACCAGCTCAAGAATACTGTAGTGTGTAAAAGTCATTCAACGCTGGCTCCTATGCTTTAGAAAGGGAACATCCTATCTGTACCCATTGCTGTTTTAACATGAAGGCTATGCATAGCTGTACCTGAGCTGGCCGGTGTTGTGATCGGCTGGGAGCTGTGATGTATTCTCCTTAAATCTGTCTCCCGGTGTCCAAATAAGGTTACCTACTAATCCCGTCTGTCCTTGCAGCAGGTGAGTTTGGCCTTTTTACAGAGGACCACAGGACATCTATGACTAACACCAGTGGTGCTATGGCATGACAATGACAGATGGAAAACATGGAGTTACCTGGGTCATGAACAGTGGGCTTTTCATAGTTGTTAATACACACGGCAGGCAAATGCATGGCAAGCCATGCTCAGTGGTTTCCCCCTTGAATATCAAGTGGGTTCATCCCTAAGCAAATCTTGAACGCGTTTCTGGTGTTTGGTCAGCAGTTTTAACTTTGGGCCAGAACTCAAAGTAACTCTTAAAATGCAGGGAAAAAAAATATTCTTAGGGAATTAGCAGTTTCATTTGGCTTTCTTTTTGGTGCCTAGTGGAAAAGCTTTAGATCTGTCCCAGCAACAGAATTGTAGAGTTGAATAAATGGGAGAACTCAATAAATATACAATAAAAATAATGTTGGCAAATATTTGAGGAAAGAGAAAAGTCCCAAGAGTACCTAGTCATTGAACTAACCACAAAAATCAATACACTAACAGCAATTGTGTGCTTCAGAAATTGCAGACTACCTGCCAAGGCGTGGTAGTCAAAGGAATTTGAATTATATTTATAGTCTTCTAATAGGTGTTCCAGTCTGTGTTGCAAGATTTCATACCAGTAAATGTGGTTCCTCTTGCATTTATTTTTCCATACTTGTCCACTCAGAATGACAACCAAGAACCACCTCTCAAGCACTCTGGTACGGAAAACGTGCTGAAGGATAAGGCTTTAATAATTAAATATTTGCAGCAATTGTTTCAAATTACTTGGAAGATGTTAAAAAATGCTTGGAATTATTGAACTATTTGTTTGACACCATCCATTGAAAAGAAAACTCTAAGTGTGAGCTCTTGCAACCTGTCATACTGCTTCTTAGATGTGTTTCCAGTGCTTCACGTCAGTCACAGATGATAGGCCATGCTCTAGGGATTACCTCTCCCACGATGGATGCCTGGTGTACAACCAGAGAGCAGGCTGTGAGTGTGTTGTAGACCAAGGCTGGTCCCTACAGGAGGAGGGAGGCAGCAGGTACCTCAACTACTTCTCTTGTGAGGCATTAAACCAGCTCAGGAAATTAACAGCAAATAGAGTCAAAGGGAAGATGTTCCTATTCAGTTCAACACAATGAAAAACTTAGTTTCAGATTAACCAGACTCAAAATTAAATACTCTGTTTGCTTTTTCTACCAAGAAAAAGAAAAAACTGGTAATAATTATCTGAAGGAAAATGTAAGTTTTTCAAGACAAGTTTTATGTTAAAATGTTTGCAGAAAATGTAGTACTAAATAGTCATATGAACCAAAGAAATCCTCTTTCATTTGCAAACTGCTTGAAACTGTTGCAAAACCTAATCCTCTCAAGAGATATCCTGTTTCTAAACTACAAAAACAAATCACTTGTGTGATTTTTTTGAACTATTTTAGTTTCCAAGTTCAAACCAGAATAACAAAGATAGTTTCCAAATTTCAAGCTATAAGGGCAAGCATAAACAATATCTCAATTTTTACTCTTTTCTATGCTGGATCAAACTTTTTATGTACTGTTAGAAAATTTCAGATGCATGTCTTATCACATAACATCCCAGCAACCTTACTACGTCTTCTCAAATCATGGCTTTTAATAGCAGGCCTAAATTTAAAATAGAGCAATGTGTGAGATGCCCAGTGCTATATTAATACGTGAGTATCAAAACAACTGTCCGTGATGAAATATTGCTGCTGAGACATCATAATACAAAACAAAACACAAAGATGTCATGTATAGAAACGGGACTTAGCAACAAAAACTAAATGGAAAAATAGTTAAGAGATTTTTGCAGAGGGCACGTTACCAAAAACCTTTTTAACTGTTGTGGTAATAGTTGTAATAAATAGCAAAGCTTTCCCTAAAGCCGCAGAAGGACAGGCATACCAGGAGCCCTTTCGTTTGCCATTCCTTATGTATCCCACTGTGAAAACTTCCATCTAATCTTTGGCTTCGTGCCTCTCACCCCAAAACAAAAACTGAACAAAAGAATATATTTTCCTATATACTTCTGCGTTACATCTGCCTTTTAGTTATGCACCTACAGTTTCCAGTACCATAGGGAAAAAGCCTGCTGTTCCTGCAAAAACAGACTCCACTGAAAGATGGTCTTCAGAGCCATGAGAACATTTACGGGTGACTAAAGTATGCTTAGAGAATTGTTTTTCTTGGTTTAAGTTCAACTTGGATTCCAGCTCAGTTCCCATTCTGAAGGAAGGACATTACAGACCAACCACTTGAACTGAAGAAAACCCCAAATAAAGCTTGTTAGGAGTAGCTGTCTCTTTAGTTCAGACATTTTGACTTTAGTGTACTCACAAAAACAAATTGTGCCAGACACTCTGGGTATAAACATTTCAAAATCAATCGAATCATAGTTTATGATAGGAGCTATAATAATATTTAGGTAACAGCATTATGACCAGATTAAAGGTTGACTGTGCATCTAATTTTATATTTAGCAGGTCCCTTAGCTATTCTCACTTTTAGTGCTGAGGTAATAGGATCTTTTTGCTAATTAAACGTTAATATGCAACAAAGGAGAAGCACTGGAAAACAAATCCATTTGGGGGCTTCATATAAACAGCTCTCTTCGAATACAATTAAAGTGTGAGAAATCTAAAGCCAGTCTTAATGTGCTAATGAGATAGGCGCTAAGCCATAGAGCAAACTCCAGACCCACTGTAACCTGAATGCTGGATGGGCAAACCTAATTAGCTTAATATCCAGATGCAGACCATCAGGCCAGCAGAATATTATTTTATAAAGTGAGTGCTTCCCGTTTAAAAGGAAAACCCTAGTGGTACAGCTCCTGCTGGAGGCTGCCCAGGGAAAACAGCGTAGGCCTGGAAGCAGGAACCGGATTTGAGAATGCAGCTCTATCACCAAGTCCCATAGCCTCACCAGCCACATCTTTTTATTTCTCTGACTCAATTTCTCTATTTATGCCATAGAGCTGAAAATATTTTCTAGCTTATTTCATAGAAATATTGTGTGAATGATGTAACATGAGTGTTAAATGTTGTTAGTAGGGGACTAAATAAACGTTTGGTAAAACATGGTATTGCTACTTATTGTTAATAGCACAGTAACATCCAGAGGTCTCACCTGGATTCAGACCTTCACAAGGCAAACCACTTCATAACACACTACAGAATACAGTTTCTTTAAAAAATAATAATAATAAAAAAAAATGCAGTTCATCATAACATAAAAGCAAGTGGATACAGAAAGGAAGGGGAAGATACGATGAGTGAAGGCTCACCACAGCTGTAAGGAGGCTTTATCATCACATTCATTTAGGTAAATACAAAAGGAATCGAGACATATCTTTAAGATGTGCACTTAAGTATTAAGAATAATACTTCACATCTACAAAGTGCCCTTCATCTGAAACTGTTCAAATATTTAAAGATGATAAATTGAGCCATCCCACCTTTGAGACACAGGGAATCATAATTGTTTTTAGAATAATTAATGTATATAAAGACAATGGATTCAGATGAAGAAGCCGTGGCTGTGTTGAACTCTGCGGTTCTGTCACCAATTTCAATCAAAGCTAGGATTTCACTCAGTATTGTGAGGCTAGAAGAGACTTTTACGATAATCAGATCTGTCCTTGTGGATGAACTGACGCACATTTTTCCCAAAGACATAATGATGAGTTGCAAATCAACATGACTTTGGGATAATCATATTACTGAAGACAACAAACAGTGCTTTGTTTTGTTTCTAAGCTAGAGGCTTCTCACTGCCATTGGCTTGCTGATACTTGGGTTTTTATTTTCTTTTTTCTGTAGGAAATCTCTCACTGGAGTTTGGTTCCTGCTTGAGGGGTTCTCACCTGTATCAAATCTGGTCCTCAGCTTGCTCCATTTATTGGTGTGCACCCAAGTGATTAAGTGGAGAGAAATTCCCAATGCGGCTATTGCTGGTTTTTACCATGGAACATTTCAGATGGGCATCTTTTCTAATAATCTTGTGGGCCTGCAGATCATACTACTGATTCTGATACAAGAGAATTCGGATACAAGAGAGAGACAAAGTGTAGTTCAGTACTGAAAGTGTTTGTGCATATATATCCATATAAGAAATCTAAATGTATATTATAAAGATAAAGTTATAACTTGATTAGAGTAAGAAATTCTAAATGAAGGAATCCTTTTAATGCTGTATTAAAATCAAATTTCACCAATTAAATGGCAGCTGACAAGATGTCTTTGTTGAATAATCAATGAAAAATCATCAAAGAAACCCAAAAAGCAAGGCTGGAGTTGACATGTTCTATTTGAGAAAATATTAAATAGGGCAAATGTGGCATGGAGTAGGGATGACAAGATTCCTTGGGAAAAAAAATCAACAATGTTTTGGAGGCAGAGCCCATTCACATTGCCAATGTGCAATGAAATACTGTCTCGGAACGTGTGAGATGACCTAAAAAATGCATGCAGTAAAATGTTTCTTTTAAGTTGTTTAGGATTCTGTTTGGAGATTAGCAATTTTCCCAGTATGGGGTCAGCTTTCAGCAACTTCTTCCGTGCAAACACATGTTGCTAGCAACACAAACATGCTAAGCTTCTTTAGTTAGCACTTACACATTTCATTTTTATGATATTGACTAATACTGCTGGCCTGTAAAAAAAAATTAAAATAAAAAAGAAGTAACTCTAACTGCACTATGTATTATGGACTTTCATAAGATATGTTACTTTTTAGAAATAAATAAAAATAGGAGGTTGAATGTGTCCTTTATTATTTGTAGCTTGCTTTTTTGCAATTGAAAAAGAAATATTGAAGACTTATGCAGCCTTTCAGATTTATACTCTATGAGCTATGAAAGCTCCAGCATTCTCTTGAAGAATGATAAAATGTCAGCAGATCAGTCATCTAACGATTTTTAACTCCCAAACCATATTTCTAAGATATTTCCCATTTTTCTAACCTTATTAAAACCAGGACCCTTTACATGTTAAATTCTGAGATTATCTGCAAATAATCCCCTTTATTTTAATAACTACATTCATTTCTTGACATTTTCCTTTTTTAAAATTACAGTTTCAATTATTTGTGGGTTCATAGATCTGCTCCTGCATTCCTTAAGAAAAGTCAGAACGTGTGTAGCATGAAACCATTATACCATCCCAAGAAATTAAAAGAAGATTATAGTTTCCTCTCAATGCTTTAAAACATTTATCAGGATAAAAAGGATTTGCATTTGTTGTTCTGCTTAAACTTCACAAGACCAAAAGAGTTATTTTCCCTACTGAGACCTTGCGTGTAGCATACCTGAAAGGGAAAGACACTGGGATGGTATTGTCTTAGTCTCCATTTATTACTTTTACAAACTCAATGTTTTAGAGATGGCCTCGAATCCAGGTTCATGACAGGAATTGCTCTGCTAGGAAAGTGTGGATTAGGATGCACTCTTTATGAATGTGGGCTATTATCAGGTTTGGCAGGACCTGACAGAGGTGACAACGTCTCCTCAGGTGAGGGCTGTGATTCAAATAGCAGAGCTATTACTCAGGGCAAAAGTGAAACGCATTAGGCACACTGTGTGAGAAACTCCAAAAGGAACAGAAAAGGCTTTTGCAGATCACATATGGTAGAGGTAGCGCATGCATCTGGAACAGCAGAGATGAGGAAGGTTGAAATCAGAACGTGAAATATGGTCACAGAGCTGGGTGAAGGTCACAGGTCTGCAGTAATGAGATGTCGCAGGCCATGGATGACAGGCCTGGGCAGTTCTATCTGACAGCAGCTTTGACTACATAATAACCCAAGCCATTGCAAAAACATATTTACCCTAAAAATGTCAAAGAGGAAAAACTGAAAATGTTGTTAAGTCTCATAGTCAAATGGTGACGGACTTATTGCGACACAAATTCTACTTATAGAACATATGGCAATAACTAATTCATGGGCAGATCAAAATATATCAAAACAAAAGATATAACCAAAACAAAGCTATCAGCAAACACGTTAAAATAAAACTATGTAATATTCTCTCTCATTTCTTTTTTGTGACTCCACCTAGACAGTCACTGATACCTACATGCAGCGAGGCAACTGTATAGAATCATAGAATCATAGAATCATCTAGGTTGGAAAAGACCTTTAAGATCATCAAGTCCAACTGCTAAGCTAACCTTGCCATCCCACCACTAAACCATGTCCTTAAGTACCTCATCTATCCTTCTTTTAAATACCTCCAGGGACGGGGACTCAACCATCTCCCTGGGCAACCCATTCCAGAGCCTGACAACCCTTTCTGTGAAGAAATTTTTTCTAATGTCTAACCTAAACCTGCCCTGGTGCAGCTTTAGACCATTCCCCCTGGTCCTATCGCTTGTTACCAGGGAGAAGAGGCTGGCCCCCACCTCACTACAACCTCCCAGTCAGAAACTTAAGACGACTTCTAGAATACTTACCTATTTCAGTACAAAAATGTCCAGAGCAATACTAAATCATACTTCCCCACTCAACCACCACTTACACAATAAGACATCCCAGGTTCCAAATAACAAATCTAATATTTTTCAGTATGCTAAATCATCAGATTACAGTATCTCCATGATCTAACACAGTTTAAACAGCAAGGGGGAAAAGGCAAATCAAACAAAACAAAAGGCAAAAGCACACAAGCAAGATGCTCCTGTTCGCTTCTAATAGGAGAACCAGAGTTCAAAGGGTATATAATCTCCTTGTCTAAGCTGTCATGAATAGGGCTTTAAAATCTCTGTGATAAGATTATGTTTTCTGACAAGAAGAAAAAATCCTTTAGATACACCCTGCAGATGAAAGTTGAGAAATTCTGCTCTAAGTATTGATAATATTTTAAAAATGCTTTGCAATAAGAGCTGAGGCATTCAATGTACTTTACAAATTAATTCTCCCCCTGTTAAAGAAGAAACTGGAAAAAAAAAGATTGGCAGGATGGAAAAAATGAGGAAGGAAAAAAGGAAATCTGCAAGTCATCATTGCACAAGTGACTCACAGATTATCCTCCCATCTTCTGACTCTTTTCCATAAAATGTGGCAGAAGAAACATTGCAAAGCAAAAGAGCAGAGGGCTGAGCATGGAGCATGTCAGACAGCTGAAATTAAATGAGGGGTCAGCAGTATTTCCAGGCTGACATGCCAAAGTGCAATTTCCTTTTCCAAATTGGAGGTTAAGTGGGCCAGAAGAAACTCCACAGTAACTGGAAGATGCAAAGGAGGGAATGAAAAGGAGAATAGAAAAAAAAACTTATTTATGAATGATACATCCAAGCAAAAGAGTTCAAGGCAGCAAAGAGGACAGGATACTTATCCACAAAGAAACTTTTCTGGACCTTAATGAGTGCAGTTACTACAGAATAGAGAAGGAAGAAGACAGATTGAAGTGGATTATGCATGTTGTTGGACATGAGGAGGCAGCACCTGGTTAACTCTAAGTTTTCAAATTATTAACTCTAAGTTTTCAGGTGAAGCAAAAAAAGGCACAAGGTAGAAACCAGAGGGACAGATGAAGTCACAGAGTTGTTGTGTAATTAGAGATAGAAAAGAATCTACCTGGACTTTCAGCAGGAGAGGTCAGAGGAGGAGGAGGTAGCATTAAGGCAAGATGGACAGTTACTGACTTCCTTTCTGAGTTGTGACTGTATGGCTAAGTGCACACGCAGGCAGCAGGTCTGGTCTTGTTGATTCCTTTCAAGCCACGTTATAAATCAAGTAGTAATCCCTATTACTATCTCTCTGAATTAGCATTCCCTCAGGGCATCTAAATTTCTTCTGCATATTGAAGTAATTTTGCTCTTTGCTGCTCTCCAACAAGTTACTGGCTGGAGCATTTTGTAACTGTCAGTATTTTGACAGCGCCTGATCATTTACTTATATTCTGTCCTTACCCTAGAGATTAAACTTCTCAGTGGCCTGCAGCACATTGGCCAAGGACTAATCAGTACAATAAGGAAAAAATGGGTCAAAAAGTCCAGGTAGAAAGAACATTCCAGTTCACTCTATTACATGAACACAGCCTTTCTACTGTCAAAGCCACTTTCCACGGCCACTTCCCACTTCATCAGAGCATTGCTGTCCACAGAGACACAAAACTGTAGCTTCCGTAAGAATTTTGCTTGAAGCTTTACGTCTATTCTCACCAAACTGTACTTAGTGTTGAGTATATCCGTAAAAAAGGGGAAAAGAAGAGAGTTTGTGTGCCTTTTAAGAATTAAATGTATGTTTACATTCCTGGTGAGAGAAGGGAAGACAGGAAAGGTATACTCAGATCCTCGGGAGGAGAATAAAAGCATGCATGGATCTCAGAGAATGAGACCTCGAGAGTTCATGTATGGGTCTTAGCAAAAAGAATCTACCTTGGCCCTGCAAGGAAAACAGCAAGTGGATCCCAGCAGAGCAGAACTAGGCTGACAGAAACAGAAATCACATGCCTGTATTGTAGTGAGAGGAAGCCGATGTTGCACATCAAAAAAAAAAAAANNGGAAACCGAAGTTTCAAAAAAAAAAAAAAAAAAAAAAAGTGCTTTTTAGCAATGTCATTTACAGGTCATTTGTGCATGCTGCCCCTTACCTATGTAGTAAATCATCAGTGATTTTGGGCAATTAGATGTGCCTCCACTCTCTGGCTGATGAGATCCCTATTAATTTTCCGTGATAGAACTGGATTAGAAGTGTTCCCTACATGATTTAGGAAGTTAGTATTTCTTCACATCTCTCTTACGTAGGAAACTCGCTGCTTTTTTCTAATAGGATTTTCAAACAGCTGATTCAAAAGACCTCCCTTAGCAGACAACAGCACAAACCTACTGATTTTTCTGAAAGCAGCAAATTCTCCCCAATGGTGTAGATTTCCCACAACTGAAGTTGTCAACCAGAAAAATGTTCTGTCTGTGTGCAGGGTTCTAACCCTTCTTCATTTCTTTCATTTAGTTAGCTAGGCTTTAATATTGCAATTACCTAATTTCAGGCACTTTTGTTTGAAAATTCTGGAAAGTATGACTTACCTGAACTCATGGGGCATGTTAGAATACCATTTTCTATGTTTCTCACACTTCTTGCACTGGAATACATTCCTCCCTACAGGGCAAAATACATTTCCCCATCTATTTCTTTAATACTATAATTCTCAAATGGAAGCCACACACTACTGATAAACAGCATATCAAAACTACCACCAAAAAAAAGAAAAAAAAAAAAAAATCTGCCACTTTGTTTTGTAGGCTCAAGTCAATGTAACAGTATAAGCCACTTATCCTTTAATCTTCTTTTCATAGTAGCAGAACACTCAGAAACGCACTATCCTGAATTTCCGTTAGTAGGTGTTCAGTAGCAGCAGGGTCCCATTAAACCAGGCTGCCTTTTCTTTGTGCTGTAACCGTACTCACACCAAGGACAAGATGGGAACATCTGCGTTTCAATCCTGAATGACCTTCCAGAGCAGGAGTAGTAGCAATTACATGTTACCACTATGAGCACTCTGACTAGGAAGACAGGTTAGCATTTTATATGTCATTTAATTTTGTTTTGTAGTGGCAGCTGGTATCTGTTCTTTGCCTGCAGAGCTGAAAGCATGAAAGACTATTGTCCTATGACAATATCTCTCATTTTAATCTTCTATGGTTTCCTTTATGTTCAACCATCAAGGGCTACTCTAGAACGCAGTACAATATCCCATCAGTTTGAGGTAGAAAGAAGAATTAGAAAGACTATGTCTACATGAGAAAGTTTTCTAACACAACAGAAGATGATCAGTAGATCAAAGTGGTTGGTGCTTAGGCCCTTATATCTCCACTGTACTTCAGATTAAATTTAATTTGTTTTCTTGGATCAAAATATCCCCACTATGTATGTGGTGTAAAGCTCTCCAGCAGATTGATCCTTATTTCAGACCCCCCCATGCCCCTTTTAGAATTTTAAGTCCTCTGGATACATATCCAGATTAGAGCTTTTGATTGCAGTTCTTCTGAGAAGAATTTATGTAACATGAATCAAAATCACACAAGAGAAATATACCAAGAGGTGGCAAGTGGGGACAATCAGAGGACTCATTTCCAAACTGCACTGCTTCTCTGTATCAGAATGCTAACATAGAGCCGCCTTTCATTTCGGCTGTAATGCAGTAATTAAAAAAATAGTTGAATAATGGGAATAAGTCTGCACTGGATATGGAACATAGAAAGGTGTAGAACTGTGAAAAGAGGAACTTACACCTGAGCACTATGACAATTGCATGGATTTATTCATATCACATGGGAAACCAGAGGTCCATCGCTTAACTGTAAGGTATGTGTTTGCCTATCACATTTTAGACAGTGAACTCAGATATACTTTTTTTGGGTCCCATTTTTTCAGCTGAAAAACTACTATCTGAGGAGATGCATACAAAATTTCACAAATATGTATCCTGAGAGAGACACTTCTATGACCTCAAAGTTTACCCAACTGTTGTAGACGCCTGAATATGCTAATGGGAATATTATTTCCCCATTCTGGGATCCAGCAGTTTTCAACCCTGTTGGTTTTCCAAATTGCTCACTTTTTTTCAGTTCAATAAAGCTGTAATATTTGCTAAGGGCATTCAACCCTGATGGGCTAAGACATTGTGGTATGTAAGAGCTAAATTATTTGGCTGAGTTTTGGAAGTGATTTGTGGTCCTGGGAATTACTAGCTGCCAAAATATTTTAAAAGAGATGTCTGTGTAAAAAAGAGTATCTATCAAAAATATTCTTGTTTGAAAAAGTCCTTTTACCTTTGGAAATATTAAATTATTTCTTTTTGGAAATAATTACAGCAACAAAATGAACATGAAATTTTTTGTTAACCTGAGGTCAAGTTGACCCTTTATTTGTATATTAAAATGTTAGTCAAGACTCCTGTTAATGGATTTTATGAATGGACAAAAGCTTATGTAAATGGTATTCTTATACTCTCAAAAGACTAACAGTGATTCTTCAGGATGGGGGAAATGTACTTCTGATGATACAGCGCTCAACGCATCATTCCACAGACCCATATACTTCAACAGAAAATTAGACAGTTTTTAAATCTTTTAAAATTAACTCCTATGTAGCAATGTCATTAAAGAGGCTACTGGAAGTGCTAATGCAAGTTTCCTTTTGAGTGGGACAACGAGATGAATTCGCCGTGCGGAAGCCTAGCATCAATCTTGAGCCCTTGCAGTTCTTTAGCTTTACTCTGAACATTATAAGTGGGGTGGGTGTGACATGTAGACCTTAGGTTGGCTGTGAACAGTGGCTGAGGAGATTCTGTAAGTCAGCTAGCCACTTCTGTTTGGCTCATCAAATAACCTACAGAAGCATGAAAAAATATTTTCAAAAAGGGCTGAATTTCTTCTCAGGTTGACAGTTTTGCTATAATCAAGTCTACACTCAATAAAACATATCTGAGTAATTTGCTTGTAGGGTGCAACCAAGCAAAGGACAGTATGGAAAATAAAACAGCTTGAAAACCATTACTAAATAAACATTTCATCGAAGTTTGCACTTAACACTGTAACATGACCTTCCAAGGAGGAGGAAAGAGAAGTGAAACCAGGGAGTACCAAACTGTAAAAGACTATGCTACACTTTGGTTCCAGCTGAGGGTTTCTTATTCTAAGTTGTCTGGTCTACACCAAATGCTAATAAACATCTACAAAAGCTAAAAGGTCTCTAGATGTTAAATAATCTATTTGGTACCTAACTTAGAATCATAAACTGAAATACAGAGATTTAATAACAATTTAAGGCAGCCAAACCAGTTCAAAAGTGCAGGCAGGAAGGGCTCTGGAAACACAACATGGAACTCAGAACAAAGTATAGAAGTCTACAAGGAAGAAAGCCTAGTACTCCAAATCCATAGTTCTGATCCAAACTGATCCAGGTCTATAGTTCAACTTACTGTATTTTGAAGCAGAGGATGCAAAGACAGGTATTACTTAATGCAGACATGAGAAAAATTAGAAGGAACTATACAACTCCTAACACCATTTCAAAATTAAAATTCAGTAAATTTAAAAGAAACTTAAAAGTATTTTCTCACTCTTTCTACACTAAACTTGAGAAATTAATTCATCACAAGAGGAGGCCAAAAGAAATGCAGTGGAGTTGGATAACTTTATTAATAACATCTGGAACAATGCAAGTCCAAAATGTACTTCTGTGGGAATGGGAATCTCATTCCTCGCCCCAGAAAGATCACTGCATCCCTTGAATGTTGGGGTGTTGGGGTTTTTTTGGGTTGGTTTTTTTTTTTTTTTTTNNNTTGGGGTTTTTTTGGGTTTGTTTTTTTTTTTTTTTTATGTTCCTCTCATGCTTCAAATGATGACCACTCCCAGGTAAAGGTGTAAGACTTGAGGAACCAACAACTTGATTTAGGGTGGCAAATTCAACCATACCCTCCCCCTAAGTTCTTCAGAAATCGCTCCTAATTCTTACAAAGTAACTGAAAATTAAAACATAAAGGAGATATGAGACCCAGATCCCTGGCACTGAATTTGGTTGTTGTCTGTTCATCTAGAAACAATTATGCCTCTTCTTCTTTACCTTTCCAAAAGCTACAGGAAGACCTTTTTTTTTTTTT
>VXBL01003111.1:434182-486622 GCA_013400195.1 Aramus guarauna
TTTTTCTTTTTTTCTCCCCTCCCCCCCACCCCCCTAGCAAAATTGAAAGCTGAAAACTTATTTCAAGTTGGGTGATATTTTTCCTGTCATTTTATTATCAAAATACATACAATCTCTTTTGAAAAAAAAATGAAATATTTTGACTTTAAATGATTTTTTTTGCATTTCTTAAAATTGAAATTATTTACAAAATTCAGCACAAATACAAGTATATTTTTATTAGTTTGAATCTAGATTGTTTTGGGCTGATATTGCCCCAAAATTCAATAGTTTATTTTGTTTACTATTTCCTCTGGTGAGCTTAGATACGGAAAATTCACTACTATGGCTCACACATGTAGCAAGTACATGTTTGCAGATATAGTGCAAAGAGTCTCGACTAGTTCCTTGTATAGAACTTTCTGGTCCCTTATTCCCCTGAAAACCACTTGATTTCAAAGATCCATCACAAAAATAAGTCGATGGATATGATGCCACTTGCAGTGCAGCTAAATTAAACATTTTAAATGAAACTTTTTTGTATACCATTCTTTCATTGCATGGACATTTATCCACCAAAGCTAAGACCCAACAATAGACCTACTTAATATTGTACAAAATGCTGATAGAAAGGCAATGCTTAGTGAAAATTTTAATTCTCTGAAACAAAACTCATAACTTTAAAATCAAATTTCCTGATTTGATTTAGACAGAGGCCTCAGACTTCAGCTTAAAAAAAAAAAAGTTTGATAAAAAAAGATCCATTATTTTGGTTGAAAATTTAATTTGATTCACTGAATTTGTTTTTTAGAAAAAAATTTCTTTATAATTATATTTTTCACTTTTGGAAAGAGGGAATTTAAATGTTTTTTCACTACCTTTTATCAATTAACTTCACTGTAAAGAAAGGAAGGTTTAATATAAGAAAAAAGCAGAAGAAACTTTCAATCTTTCTTTCATTATCAGAAGAATGCGAACTGAATAAGAGAACGTAATTCATTCTCTAAGATTTTAAATTTTCCCCTACATTTTTTCCATTGCCCAAGTATGGGGAGTTACCAACCCTACCACCAAATTCCTAACCTTAGTTTTCTACTTACTTTCATTTTCTCTGGTTCTTAGTCAAAGAGTGTTTAGTAGCTAACAAGGAAAAGAAGATGACCCTAAAATAGTCCTGGTTTTTTATACTTGTAAATGCAATTAAAATTTCCATTTGAAACAGAAGAATAAAATAATTTCATTTGTAGTTCTTTCAAATAAATCAAATAATAGTTTTTCAAAAAATTCTACCATTTAGAAAACTCTAAAGCCAGAGACAACCAAAGAATTAAAAAAAATAAAATTGGTAGCCAAGATTTCTTTTTGTTTGAAGCATTACCACAGACTTTCTCAGAAGATTTGACCAATCATTTAATCATTCTGTTCCTCATTCTTAAAACAGAAGTAATAATACTGGCTTGCCTAACAAGGATGTGATATGGCTTTATGTATTAAAGACAGTGAAGTACTTGAAGAAGTTTGTTTTGAAGTCAAACTGCCAGACATTATAGATAATTTGAAGAACTGCAAAGCAGTGCCATCTTTATTAAAAGGAGGACTAAGAAAAATGTTTGTATCACTGTGCTGCATGTTTCAATAACCAGGGTTCTGAAAATAAGCTTCTAACTCATATTTAAATATTTAGAAAGGCAGTGTGGTTTTAAAAAGCACTGATCTCAGTAGCTCCCCAACTGGGATGATGAAAGATGTAGAAGTCTAATTTTCGTCACACCTTTAAACTTTACTTAAGGCCTGGAACTAGGTTTTCTTCTAATTATGTGAATTGAATTTTCCATCATCTGAGTATCTCAAATATTTCACTTTGCATAGAAGTACAGATGAATATTCAAAAATCAGTTAGCCTTTTCCTCCTCCGTAGGCATAACACAGCATTACTTCTCAACTGTTAATGCAGCGGACAAGTCGTATCATCTGCCGTTACTCCTCGCCTCACACTCCCCTTTTGCGAATCTTCAGAGCTCAAAGGCACAGCCTGAGCATCACTGGTTACTCTCATCGGACAGAGTAAAGCCTGCATGCAGGTAACAGAATTTGTGCCAGTAAAAGAAAACAACTCTCATTTATCAGGTAATGCAACCACCTTTCCGTTACAACCTATTTCCTATGTAGGATGCCAACTAACAACATATATCACCTGTCAGTTTCTATGGTACCAAGGACCCAACTCTTCGCTTGCAGCCAGAAGCTAAATATATTGAGGAGCGTGAGCGGAGGAAGGGCTTCAGCTTTGTTACAAAGGAAAGGAAAGTTTTCTTGCTTATTGGTCATGCCATGGGGAAATGTTCCTTGGAAACAGATCAGAGAGATTCCAGGCATTCCTGCACCATCACCGCACTGGGTCTGCTCACTCCAGCACCGGCCTTGGACTAAAGGTGGGGGGCAGAGGAAAGAACACCACGAGCTTGATTTATTGTTTCTTACAAAAAAGATGACACCACGGCGAGTGAGATTAAGAGAATGTTCAGCATAAACAATCTGAGGAGGAATGCAAAATGCGTGGATGATTATCCTGAAATGGAGACTCTGCCTGAGCCATTTTAGGTGCTTTTAGATTTCAAAATAGCTCAGGAGTGTTAAAGACTAAATCAGAATCTTTCCTGAGACAGTATTGTAGAAGCTAAGCCTCTGTGCGTAAGGGATGCCCCGGTAAAATCTGAGAAGGGGAAAACTCAGGGCCTTATCCACAGCTGAATTTTAAAGAAGGTTTCTATATTTTTCTCTTCCTTATTTTTGCACTGAATTTCAATAGCAGTTGCCTTTCTGAAAAATCAAAGGGAGATGAGGACAGATGGATCTAAAATAAACACAGAGCTCTTACTTGTTTGTGAAAAGTACACAGATAGCTGAAGGCAGAATCTGTACCAAAATTATTGAAACCTGTAAGTTTTAATTAATACCGTCACAGGATCCATTTTCAAGCAAAGCAAAAACTATTGGAGAGTTTGACGATTGTGACCAACATCCAACCACATATTCACTCGGCAACAAAGACAGCAAATGCAGCTCTACATAATGAAGCATCTCGATGTCCCAACATCAATATGATGCACTGTCATAGCATCCTGTAAAAAAGCAGAAGCTAATCAATTCACAGTGAGTATTAAAAGAACTGATTTGGAAAGCTCACAGTAAATGCTTTGGGACAGATTCTCTACCACCAAACTGCTCTTCTGCTGAGGACAGTATTTAAACAAGGAAGCCAACAGCAGGCAGAGAATTGCCCTGGCCAGCGTCCAGCCAGCCAGGGGTCTGAGCTGCAGCAAGCAGAGGGGAAGAAAATAATTGCAGCATGCTGTATGCCACATTGTCTGTAAGCCCTTACAAATCAGAGCTAACAGGGTCAAGTTAGAGCAGCCTGAGTGCTGCTACGCTCTCTACCAAGAATGCCACCAAGAGTCAGCGAGATACAGAGTATGCCACAGTATCACCCAGCTGGGGAGAAGGAGGCAGGCAGCAGGGGCAGAGAGAGGGAGCCCACAAAGACAGACACAGAGAGGGCTGGGCCTGAAGTATGGAAGGCAGAGGAGCTCCCTATTAACGTGAGCACTTTGGCAGACCTCTTTCAACAGGGGCCAGCAGCAGCAGAAGGTAGGGAACTCAGGATATGGCTTGCATTTTCAGCTATTTGTCTGACTAAACCAAACTGAACTGCTTCCAATATCTCACATTTTCTGTTATTGGTCTGTTCTCCTTTTTTTTCCCCCCTATCCTTAGCTGCTCCATGTGTCTCTGGAGGAGAAGGGGGACTGCATTTTGGCAGAGGCAGCATTGCCCCGAGGAAGACGTAGATGATTTTCTCCTTTTGACTTCCACAGCCTGGGAAGGAAGGAGGGTGCAGAATAGAGAGCAACTGGATTGTCCTCTTCTGCTGCTCTAGTACAGCTGCAGATAGCAAGGGACAAAGCTGCACACATCATTCACAGCTTACAGGACACAGAACAGGGCAGTCATGGGAAACAAACGGAGAGTCAATGCTTCCTACTACCTCTCCATAATACTGAAGCCCATCTGAATATTTCATTATTAAATCATCAGGCTCAGTTCAGTAAACATTTTCCATTCATGATTCATTCAAAACATTCCTCTCAAACCATCATCAACAAGTTGCACACCTCTGATCCAATGGGCACTTTCCAGATGGAACTCATCATGTTCAACTTAGCTTCATCAGATCCCAACACAGCTGATTACTGGAACCAAACTGAGCATAAAGTCTGTTGCCACCACTGATCCCAGTCAATAGCTTTTTTAACAGCAGGAGAAATTTTGCAGGGAAGGATGACATCCAAGGTCATATGGAATAACTGACCAGAAGCTACCTACCCAAATAAAAATTCAACAACTAATTTCAAACTACCTAGAAACTAGGTTTGAAATTCAGGCCAAATTTGTTTGGGATGGCCTAGATGATCTGTTGGGAGTCTAAGAAATTCTGAGAATCCAGCACTGAAAAAAATAATCACCTGTTTTCTTTGAGAATTTGTTCAGGATTTACTACAGGGAGCTAACTTCACTTGCTGGAAGAAGCCTTTAAAATCAAAGCATTTCAGAAACTGAAGAAATGTCAAAAATTATTTTTGGAGGAGAACCAAGAGACAGAATGAAAAATTGGGAAAGCAGGATAAAAACAGAAATAGAGAAATACATGGTCTTTTTCTGTTCTGAACATTTCTTAGATTCGTATGTCCTCTGCCAGCCATCATCCAGATATGTGTCAAACCCAATTCTGGTAAAGCGTACACCTCTAGAGGCAGGAATCAGCAGATGATGTATCTTTCAAACAGAAGCTAGGCAGCAAGAAGAATGGAATAGTATTAAGTTCACAAAGTTAGACTTCATTAGGAGGCAAGACCATCTCTACCTTTCCCTGAGTGTGAGGACTGAATCCTTCCAGCAGCTTACATGTGAATGATATTAAGGATGGTCTAAGTGCCACATTTGAAATATGAGCATGGAGTGACATTCTGAAGGTGCAGCTCCAAAAAAAAAGGACTTAGTTTAATTGTTCTTGGTAAGCACATCTCAGTCAGTTGCTTTTTCCCTTTTTTATGTACAAACAGGGAAAATATTTCTGTGCCCTGCTATTCAAATATGGAACACGGCAGGAGGAAATAAAGCTTCTTAAAATCAACTGGAAAATATACTTATTTTAGTAAGAGAAATTAGTAAGCCTTAGAGCCAGGAAAGTCTTGAATCATACTTGTAAAAGGAACTTGTGATTTGAGATTTGTCACAATCACCAATGATGGAAAAGGTTTTGTTGATTCCTACAGCTTTATCTTTAGGTTTTGTTTATGGTAGTTTTAGACTCTTCAGTATTCATGAACAGGACCTCCTTTCCATTTTATCCTTGGCCTCACTTTTCTGTATATTAGAGCTTTTCACCTGTAACTAACCTGAAAAGAGATCTTAGGAAAATTTCTTTTCCTTTTAATTTCCAACACATCCCCCATCCCCACTCCCCCACCCTGCTTTTTGTAGATCAAATCCTTTCCCTACTAAAAACATGAAATAAACCTCAATAATGTCAGTAAAATTAGCCACAGACCCTATGAAATAAACTTCAGAGGTCTGAAGAAACTACTGACAGGTCCTTATTGGAAAGCCAAAAAAGAAATGCACAAGACAGATGAGCTGGTAAATCACTGTTAAATACCCCAAATGGCTGTGAATCTTCAATTTATTCGCATTGTTTTCACTATATTAGCTAGTGGTACCTCTAGCTGAATGAGGTGGGAATAGGTCACTAGGGAATGGAGACTATCCAAAGGGGAACAAAAAAAAAAAAAAGAAAAAAAAAAAAGTATTGCAAGAATTGTTAGTGAATAAGTACAAGAACTCGGCTACATTTGAAGCATTTTGTGGTTGGAGGTAGGGACCGCTTTTCAGTAGCAGCAGGAAGCTTTATATCAGATCTCTGTCTCTCCTAATAAGCCCCATATATTCACAGAGCATGTTTGTTGGCCTGGTACCCCAGCTAAACGTCAACCTAGGAAATTATTTCGTAACTATCTGATATGCCCAGAAATATCTCCTCTAAAATTATTCTATAACTTTAGGTACTTTGAAGCAATTGCTCTGTTTTATTGTGGAGGTGACATCGCATGGGGTTTTTTGTCAGACAAACCCAACTTTTACAAACAGTGGTTCGGATAAGAACTTTGTTGGGTGAAATGTGAATGTGTGCCTATCGCGCTGCATTGTCTTGGATTATACAGGCCTGGGAACTGGAGTGGGAGAAGGGGAAAGAGAGGAAAAAAAAAAAAAGAGAAAGAAAAAAATCTTCAGATATCTTTTGGCTTGAATGACAATGATTGCATGTTTTGCTGCTTCTCCCCTGAGTCTTGTGCCATATTACACCAGCCTGGGATGATGAGCATCTGCAGCCCTGTGATTACAGAACTTGGTGACCACTCACTTGGGGCACTGATGAGGAGCAGAAATGTGGAAAGGGCGGAGAAAGAAAAAAGCACTTTATAAATTTCCCAACTAATACATTGGATTGGCAGGTAAACCACCTGGAAAGGTTGTGGCAGAGCCATCAGCATGAATACAAAACAGAATGTTTACTAAGAAAGAAAGAAAGAAAGAAAGAAACCAAAAACAAAACAGAAAAGAGAAGTGATGCTGGTGTGTTGTTCTACCCATTAAATTACATTAACACAGATTCTAAAGGTGCACTCCAGTCCTTTGCTGGCACCAAGCTCTTTTAGTCATCAATCTCCTTAATGCAGCCAATGAACTTTAGAATTAAAGAATATGTTGTGGGCTCTGTGATTCCTTGACTTATTTTCTTCCAGCTCCATACAGCTCTTTAGCTGATCACACACACATATATATACGCACTTACCTACTCCAAACCTGCAGAAGATGTCAACTTGCAAAAGAAATTATCTTATACACTAAAATGATGTTCCTGATCCAGAAGAATAAGAAATCAAGAGGCTGGAAATACCCTAGGTTTCTTTGGTACACAAGATGCAGGTTTTACTGTTGGGACAAGATGGGAAAAACCATACCCCATATATCAAAATTCTGCTATGACTGCAAGCACATATGTTCAACCCAAAGTTGTTTTGTTCATGGAAAAAAACCAGGGAGTAGGAAGATCAAAACAAAAACACCATCTCAAATCTACATATTCACACACTTTCTTTCTCACATAGATGCTCTTCTTCCCATCTACCCCAGCAAGCCTCCATCTATGCACCTAAATACTCTTCTCATCACTGCTACTAGCACATATGCACCAATACTCATGTGTACTCACTTTCTCTCTCACCCACATATACATATGTATTCCATGGGTTGACAGTCTGTCACTATGCTTTAGTCATGATACAATGATATTACAACAGCTAGAAGACAGAGAAACATTCATGGAATCTGACAGCAATGGAATAAAGTCCAACAAATTGGCTGTAGTTATTTATGTGTTAGACAGCTTGGGCAGCAATCAGGAGATACCACACCTTCCTTGTTCCTCCTATGTGACCATAGCCTGATAAATGCAAGGATGCTGACAGCACCCACGTCCTTCATCTCCTGCATTAATAGCAGCAAACTTTTCTAGCTGTCAGTGAAGAGTGAACCAGGTCAAAACACACACACAGAGGAGAGCCAAGGCACTGAGTTCCCTTAATCAATGTCAGTGTTACTACAGATTGTCAAAAGTCCATCAGATCCAACCTTTCTTCAACCAATGTAGTAAGGGCAGCACTGACAAGGCTCTTCAAAAGTGCAAAATAGTTCAAGTAAAAAAACTCCCCCAGCCCCGCACTTCATTGCAATCACTGGGAGTTTGGCTGAAGAAAGTTTGACCTTTGAACTACAGGGAATATGTGTATTATATTAAGTCAGCTTTTTTTTATTATTATTTTATTTTTTAAATTCACTAGTGGGAGGTTTATGAGCAAAATGACACCGATAGAGAAAAATACTGTATTGAGAAAATATGATACTTAGGCAGGAGAACAATCAAGCATTACGATTGTTGGTATTATGTCTTCTTTGTAGACTATAGATCAAGCAGAGCAAAGAGTTATCATCTGTAGCTATTTGTGTTTCATGTAATAATGCCTTAATGATTCAATTAGCATTGATTCTTCAGCTGCAACAATATTTTCTGACTGATCTAGTAATTTAGCTCTCACTGTTGATTGATACAATTCCTATGAGTAATAAAGCAGTTTGAAAGAAATTTATTTAATAATTCACAAATCGCTTTAAAGATGATTTTTATTGCCTCTGCCACTAGTAATCCCTAAGATTTCGGAAAGTGAGATACTCCTTTTCACACTTTGGCCTTTTTAATGGTAAGTCTTTCTTTTAAGAAGCCTTTTTTTCCAACCTGGAATGGCTGTGATAACTCAGTCTTAGAATACTCACCAGCCTTTAGGTGGAGAAGATTAAGACAAGAATAGGTAATCTGAAGATGAATGTGCATTGCATATAATGTGCACAGATCATGTAGAAAAAACACGGGCAACTTGTACAAAGTCAACACATAAACTTTGGGTTTGAATCTCAGCCAGAAATCTCAGTAGCTATAGGGAAATATCTTAATATTAATTGTAATCAGATATTAGAGCAGATCTCCACAGAGGAAGTTAAAACTATTATTGTCAAGCTGTATGACACAGGAAAACTTCTTCTAGTATGGAAATGGTATTATATAAATGAATTATAACATCTTCCTAAGTGTTTTGGGGAAAAATGACTGCGTCAGGACTTCTGCAGCACAGACTTAACCAATAACAACTTCATGGTCTTTATGATGCTTCCTGATGCAGTAGCAAAAAAATATACAAGGAAAACTTCATCAGCCTTTAAAAATAGCATCCCCCCCATGATTTGTGTTTGTCCATGCTCTACAGTGCCTCATAAATTTCCATGCTGATAAGTAGATTCTGTCCAAATGAAATGTTCTTTTAATGGGTTTGTATGTGTCTCTGTGCATGTATTTGTACACACTTCTTATTTCATGATGGCTCCCTAGGCAAAATCCTTCATTCTGCTTTATTAATTGGCTAGTATTTCCTGGGGAAAGCAGACAGTTCTGAAACACACAGATTTTTCTTTAAGTCATATTGTTTGACATTTATTTTTAACTCAATGGGGAACAATCCAACTGAAAAGACAACGTGAGGAAAAAAAACATTTAGCAAACACAGAAAACAAATCAGAGAAGCCTACATAAAGCTCTGAGTAGGATTAATCCTCACTGGGATATATCAACTTCCCTGTTAATTTCAGTCTTTCAAGGAGGATGAATAGGTCTATGTTTAAAACACAGTACAGGGAGACAAGACATCAGTTCTTCTCCTCACTCTGATTAAACTTGTTACGTGACCTTGAAGAAAAAAGGTTTTAATTTGAAACTGCAACCAAGTTACCTGCATATACATGTATCAGCCTTTTGCAAATATACATGTTCAACAGTTGATTGGTTTGCTATGAGATAATGCTTTCACAGTTTAAGGGTGAAATTCAGAGCCTTAATCTGCCTGTGCTCTATGTCCTATCTTGCTCCTGCATAAAACAGAGATAATGACTCTTACCTAGTTGTACTTCACAGGCATGTTGCGAGGCTCCATTCATTCATACAATATTCATAAAGCTTTCTGAGATCCCTAATAAAAGATTCTACATAGCTACAAATTATTATTTAATGATGGAAAATTGAAACATGGCATGTAGAATGCAAATGAGAGTGAGATATGGTGGTTTTGCTCTGACAGACTGAGGTTGTCTCCTTCAACTGATTGTCGACCAGCATGCAAACATGAATGCAACAAAGCTGTGTCTAACCACTGTGCTACAAAAAGCCTGTTATCACAAGGTTCTCAAGAGCAGCAGTTCTTTCAAACATCATACAAATGGCAATTATGCTATCAAAGAGGAAAATAAAACTGAGTATCCATTGTAGTTTGGTTTGTCTCTCTCCTTCTGTCAGCTAAGGAATTCACTCATACAGTTATGTTCCCCGTACTTTTAATTGATATCTTTAAGATATCTAGGCCATTTAATAAAAACATTTCTAGGGCAGGTGAACAGGAGGTGACACAAAGAATTGACTGCTACGCAGGTGCTTTCACACCTTTTTAGAATTAATGTAAAGTACAGAATACAATAAATGTTAAATCTTGTCTACTCTTTCCCCAGTCTGCTTCTGTCTCTGCTACAGAAATCACTATTTAGCAATGGACAGCCTTTTATTGTCTTGCCCTGTTTGACACAGCGTCCTGTGAACTCAGGATGTTCCAGATTTCCTGCTCTTCCTTAACTACAGCTACCAACATCCCGAACATTTTCCCTCTTCCTACATAATGCCTCCACAGAGCAGAAGTGCTCTTCAACGCCCGGTTTTCTCCCTCCCGCAAATCTTTCATACTTGACAGTCACTGCTCCTGAGCTTAGAGGCATCCTTCTTCTCTTTACATGAATCTAGAAAAGAATTGAAAGCATTGAAGCACACGCTCACAGATTCACTTTCAGCTCGAATGGGCTTGCTGAAGAGCAGGTTAAATTGCCTACCCTACACTCTGTCCATCCATGCTTGCTAAGGCAGAAATCCCCATAAACCGCACAAAACCCCCTTTATAGCTGCATTGGCAATGTGCACTTCAGTGCATCAATCACAACATGTGAGCATGACATTGGTAAGGTAGATCCTCCTTCAGCCCTTAATACTGAAATGTCCCAGGTGAAAACATACCTAGAAGAGCCATTATCTCAAACAGACATCAACCGGGACCTCAACTGTTAAGAGATCATGGATTAAATGTTCATAGATCCAAAGCCCTTCCAACAAAAAAATGTTCTTTCTGCATTAGAACTGAGGCATGGGATGCTCACTTCCTGAGAAGGGAGAAAAGCTGAATATTCACTACTTTCCATTTAGGATGAGCAACTTATGTTGTAGTGTTCAACAGTTCAAAAGAAGGAAAAACTCCTTAATACCATTATTTTTAATCACAAGATCTCATCTAATATTCTCTCATGAAAAGGTATGACCATAAGAAAGGTAAGGAGCACTGTAAAGAAAAATTGAAATAAGATACAGTATCAGGTTTCCACAAGTCTGCTTCCAGGGGACTGTCTATTAGTGGAACTATAATACTGAACTATGTCAGTGCTTGGTTTATTAAAAAATAAGCTCAGTGGCACACTGTTTCTTTATTTTGCCTCTTGGGTTAAAATCATGCTATCACGCCTCTGACAAGAATTACTCTGTCTTCTCTTGTTGATAAGTATCAGAATTCCAAGGAGGTTTCCTACCATGTAATCTAGTCAAATCTTTTAAGAAAGAGAGGAGATGCATAAAATACATTTTAGTTAGATAAAATTTAGAGATCATGAACATTACATATAAACAGGAGAACACATTTTCCTCCTAAGCACTGCGACTAAGAATCTCAAAACATACCATATCACAGAAAGGTAATTCCCCTGGATTTGCTACAAATTTCTCAAATATAATCTATAATTTACTAGCTCTCTCATGAACTCATCCAGCTATAAAGCCAAGCCACATATTTTCAGACAGGCAGAAGAATTCTGGTGTACGTTAAAATAAAGAGGGTACCTTATAATCTGTTTTGAACTCCTCGCTTTTGGATTTCACCTATGATCTATAATGTTCCTCACTCGAGAAGGCCTGTGGTAGTGTTCCAGACAAAGCGGCCAGCTTGGTGGCTAGCAGATGGGAGGGGAGTAGTAGGAAGAATGTGCTGAGAAGTGAAAGGTCAGAGTGAGTAGTGAGTAGTACGAAGGAAATCCTCAAGTTAAAATCGTTTTAGCAAGCTGAGGCCAATACAGTAGAAAGAAATGTTTTCTTACTAGTCTTTTACATTAAAGACTTTTATTCACCTGTATTATAACCTTAAGACTGGTGGAACCTTATTTTAGCCCATGCTTGTTATTAGCATACAAACTCTCTGGACAACAAATGACTTCTCCTGTATCTATAGAATATCGAGGACATTTGTATACCAACAATTTGTGACAATAAATTCCTGTTAGTGAGAAGTAAAGACCTTATCACATGTATGGTAGCTGCAAAATACCTGGAACTCCTCCAGGATAAAAAACAGTACCAAATATATAATATTTTTATATGTCATTGGAAAGGTACTTTTCCCTAGATTTACATTAAGTTCTTACGCTTGGTCTCAACTTCAATGTCAAGGACCATTAATTATCTTTCAACATGTTATACTAAAGCAAACACAATTTTCTGAAGGTTTGCTTGAGTTTAAAAGAATAAACTAAATTAGGACAACTCAATTGTATAAGAAAATGTATTCATTTTAAGGTATGTTTTCCTTAGATGGCAGCTCCACCACTCATACTGTTTTGCCTGCAAATTAGAAATGACCTTTTTGATAGTGCTGATTGTTTTCTACAGTTTAGTATTGGTGATTCATGACTGTGGGATATTGACAGGAGGTTCAGAAAAAACAAGACCAATATCTAACAGATTCTGCTGACTGCTTCCATATAAACCAACCTTCCTTCCTTCCTTCCTTCCTTCCTTCCTTCCTTCCTTCCACAGTTTCAGTGGGTTTTCAGATTCAGAGGACCATATGTGAATGCCATTCCCTTCTCTGGAACTACTTGTTGAGCAATTTACTAAAATTGAACAGGTTAATGCCTTTAAGGTACAAAAAGATAAATTATCACTGTCTATGCACTCACTAGGTGCAAGTCAGCAGAGGACCCTATGCCCTACAAGACAACCAAGGACAGTGGGTTGAAATTAAAACTGTAATGTTTGAATAGAAAGAAAAAAAAAAAAAAAGAAAAAACAACAGAGTAAAATTTCCTTTGATAAATAGGACAAATTATGTTGTATTTATGTTAAGTATAAACATGTTTAAAGTGAAATAAAGTTCACAACAAAGTATTTAGAAAACCTGGCAGTTCTTTTTAAAATACTCATTACTGCATCCTTTCAATCTCCTTGAGCACAATGTCAAATTGTTCCCTATTGTACATTTAGTAACATTTTGTCCAGTCTATATTTAAATGTGTCAACAATAGGGTTCCCACCATTTCTCTGTTCCACAATCTATTCCCCTCAGGTCTAAAATTACCCTGTTATAATTTCCTGTCATTATCTCTATTTAACCCTCTAGTTCCATCCTAAAAATGTTCTCTTTAGCATTAGATTTATATCATTCTGCTGTGTCCCCACTCACTCTCTACTATTGGACAAACAAGGTACCAGAGGTGGCAATACCCTTGTCAGCAACATCTAGTTTAAGGCTGTGAAATGCCTCATATTAAAAGATAGTCCTTTCTACTGCTTATTACTGACATGTGACTGTCTTGCTAGAAATTTTTCATCCTGCCCTCAAGCTCAGTTTGGGGGGATTTTTTTTTTTTATTTTATTTTTATTTCAGTCAAAATCATTGTGCTGTTAGCCAATGGGAAAATACTCTTTCATCTGTGTCTAGAATTCCAGTGACTTTTCCTCTGAGCAGCCCTAGCATGCTTGTTTGATAACAGAAACCTGAAATACGAATAATCTTCTCTCCTGCTATTTTTCTTTTTTGTGATACACACTTAATTCAAGCAAAACTTTTCTTAATCTTTCAAGACAAACTCAATACGAAAAATTGCGTTTCACAGACAGCCACCTATTGCTTTCATTAGGACTGTGATTACCCTTCTGTGCTCCCATTGCCTGGAGCATTCACTTATGGCCTGTCCTGCCGGGTACTGATTATTCCTCAGCTTCAGCTGAAATCAATGGAAGCCAAGCACGCTACCCATGACACAGGAGGCCCTCAGTCACTGACAGGAGCAGGTACTTACAGATTAGCCACATATTGAAAACATCACAGGAGCAGCCACTTGCTAATATTAAAAAAAAAAAGAAAGAGGTCTTATTACTGATGCGAGCAGGGCCCGCTCCATTCAAAGCATGTTATTAACTGTAGTGAGTTATGGCCAAACTGTTACAGCAGTGAGAAACTTTGAGGAAAGTGAAAAAGAGGAAAGGCAGTGTGACATATAGCACGTGCTCTGCATATTGCACCAGTCCATCCGTTATGGGACACAAAATCTTCCCTGTTCATGCCCTAATAACTGCTATGGAAAGCAGCTGCTATGCACAGGGGGGAAGAGGAGAAGGGGAGGTTTGACAAAAAAACACACTTCAGCATATGTTATAAAGCAACAGCAACAACATGAAGTGCCGTGGGACAAAGATCTGTCTCTATGGCCCACCAAGTCCAATTTAAGGCTTATTTGAACTAATTTGTTCCTCCCCACAGCTGACTATGTCCCTCAAAGAAAAGTGATGCCATGTGGCTGTCCAAATATCATCTGATCTTCTACTTGAGTAACTTTTCTACAGCTCTAAAGCTTGGATAATCTATTCACTGAGGTAGAAGTGTTGGACTGATGGATTACTAGTCCCTCAAAACCACCAGATGAATGAGCGTGAATATAAGACTTGTATCCAAGCCTTCCAGTAGATAGTTCATCTAAGGAGTAGGTGTGAGTTTGGATATAATATGATGATTCCCACCAGTTGCATAATGAGTCTCAGATAGAAATGAGAGCCATTGTCATTCCAAATGAAATACTCAAAGCAAACTGCTATGGAGTGCACGTTGCACGCATCCAAATAGACTGCATTTCAGTAAAAATACTTTGGTACAGTCCTGCTTTTACCTGGATCTGCTCTGGATGGAGGGTAAAATAAACATTCCTTCACTTGCAAAATAGTTCAGGTAAGTAAGGTTTTTTGCAAAGCATAGCATTGCGATCTTGCTAGTTGAATTTTTGTAGCAGAAGCCAAAAAGCCAAAAAACAGGAAAACTATGGTTTGTAGTGTCTCCAGATGCTATGGAACACTAACTATTCTACATTACATGATCTTCCTTTGAAGTATCTTGATATCCTACTACACATTAAAACCTGTGAGAACCACGTAATTTGCAAGTGTTAGAAATTGTTACATTTGTTAATATTTTACTTTTTAAGAAACGAGGAAGAACTGAACAAGAAATAGGAATTACAAAAGTAAAATTCAATGCAAAAGGGAAAATAGGAAACACTGCTGAAGCAACCTAACTCACAGATGTTTACACCATACCTTGTATTAAAAGAAACCCTCTTATAATGTCATATAATTGTTTACACTCCCAATATCTAATTATGGAAGACAATTAAGAATTCTCAAAGGACATGGAATAGAAAATTGGCAATTGGTCTTATAAGTGAAATGGAGATGCTCTTTAATGCATTTCCATTTTGTATGTACAATAAAAGTCAATTAAATGTAAAAGGTCTATAATAAATGAATGGTCTGGATTCACACCATCTGTGAGCAAAAATGCTCTTTGTTATCAAGTATTGCCTATACTTGATATATGATGCCTATATGATGCCAGGAATACCACCAACACATTCATTTGGAAGAACTTTGAATTTCCACTACATATAAGCTCACAGTAACTTCAAAATGTTCCAACTTTCACCAGAGGAGAAATGAACAATATAAACTACTTTTTCTGTAGCCACTGAATGCGTATACAAGAGATCTCACTCCTAAGTGGCGCTAAATCTATGAACTACATTTTTGGAAGTAGATAAAATACGTATCTCCACACTAGTTTCCGTGTATGCAGATGGACACACGTCCATGTTCACCCAGTTATGTCTGAACATAGCTTACAGATGTTCTGCTACCGGCACGGCTGTGGAATTCCAGAGTACCAAACAAGCTGCAAAGCTTCCCTGAGAAGCTCACAACATAGTCGGTCAGTTAGCTTGAGTTGAACTCTGTGCTGCTGTGATTAAAGAGCTATTGCTAGCCAGGCTATTCAGTTTTAAAGCTAGCTCTGCTACTTTTGCACAAGCTGCTGTTATATACATCATTGTTCAGAGATCTATCAGCTATTTAGATTAAATAAGAAGCTGCTTCTGAGTCTTATAACTCCCAAGAGTCTTCACATTGTGTGTATTTAGAAAATACTTCCCACTCTACAACCCTCAATACGTGTAGAAACAGGTATTCTCTTCTTTAAAGCTGCTACTGATTTGAACTATCAGGTCAGCACTTCAGTTTGGAACTAGACAATTTACTGCTTCCTGGCTCCTTCTTTTGTGGCCCTCCAACATTTCAGAGAAGCTGAAAGCAAGCAAGCTGAATCCTGATGTGAATTTTGACTCTCTTTGGAAAGAGATGCGAATACATGATTGAAAACATTCTTACTGTTACGTAGTTTGCATATGCTGTGCCTTTACTTATCCCATGGCAACCTCACATCAGCAACACGTGCCCTGGTCACCACGTGGCTGGAGGTGCTGTAATTCTGTCTTTGCAGAGCAGCGCCGAAGCTTGCAGCTTGTTCAGAATGGATTAGCCCCTCTGCTCTTCTGTTCAGCAAAGGGCCGTCAGATTTAGTCTGCCCTGAGTGCTTTCCATGGGCTGCTCAGAGTGGTATTTTGACTTGAAGGTGATATCTTTAAATTTTAAAACCCCAACTGGAAAGACCCTATATAACACAGAAACCTCTGTACTGACTTGATGTTATCTTTGTTCCAGGGATCCCACTGCTGCCTGTTGAAGCGTTTGGTCTTTCTCCTTTATCATGGCCAATTTCTTCACAGAGGAATTCACTACTCTACAGCACCCATTTCATCTTATATTCCTACCCATTTTTTATTAAACAAAAGCCTTCAGCATTTTTGAAATATCAAGGGGATTTTTTAAATGATATTTATTTAATGATTGCTGCTAGCCTTATGTTTATTAATGTTACGTCTTTCTGAGCCTCCCTTCTGAGCCTGTGAATGTGTAGGAGAGAGAGGGATAGTAGGATGCTGCCTTTGGTTTTAATCTGTTTGCATTTTAATACTACGTTATTTATTTAGTATTACTGAATTTTTATGTTTAAATGAACAATTCCTTGTTTAAACAAACAGAATAAAACAAGAAATGGAGAGCGCTTTATAAATAAGAGCACTATTCTAATTCTGCTGGCATCAAAACGATGGTCTAGGTAGGATGGGGCTGCTGTTCTTAGGTATTACTGTATATAAATAACCACAGTTAACATTGGTAGCGGCGCCAAGACTGAGGCAAAGATGAGTTTTTCCCATCCAGAGCTAAATAGCACCTGCAAAGAGCGGCTCATTTCATAGCTACAAGGTGGCCCCAGAAAAAGAAATACAGCTGTTACCCAATCCAGGGACTCAAAGGGCTGAACAAAAAGAAAATCCCCTGGGAAGCCTAAGGGAAAAAGAGGTAGATAAATTTAAAAAACTCAGGGACTTAAGGGGAGGGCATGGAGAGAAATATGTCTGACAGAAGACCAGGATCACTAGGATCAAGTGAACAATCAAGCATGGTCAGAACTGAAAGACAGCCACTTTGTCTTCTGTAAGATCTCAAATTTTGGATGGGAGTTCCCAGGCGTGTACAGGCCATGGACGGCACAGCTTCCACCTCGGGGCTGATCTTGCAGTGTTGCAGGGAATTGTGAGTGAGTTCCAAGGTTCAGATGTTTTACATGAAAACTGTCTTGTGAGAAGGTTTCTTCATCTTCTGTCACACAAAAGACTAAAGCTATGAATATACGGTATTTTTGACTGAAATCCTCTCATAAACTCATGAATATGTTTCCAGTAGAAGAAAATCTACTGTACATTGAGATGTTTTTCCAAAGTACACTTCTGCTTAAAAGCTCACTAAAATTTCAGTGCAAACCAAAAATGAAGGCAGGTGAATTAATGTACAAGTTAAATCATTTGCAATGATTTAATCCATTTGATCTAGCCATGATTTAACATGCACTGTCTCACCCATTAAGTGTTGCTACAGCATTAATGCATACATACAGCATATCTGTGCCTGTATTTTTTTGCATGATTACAAATATTTTGTCAAACAGTAAAGCACACATAGAAAAAGGGAGTAGGAGAGAAGACAGACTTCCAAGATACCAATTAGCCCCACTGAAGTGGCTCCGCCGTAGGAAAACTGAAAAAGTAAACACGTTGCTGCAACCACCCCTCTACAGCATTTCAGCGGATGAGCAGATGCACTCAGCAGATAGGACAGACCCGCATGCAAGTGCGGAGAACCAGCACCCCGTGCTCAAGCCCTGTGCTGCGCCAGCCATCCTAAAAGAGTTAAGGCTAACATTGATCTAAAGGGATACCACACACACATCTGTTTAGCACACACTGACTAATTGCGGCGTTGGCAGAGTGTGGCTGGTTGCCAGCCCCTGCGCTCATGCGCAATATGCTGGTTTATGCATTGATCTGCTTTTCTTGTGGGGATTTAAATACCCAGATAAGCCTGCAAAGCTGCAAGAAGATCACATCGATATATTTACCCCACAGGCTTCCCTCTCCCTTCCCGTCATTCTGTTATGTGTCTACCAAAGGTCTGTTGTGAAACAATCTCCTGATCCCTGTTGTGTTGTAGCTTTCTCTAATGTTAACTGAATTTCCCTTGGTAACAGAGACAGAGTATCTCAGCAGTATTCCCACTCTCTTCTCTGAATAGCTTATCATTTGATAGTGGAGCTATTCAAAATGGCATCTAGTGTTTTCTTCGTAAGACTTCACTGCTGAATTATTGATGAATTAGAGTGTAATTTTAAAGGAGCTGCAATTTAGCAGAACAGCTGGGTAAGTGATAAATAGAGGGTTGGCACATTCGCTCTGTGGTAAATTTTGCCTATAACAGTACTACATCCAATTTCAAGGTCAGGACTCTCATTCTGAGGCAGCATTTAGCTTTAGGAAGAACACCTACCAAAGCAGGAACATAAATTTGTTCACCCTCACAATTTCTGTATGAAGTAGGCAGGTGTTATGATCTCTATTATACAGGGAAAACAACATTTTCTGAGAGAGTCCTGTCCAAAGTCTGACTCCAGTAGCCAGAAAGAAGGCGTTTCAACCATAGTACCTCTGAAAGCTAGCTAAAGGTTTTTAGATGAAGTGTTTGGTTACTTTTTTTTCCAGAAAGATGTTGATAAATTATAATCAAAACTTCAAATTAATTTCTATGCCTGTATCAACAAAGATGGATTCTCAGACCCAGAAAAGAGAATGGCTCAAGCAAGCTCAATTTGGCAGTGAGAGAAATCCAGATAAGTATACAATAACTTATTATATTCTAATGGAAGAGGGAAGTTTAAAACTTTGCTCAAAGCAAGCATGGATAGTGAGTGCCTTGCCTACTGCACTAGGAGCATCTTTCTTTACTTCAAAAGACTTGTCCATCTACAGAATGAGTCAATATTTGAAATGCTGCAGCATCTCACAGGAGAGGAGACAGTCTTTTCTGCCCATTTCTATTAATTGCTTCTGAAGTCCAGATCAAATAATATCCATAAAGATTTGCAGAAAGATAAATGAAGCTGTCATGACTGGGAAGCAGTTGTCTTGATTTGAAACGTGTATCTTAGGAAGATTATTACAAAAAGAAAAGCAAAATAATATTGGCTTATTTCCTCCTCTGCTGCGTTCCAGCACCAGATCAGAATTAGAGCAAATTCTGCCTCACTGTGAAGTGGGGTAGGATTTGTACAACAGCGAGGAAAGCATTATGAGACAGGGATTATTTCTGACTAAGAGAATCTAGTTGTAGGGAACACAGACAGAATAGAGGCAGGAAAAAGACTGATTCAATTTCATGCTAATGTGAGCGTACAGTACTGGAAATCGCAGGTTTAAATTTATCAACATCTATTTTTAAATTATCAAGTAATAAATACATTGTTAAGATTATTCTTCTTGATCAGTTCTCCCCTAAAACGTAATTGTTTAGGGAATGTGTTTTAGTACAATTTTGTATGGTTTTGCTTCTGTTTTATTTTGTTCCTCATTTTTTATCATCTTCCAGAGAATTTTTCTTTTTTTTTTTTTTTTTTTTTAACTGATTAAATTTGTGGATGAATTTGGTTAAAATAAAGTGTAGGACCTTCTTCCATCTCCTATACAAGTTCTTTCTTTTTTCAAATTGAAATTGAAAAGAGTTTGCAAAGGAATGTCTGAATTGTGCTTACTTGTTTTCCTAGGAAAGGGAACAAATGAAGAGATGTTAACAGTTGCTTTTAAGCTTATTGTGTTTATAAAGGTTGGTCCAAATCAATCCTGTAAGCACTGCCATTTGGTACACGTGTCCTACAGTTCCTACTGACATCCTTGTGATCTGCAAATATAATTCTTAGAGTTGTCCTTTCCCCGCAGACCTTTGAAAAGACCCTGCTTGAATTGTTTTCTGATCATGTCACAACAACACATCTCTGGAGACATACAGCAAGCATTTCTATACCTCAGCTTCCTCAGTCTGGACTAATTTATCCAGCTGTTTCATGGCCTAGTTAATTCCCACTTGAAAAACCACAATTTTAGTTTATTTTTGCTTATTTGATAATATAATTCCAGAATTTGACTCTGGTAAAAGTATGGAGAGAATGGTAATGGCAAAAGGAAATCTTTAAAATAGAAAAATTTCTGTTGGCTGTAGATCCTAAGTTACCATAGCAGCGAATTCAACATGTTACCTGTAGACTGAAGAGCAACAGATAAATAAAAGCTGGGACAGATCATATTAAAACCTAAAGGTCTGTTCAGCAGATTCTCTATTTGTACCCATGAAAACAAGCAGATATGTGTCTTGTTTTGATTCCTGGCACCCCTAACACAACAGAACCATGCAGAAGGTCTCCTTGGTCCTCATTTCCTGTGGCAGTATTCTGCAGGCATCCTTTGTGAATTAATTTCTGGTAGGTTTATATAATAATACAGCTCCACAGAAGCCATCCTCCCTGATGATGAATGAGTGTTTCTTTTCAGTTTTCGATGAATGAAAAAGAATGCCTAATCCCAGATGCTATCAACTCACTAAGAATAACCTCATCTTATGTGAGATCAGGTTGCTCTCTGCATTGAATGCAGACTGCTAATGCTTATCTAATGACAAAGTGATTTGTGTTTACAAGTCTGGGAGAATCTCTCACACTTACTTTATATTTTACATTCATGCATGTACAGAATTGAAATCTATGCGAGAAACTGTATATCCAGATGATATTCAGATGTGTCATTGATCTTTTACATACTGATCTATTTTGTTTTAATATTTACATGGCATGATTCAGCTGGATGGCAAAACATCGAGCAAATAACTACCATATCATTTTAAATTGTCATCCATCAGATTAGCTAACCAAGATTATCTAACCAGGGTCATCTCAAGATGTTGAATCCTGGAGCCTGCCCATAGTCAATAAAATAATTTCATTTTTTAAGTTAATAAAATCAGAAGACTAATAGCAAAGGAATATCATCAGAGCGCCAGCCATTACTGAAGCCTAGGTCAAACATAGTTGAGTTTGGCTTCAGAACAAAGTTTTTCCCCAACTTCAAAAACCTCCCCAGGGATGCGGAATGATTCTTTCTCAAAATTTGTTGGTTTTAAGAAGTGATTTCCTCGTTGTTACTTTGCTGGGTACAAGTGAACAATACAGGGTATAAATAGACCTTCTCAAAGGTTAATAAAGAAAATACTTAAACTGCATGGCTGGGATTCTTCTCTGCTATGAATGTATGTGAAGACTATCTCTCTGCACAAAATGGAAATCAGGAAAGAGATTACCCAGTTCAGTTCTACAACAATGTTAATGAGATTTAGTCTCAGTGGGGCTCTCTTGGTGTTTGTCAATGTTTGTCAATTATGCCACTTTACCTGTCCTTTTGCCTTTATTTCTCCAGCGACTTCTTTGTGCAACTTGCCAAGGAACAAAGGAAAATAGTAATAAAAACTTCCATTTTAATGCAGGTTTTCTTTTTAAAAAATATTCACACAGCAACAGAATATAGTTCGGGCTCTGGCTACAGAAAAGTGCTTAAGAATATGATTAACTTTACGCCTGTGCAGTAGTTCTACAAAGAGACTGAAGCAAATGTTTAGGTACTTTCTTGAATGGGTTTTGTAGAAGTTTAGTCTGCAAAATATTTTTCCATATCACCTAAGATGCAGGAATTATTCTTTTTCCTGAAGCTTTATCTTTTTTGCTACTGAGAGTGCTTATGGAAGTTCAGTTCTCATCACTTCAGAGATCATATTTCTACATCAGCTGAGACAGTCCCTGTCTCAAAGACATTATGATGTTAAATGGACAAAGACAACAAATGCAAGAGAACTGATGGCAATAAAACAGTAACAGTAAGTAACCATCAACCTAAAGAGAATTGGGAGAATGCAAACCAAAGACATATAATATGCTTTCAGCTGGAAAAAAAAAAAAAAAAGAGTGGAGCTGAAGGATTCTAATGGTGGGAAGAGAAGACTAATCTGCAATTTTGCATTTCCATTGACTTCAAATGAACAATTGTTTCTATGAACAGACTTTATTTCAGTTTCTGGATAATAAGTAAAATTCATACGTTCTTGGAAAATATTCTCTGTCCTGTTTCACAAGGAAAGATGGCAAGTTCATTTTAGTCATAAAACTCACAGAAGGCTCAACTGAACGTCTCCAAACAAATTTGGCAAGTTTACGTCCCATAGCACATACAAAAAGTTCCATACAGAAGTTGCCTGAAAGAAAATGGACATTTTCCCCAAACCAGTGCTTTCTGAAGTTTGTGTGATTTGATTAGCTGAGTCAGCCATTCCTAGAAAATTCTCCCACTTTGCTTAATTTGCTTATTTCCATAGAGCCTAAATGGTCTAAACGGTCCCACGATCCATTGCTTGAATTCACATCATCACTGTCTCCTGCTCTTTACTTCTCTCCGCTGACTGGTTGGTCACCTCCACCACCTTGCGATAGACTACCCCTTCACTCGCAAGAAAGTGGGAGAGAAAACAGACACTTTTTCATGGGAAAGTGGAAGCAAATGGGGTCTTTGAATCGCCTTGGATTATGCACCAAGACACGGATCCATTTCCTTAGGTTCGGATGGCAACCAGAACTAAAATTCCAGACATATATTTTGTCTGAGTCTTACTTGCTGGTGATTAGCAGAATAAAATTTTTTTTCTAACATGCCTTCCCCATCACTTGCAGTTCTCTCCCAGATCCTGTATTTCATCTTTCCATCTTCAGACATCTGATGGCTCTAAATTTTTCAGGCATCTTTGCATCGATGACCTTCAGCTCAACCCTCATTCTGGGACACCGGTTACAATCTTAACAGTATTCAGTATAGCTTTGCTTTGACATTTTATTAGATAGACATCAAAATGTGTGTAATAAACACATTTCAAGATACTTCACTCCCGTGAAAACATTTTCTTCTAATCTCCCTGTGAATACTGTCATCCCTTACTGTGTAACATTTCACTCTAGTCTTAATTCCTCAGTGTCAGGACCTGTTGTTTTATTTGCCTGTAGAGTGCCATAAACATCTGTGGCTCCATATAAAATCTAAAAATTCATGAAAATACAATGTTCTTATTTTTTCTTAACAGCTTCTCATCTCTCACCTATTAATGTAAAGTCAACTTGAAATTTTATCACAGGTAGACTGACCTTTGCTTTAGGTTTTGTCTTAAAATAGGCATGCAGTATTGTAGAACAAGTCAAAAGCATCACCCTGTCTTCTGCTGGTTTGCTACGTGGCAATGGCTCAGATGTCTCACTCTGCTATTTCAAGTGGTTAACTGCATTATCTAAAGTAAGCCTTGATTGTCAAAGCTTGAGCCCATATTCTTCCCTGTTTTATCTGAAGGTAATGCAATTTCAGATAACCGATTATTTCATCCGATGAGAAAAAAGAATGACAATGCTCTGTCTAATGCACTGAAAGGATCTGAGCACTAATGTCTTAATACGCTGTAATGAACATTAAGAAAATATCTTTTCATCTTGTGAAAGGGGAATTTTTTGATTGCAAAAATGCATCTGTGATAGCAACAGTATACAGCACTGCATATTCAGTCCAGCCTGATGATGCTTACAGAGCACAGAGTACAGATGATACAACACAGCAAAGTACTTTTTCTTCAAATGCTTTTGTTCCTGGATTTTAAGTAAGATGTTCAAGGAAAGCGTGAGGACAATATTTTGAAGTTACATAACACACTGTCAACCCTTCACAGTTAAAAATAAAAGGATTCAGGCTCTCCTCTGTAATTGTAATTTACAATGAAGAGTTGCATAGGAGCATTCTCCTAAAGAATTTCAGTATTTATTCCTCTTTTTAGCACTGTGAATCATAAAGGCCCACTGGCTCTCTCTTCAGGCAAGTTACACGCCCAGTGACTTTAATGGGTTAGGAATCAAAAAGATCAATCCAAACGTATCCTTGCTTTCTGCTTTTGTTGCTTAAAGGCAATTGATGAGAAGTTAAAGAAAACTATTGGTACACCCCTTGAAGCTACTGTTAGAATGCACCTCAGGTTCTGTTTCTGCCCAAAACTTTCCCATATCCTTCTCCTCTCCTAAGCACTCCTCACAGTTTTGAAGTGTTGCATATTTGCAAGGTGTATTTATATCCTAGCTACGGTGAGAGGCTTCAGGATAAAAGAGGCAGAGAGGGACAAAGCTGAATTCAGAAATAACTGGTAGGAAGGTGCACGTGGCTGGCAGGGGAAACCTCCTAACAGAAAGGTACCGCCAGGCCTACAGAAATGAGAGAGAAGCAGCATTTCTTATACTTCAGGCATCCAGTTTCAAGAACTGGGGTGCCAAGAGAGAACAAACTGTGGCCCAGCCACGATTACAATTCTGAATGGATTTCTAAACACCTCCCTGGACGATGGTCCTTCCCCTCAACCACACAGTCCTATTTGTATTTAGCTGTATTTTTCTATGAATTTTTAAGACTTTTATTCCCAAAGGAATGATGAACTATAAGCAGCCACCTGCAACAAGGTTATGATTGCAAAAAGAGTTGTAGCTTGAATGTATTCTAAAGCATCTTCCATCCCACCGACAGCTTGTTGGACAGATTATGTTATTGAGAGAATAAAGTGTTTACTATGTCAGCAGGGTAATTATGTCCAGAAAAAAACCCACCACATGAACATTCATAAAGTCTCTCCTCAAAACTCAGCTATGTGCTAAAATAGAGAATGATGGCTGTATGAATAATCTCAACTTCAAAAGAATTTTCTCTTGCAAAGCTCACAGCAACCTATCCCTTCCTCCCTATCTTCCGAAGGTGTCAGTCATCTTCTATCTTATCACTATGAACACAATGCAGCCCAGCGCTGCCAACTTCTTATCCTGGAAGAGCATTTGAGTGATTAGAGGTTTCTTTTTTTTTTTTTGTTTCTCTTTTGTTTATGTATTCTTTGCAATAGCTCCCTCACTCTTAATATTTTTTTCTGCTACAAAGTTTGTCTAACGCTTCCAGTGAAGTAAAATATGTCTTTAACATACAATAGCCTTAACATTTCCAGTGGCTTGAATAGGATCAACAAACCATAAAATTATTGCTGAGGACTGCAAAGGCCACCCAATAGCTCCAAATTATACTGTAATTTTTGGATCAAAAATGAAAGGAATCTCTTTATAAATATTTGATTCAACCTTTTAAATTCTTTTGTACTAATTAAATTCTTTTAAAATTCCTATTTATTATGACTTCTACAAATCCTTACATGGGAACCTCAGCAATCTATCAGTGAAATCTAGACTCAGAGTAAAGATCAGTTACCGATGGAATCAGATTGTAATGATTGCTATATCACATAGCTAAGGAACTTACAATAACTCTGTGCTTTAACAGGTTTTATTTTAAAAGTAATCTCCCATAAGCAGGTCACACTGTCTTGATTTAGGAAATCATTTCATTCATGGGGTTCAACAATGCAGAGCCCACCAAGACCAAGAAACTGGTTTTACTCCCACTAATGCTAAACATAATACTCTCAATCAGTGAGTATCAATCAGAATTTTGTCTGTAGCTTTATAGCAAATTTTTTTTAAACTCAATCCAAATTAGTAAGTGCAGCTGCTTCAAAGATGCATATAATCATCAACATATTTCACATGTAACATAATACAGCATTTCACCCATGAATTATGAATGGTGTAGAAAGCAAAGTAAATGGTAAAAATATTAGATCTCATCATTTCTTGTGATATATATACATGCACATTTAATTTCCCCAAAAAATGTCAAAATGAGATAACCCCAAAATTTTCTAAATCAAGATATGTATTCTACAAATTCGTTGCTTCTCTACTTTGCAAGAATCCAGGGATTTCAGTCGAGTTCAAGTACAGAATTGAGCATTAGCACTTGGTATTTTACTACTGCTAACAGAGGTATGAGATGACAGTTACTAAAATACCAAACCAATCATAGAGTATTCTATTCCACTGACAGATAAGGGAAATGAGCATATCAATCAGTGCTTTTATGGGCAACTACAGGCACTTCCTTTATACAGGAAGCATATCTGGGTTTTAATAGCGTATATTTGGGTATTGTTGGGTAAAAATGAAAAGCATTTCACTTCTACATTATCAAAACCCTCAAAGTGGTATACTCAACCTAACAATTAGTAACATATAGGAAAGCTAAGACATGAAAATGCAAATAATAATAATAAAATAAAAAAAAAAAAAAAAAAAAAAGAAAAGAAAAAATCCCAAACCTACCAATCCAGATTGAAGATGAGAAATCTCAAGGCAAACATCAGTGATCTACCTGCCAAGAACAGTGTATCAAGTGGCATGCTTCTTTCCCAGGTAAGATGTTGAATATTTGAATATGCTGGTGGAAACTCAGCAAGACCCAAGAGAGACGTTGCTATCACTCACTTCACGAGTACAAGGCAAAGCCTCCCACTGAGTTATGAAAGCAGGCCCTGGGAGGCATTTGCCCTCACAAATGTTTTTGGAGGGTGCCTGGTGTCCCAGATCTGCGTTCATGCTGGCTCTGCTCTGTGCCACTTAGTACCTGCTGTGTTTGACCATTAGCACACCTGCCATAGGCTGCTCCCTTTGCTCTGAGGAAACTTGCTTCCTAGCTCCCTTACACATTCTAAAAGGCAGCGACAACACCACAGAACTTCATGACACCTTGTTTATTGATCAATTTGGTTACGTTGGCATCAACACAAAAGGAATGGCAAACCAGCAGGTTTCGTATTTAAATGAGGACTGTTCAGAGTAGCCTTTGGTTCCCACAGAAACTTCTATGAGGAAAATCAAGTTTTGAAACCAGCAAACTTCCCAGGAAAAAAAAGCCTGCTTTTCTGTAGGCAACATTGATTTAGTTTTGATGTACAATATCTAGTAGGTTCAGATTTTTGGAAAACCAAAAGAAAACTGGCTTTTGATTACCAGTTTGAGGTCATTATTGAATTTACTTTTTCTTCTATTGTTATGATTAGTACACCCCTCCATTTTCGCACTACAGAGGAAAAAAACCACAGCATGTTCCAGTCCTCAGGACACACATCACACACCCCCATTGCTATTACCTTTCAAAAATAATCAAAAGCAGTCTCACAATGATAGAGGCAGCTCCCTCAGCACTCATGAGTGCATTCCATCAGGTCCCATGGACTTGTGCATGTCCATTTTGTTTACATGCTCCCTAAGCTGGTCCTCCCCTTGCAAGGGTAAGTCTCCATCACTCCAGACTTTCTCACCAGTCTGAAGGGCCTGAGATTCCTGAAGGATAGCCTTACCAGTAAAGACTGAGGCAAAGGCAGCCTCAAGTACCTTGGTGTTTTACTGTCTTTCTTAATCAGCTCACCTGCCATATTCAGCAGCAGGCCCACATTTACTCTCCTCTTCCTTTTACATCTGATATATCTGTAGAAGCACTTCTTGTTACCTTTCACATCCCTCTTTCGATTCAGCTCCAGGTGGACTGTGGCTTTCCTATCCCCATCACTTCATGCTTGGACAGTGCCTCTGTAGTCTTTCTGGGACACTTGACCCTGTTTCCACCTAGTGCATGCTTCCTTTTTAAAAAATCTGAGTTTTGGCAGGAGCTGTGTGTTTATCCATGCAGGCTTCCAGCAACCTTCCATTTCCCACATGTTGAGATCAACTGTTCTTGAGATTTGAGGAGGCAATTCTTAGAGGGAATAAAAAAAAAAACCCTAACCAACCAAAAAAAAAAAAAAAAACCCCAAACACAAAAAAAAAAAAAAAAACCCCAAACACAAAAAAAAAAAAAAAAACCCCAAACACAAAAAAAAAAAAAAAAACCAACAACCAACTCCCCCAAAAAAACAATAACACAAAAACCAACAGCTCTCCCTGACTGCACTGCTCCCCGGGACAGTCTTCCACAGGATTCTTCCAAGCAGATCCCTGACCAGACCAAAGTCTGGTCCCCTGAAAACCAGGGTTGTGTTCCTGCTATTTGCCTTGCTCCTCCTCAGGATCCTGAGTTCTATCACCTCATAGCTGATGCAGCCAAGGTGGCCCCCAACTTTAACATCCCTGATCAGTTCTTCCTGCTTTGCAAGTATGAGGTGCATCAGAGTGTTCTCCTCTTGTAAGCTCCTCAATCACCTCTGGCAATAAGTTATCACCAATGCACTCCAGAAAATTCCTGGATTGCTTGTGGTCTCCTGTATTGCCCTTCCAGCAGATATTGGGCTGGTTTAAGTCCCACATGAGGACCAGAGCCTTTGAACATGAGGTTTCTTTTCAGTTGTCTGAAGATGATGTCATTAACCTCTTAGTCTTGACCAGAGAGTCTGCAGTAGACGTCTATTGCAAGGTCACCCACATGGGGCTTCCCTATAGCCCTAACCTATAAGCTCTCAGCTGGCTCATCAGAGGCAGAGCTCCACGCACTCCCACTGCTCCCTCACATGAAAAGTAATTCTCCCTGTACTGTCCTGGTCCATCTTTCCTAAAGAGCTTGTACACATCCGTTATGACAGTGCTCATGTGAGCTATCCCGCCATGTCTGCAATTCAGATGATTGTAGCCCTGAAGCTGCACACAGACCCCAACTACTCCTTTCTGCTCCCTACACTACATGCATTAGCAGACAGACTCTTTAGATGGGTAGTTGGTCTTGCTTATTTCCCAGAAAAGGTACAAAAGCTTTCCCTATAATGCTGTCCTGTAGGCACTTCTTTATTGCATGCATAGGCTTGATGTGGGGCCCCTTCAGTGTTGTGGATTAGGAGCTCTCTCCTGTCTGCCAAACCCTGTACCCTTTGCTTACAAACTCAGTCCGCCCCTTCCTCACTTGATTATGGGTCATCATTCATTTATCCTATCGCTCCTAGTTTAAAGTTCTCACCCAGCTGGCTAGCCTGTTGGCAAACATGCTTTTGACCCACTTGGTAACGTGGATCCCATTTCTCTCTAGCAGTCCTTGATACTCAAGGAGAATCCCATGGTCATAAAAGCAGAATCTCTGTTGTCAAAACCAGCTGTGCAACCAGTTGTTCATTTGCAAGATCCACCCACTTGTCCTCAAGCCACATTAACGAGAATTTCAGTAAAAACTTTTTGTGATGCAAAGATGCCAATCACTTCTAATTTGCATCAACCTTGCAAAGAAGAGCAGTCAGGTCTGAGTCATGTTCCACTGAGTTATAACCAAGATACGGAAGTTGGAGCCATCCAAAGTTGATAGCAAACCTACCAATATGTCCTAACATGCAAGGGAGAGAACAGTCATTGTTTAACAACTTTCTCTAGCACACTTTTATGCCAAGGTCCCAGAAACCAGAAAACCATAAATTTTATGTTTTAAGTGTTCAGCAGAATAAAAGCAAACAATAATAAGAAATCTAACCTCTGAACTACCATTAAGTATTACGTTAATTTACAAAAGGATGAATAGTTCTTTCCTGTTGTGCTAGTTTAATTTCATTATATTAAATGGTCAAAATTCTGCTCTGGCTTACAACCTCAGCAGTCAAGTCCCAGGTAAAGCTCTAACATCAGTGTCAAAACTACCACCAGTGTCTTGCAGAAGGTACAATGCCAGGCATATGAACCATCTGAATGTCATCAGGACATGTTCTGGCATCATGGGCTGGGTGCCTCTGGCTAAGAAAAAAATTCAGAAACAGTAAAAGCATTTTCAGTAAGCAGAGTAGGCACCACAAACAGGTACCAGTGCAACCGCGGTTGAGAACTGAACAAAGATAATGAGCGCATCGAGAGTCTGGGTAATGACTCAAAGAGGAGATGAATGCAACAAGAATAGCTCTCTATCTCCCAACAAAAATGTGAACCCCAGGCAACAAGGTTCCTTCCTTCCCTCCCCTTCCACTTCTACAGCACACAGGAGGTCCCCAGCAACTCTGCAGCGTCTCGAGTGAGCAAGCAGTCTGTCGGTTTATGCCCTTCAGTGGCCATAAAGCTACTGCAGCTCTCCATCTATCAGAGCAACCCAGACAGAACAGACAGGCTGAGCCTCACTCATCAGTGCGCCGTTGCCATGGCAATCAGCTGTTGCCAGGTAGCCCGCAACTAAGAGAAGACTGAGAATTAGCAAGGCCTAAAAATAAAGATGTCGGGGTTTTTTTTCCTAGATGTTCATGTGTTACAGGCAAAATAATAATAAAACTCCCTCAAGATCTCGGCAGTTACGGGGTGTTTATATTCCACAGGCTTTGATCACCTTTTAAAATTAGCACATTTTTCCAGGCAACAAAAACAACCGAAACATGACAGTGGGAAGATTTTCCAAATCAATGAAAACATGAGACTAAAAAGCAGGAAAGGAGATAAACTGTTCTGAATATTCAAAGAAACTGACAGATAAAAGACTAAAAACCTTCTAAATCTCTACATCAGCAGTGTTGGAAAGCGTGGCAGCTCTGCTGGTTTACATTGTCTGTGTAGGAACTGTCCTGTGGTTAAGAGATGAGAAAAATCTGGATCTCATTTCCATTCCTAAACATTCCCTATACATATGGACCCTATAAAATAAGAAAAAAATGCAATTTAGAATATTGTGCAACCAAACACATCAAGGACTTTGGCATTCTCAGATCAAAGACATGATGAGAATACAAGATATGCCACGTCTAATGGCAACAGGGTTTATGAAAGCAAATGTTGCAAAGGCTCATCACCAAGGAAAGAAAGACTATTGAAGCAAAAAAATTCTTCAACAGAAGTTAAGAAAAGTTGCAACTAAGAAAACAAAAGGTAGCCTTTACTGATTTTTCCTAGTTACTGCATGGACACATGACCAAAAATAACCCAAACCCCAACCACAACTCACTCCAAGGTCACATGGAAAGACAGATCTGCAGCAACTTTCTTCCCACAAGCAAGTATTTTAGAAGAGAGAAAGCTGAAAGAGTCCCTGTAAACTAAAATATCAAAATCAAGTCTGAGCCTAACCAGTAGCGTTTAACAGTTATTTACTCCAAGATCTGCATGGGTTTGTGCTACTGGATTCCCCGGAACCATTCCTTGGAGGTTTCCAGGGATAAGCCCGTGGCAGAAATACAGCAGGGTTGGGCCAAACTGCTTGTCCAGCTGACTCCATTCACAGGAAACACTCGACAAAGAATGAAATATTGAGTCTGAGTCCATTTCAATGTACAAAATAAACAATTCCTTTGGGTTAACTAAAAAAAGGCATTTTACTTTTTTTGTTGTTGTTATTTCATTTCAAGTAGGGAAAATCCGAAGAAACATTAATTCTTTCTACTAGGAAACATTTCTTTCTTCTTTTTTGTAAACTGAAAACAAAATGTAATAACATAAACCAAAAAGGAATTATGAAATGGAAAGCAATTTCAGATTAAAAGAATGTAAACTTTCAATGCTTAAGATGCTAAAATTAAACATTTGGTGGTTTTTGAACATTGTTGATTCAAATTAATAAATTGGCAACAAAAAAAGGAATTTCTAAAACATCTTGATGTTGCAAAATCTATAGGTTTCAGTAGCAGTAAAATGTGATCAAAGTACTCAGTCCTCTTCTACCTCCAGCATCCAGTCCAGACAATATTTCCCCCCTAAATTCTATGCTGTACATGACGCAGTGTTGAGAAGGACACAGCACACCAGTTGCACTATGATGAAAATTATTTTCTCATTTTTCCTTTTATTTTCCCCCCCTCCATGTTTCAATAAATAATATATCTTCTTCAGTGCATATTAGGAATCAATGGCAAGTGGAAAATGTCACAATAACCACTTAATGGTGGCATGGTGGATTTGGAAAACTGGAATAACATCCTTGTGCACTAGGACCTTTGAAACAGTGACATAAAGAAGCAGTAGATTTACGGAGAATATTCTAAAAATATATTTTTAGACACCCTACAAAGGCACCAAATAAAAAAAAAGGCCAAATTTGAGTGGAAAATTACTTCCAAAAATGAACAAGAACATTACAAAGAAAGCTAAAACAATGAGAGCTGGATTTCTTACTAGTAGTGTCTGTTTGCTTTCAGAAAGGATTTAAAAGTAAAATGTCTCTCTAGTTAGAAAAATCATTCTTATCCTCTTCCCTTTGTTCTGGCATCTATCACTGAATTTTATACATTTTGACTTGCTGAGTATCAGATAAGATTAATTTATACAAACATAGCCAGACATGCAGAACACTTACTATAACTATCTTAACTCCACTGATTTCAGTCTAGAATTTGATTTTTGTCTGGATGGGCTTCAGCTCCCATAAAAACACAAAGCATTTGCAAAATATGATGATGACCTTTAAGGAAGCCACAATCTCAAATACTGAAAAAATCTGATTTGATTTTTCCCCCTTGTTGCGTCCCCTTGGAAAACACAAATACCCATACAGGGATGGTTTCCAGAGATACAATGTTTTCCGAAGTTTGAGAGAGTTATTTTGAACTCTCTGAGTTTCTTAGTTTCGTTTCTAAAATATTATTAGGGATTCCTTAGCCTGTGCCAAGTTCTTGCATATATGGAGGTGCCAGTTAGCAGCTTCCCTGAAGAGGAGCACGAAGTGGCATGACTTTATAAAGACATTCTGTTCTCTGTGTCACGCACGAGACTCCATTTGTCTCCACAGCTCTTAACTAGTTAGGGGGAAGTGCTTCCCGAAAGAGTTTTCCATGGAAAAATCCCTCAGCAACATCCAAATGGGGGGCCTGAACACTGCCCTAGGAACACAGGGCAAAGCCCAGCGGTGGCTACTACTTCCACTGGAGCAGCTTCCTCGCTTGGTGTCACAGAGGCAGTTGGGAGGGCTGGGGAGGGGGGGAGGGAGGCAGACAGGAGAGGTGAGCTCTTGGTTCTAGTTTTAACATGTACAGGACTAAGGGCAAATAAGGGAAGAGCCATCATCAAGTGGTCTCATTATGTCCTTATTTTGTTTCTGCTGCATTTCTGTTACCTATTGTAAGTTGTTCCTACGGTATCTTCTAAAGCTTAAAAAAAACCCATCAGAAAAAGAACCAAAACACAATGGCAGAAAAGTTCACTTTTGCATAAAAATAATTTCATTGGAATGGCCATATTTTGCAGACATGTTGATATCAACTAAATTTGACAGAAAATTGTCAAAGATTTCCATTTCAGATGTTGAATATAGCAATTAATCTACTCCTTCTCACATTATTAATTGTGATTGTATATGTAAAAATAATATCTATTATACTTAGTGAGATAGTACAATATAAAAGTGGAAATGAAATTAATCAAAATGTTTTGAAACCATTAAAATTATTGCTATATTTTGAATCTTCATTCAAAAAATGTTGGATGTATATTCCAACTTGAAATTATTTTCTACTTGAATTTTGGAATTTCCCATGGAAGAGAAAACCTGGTATTTTAGACACAAATCAAATAACTATCACACATTCACGTGAATCTTCTGGGGAATATAGTTGCAGCCCATGAGCATTAACTAAATTGAATACACTCAAGAAAAAGTGATTATTAATTCACCTCCAGAATATTAGCATTAAAATATCATTTACATTCAAACAATTCTGTACATATCCATCTTCTAGCCTCAAGCAGCATTTTATATTTATTATCTTTTTTTCCCCCCTGTATCTACATTGTATTTTACAGTTAAAACAACAGCTACTGGAGGAAATATATAAAAAAAGCTGCCATAACATGAACCTATTTCACTGCAAAATAGAAATAAAAGCTTTGTGTTCAGATAACAAATGGGGAGCAAAGGAAAAGCATCTTGTTGGAGTCCCACACCAGGAAGCATGCAAAACACAACAAACATTAAATCAAAATTTAGAGATTGCACACTGGAGGAAGAACTGCTGATGAGACCTATAGCCAAAACAGAACACAGATCTCATTCTTGTGCAGCGCTAGAATGAGGATGCCCTGATCTCATCTCTCAAACTCTACCAGACCATTGTTCAGTTTGAGAAAACTTCACCTTAAATGCACTGTAAAAGTGTTATGTCATAAGAGGAAGTATTTTCGGTTCTAAATGTGTTGGAATTGCCTCCTGCATCACTTTCTCTGTTTTGAATAATTAATTAAGACCATCTCTTACACCCTTAGATAGAAAGGAAGGAGCACGCAGTCATTAGAAGGCCAAACCTTTTTAAAATGTCACCATTTATCTATGTACTGAAGTTATATGGCATATAGAAGCAAAGTATTAATTTCAAATAAAATAGGTATTCTGGAATACCTTCCCATGAAGACATATTTATCCTTTTCCTTTGTGAGACTTTCTGTGGTTTTGCTCAGTTGTAACTAATGCAGTAAGTTACAGGATACTCAACTCTTGTCCCTTGACTGGGTAACAATCGCAGAATTTCTGGCCCAAAAGTATACATCTAAAATGGTTTTTATGTGAACTTGTATACATTTTGGTGTGAACAATTTTTTGCCAGCTAAATTATAATTAAACCTAAAACTTAGAGTAAAATCCTCCCTAGAATCATTGAATTGCATCTAATTTTCACTAAAAACTTGTAATTGACTCAAATATACTTGAAAGATTCACAAATCTCTTTATGATTTCTCCTCTACAAAGCAACCCACAAAAATAGTTCTATCAACATGAACACTAGCTATACAACTTTGTTATAACTAATTGCCTTAGGTGTTGCTTTCAATTTCTTTTCTTCTTTCTACAAATGAGGAAGGAATGTGTCTATCAGACAGGTTCATTTTTGGCTTATATATCAATTGATAAGTTTTAAGTGAAATGCCATATCTGGAAGTTTATGGTACCTGTAAAACTACACTGAAACAATGGGCTTGTATAAGTTTCACTGAGAGTCAAATTTATGCTGCAGAAGTTACTGGTGATGATGCGCAAGTAGGAAAGAATCAGGCTTGTCTTTCTTTGCTAAGTCTGCAAGGCTGGCAGCAAAAATATCTGTAATCTAAATATATTTGATCTGAAGTTATATAGAGAGAAACATGACAACCTATCACATCTTTTTTCTTTTTAAACAAAGTCACATTTCTGAGAAGAACTGCAATTTAAGGAGTCTTTCAAGTTTTGAGGTCTGAGTCAGTTATGAAAGCAGAAAGTGGGCATAATGTACATTAAAAACTCCAGCAGGTATCTTTAGATTCAAGTCAATCATTTTGCATGCCCCTTGGAAGGGCAGCTTTCCCTCAGAGATATACAGGAGAACTGAGCAGAACTTTGTCCTTTGGGAGTGATCACCACCTCCCACCTCTTGGGAAGCTCTCAAAAACAGGCTAGAAATCAGCTTGTTGATCCTTTGCAGTAGTTCTGCGCCATTTTCCTTCACAGAGTTACTTCACAGGAGAGGCCAGGAGACCCACCAGCCTCATTCTTGTCTCTCCACCCTACTGCTTCAACCTAATTTCTTCACAACACTCACAGTGGTCACTGTTTGTTTCTCAAAATGATTCAGGGTGCTACTACACAGGGACAAATGCATTTTGAAAACCAGATACATCATTTTGAAAGGCTAAGATCACAAGATCACATAAAGATCTATATTTTCTACTGTTCATTATTTTTTAATTATTCTTGACTATCTCACTGAAACAGGCTCATCACCTTCAAACAACAAACTATTATCCATATGGAATATTGGTAACGCTGGCAGGAAAACAACAAATTTACATATTGAAAGTCTATGAAGTTTTGATTTCTTTTGTTTTTTGATCAGCAGATGAACGACTTGATCACATATCTCCCACGCCTTGTGTATGCACTAATTTACACTAATTCGTACCTGTTTTGCTGAAATTCTATCCAAGATTTTATGTAATTGTAATCAAAACTGAAGCATCTTACTTCTTGAGAAGAAAAGGAAAGATTTGATCAGCTTTATTTATGACTTTAAGTGAGGAATAAACCAACATGAAATGATAAATTAAACACTGACTTCCAAGTACAGCCTCAAAGAGAGAAAAAAAAAAAAAAGAAAATAAAGGTAGCATGACACATCCTTTTACTTCAACTAGTAAAAGGCACAAGGAAAAAACACAGATGTTAATCAGCATCCAAAGAACATGAGGTTCTTAAATATGGATATTTCTGATTCTTTTGAAAGGTCTCTGACATAGCACAAATCTCTAATTTACAATCTTCAAAGAAAATTTGAATGTGACAAGCTAAACAGAGTCAAATTAAACCTAAAATTTATCATCTTTCTCAATAATTGAGTCTGAAAATAGGCACAATATTTAAAATAAAACTTGTACAATTCAAATCTATCTTTGGGATGAGGACCCTTATGCAGAGATGCAAGCACTAAACCTCTACCGTATTCAGCTCTACCTAAAAGAAGGAAAACCGTACACACACACACAACAAACAAGCAAACAAAAAAGGAACAAATGGCTCCTGAGGCAGGTGAGCTAATAAAATCAGGTGTCTTGGAACATCTGTTAAACCAGTCGTCTTAGACGCCTAACTCACCCCATGTTTCCTATTGTACTTCCATTAGATCTTCCACATTTCCCCAGATACGTGCAATATCAGCTACCTGCAAAAGACCTTCTGTTCCTCCCCATATTTGCATTATTTCTCCATACTACTCTAAATGTTCCTTTACCCCATCTCCTAGCAGCAATATTCCTCATTTGCTCCGAACCTCATTGACCCTTCCTGTTTGAGCAAGGCACAGCATGAGTTTGTCTGGAGCTACACGTGCTCTTTGCTGATGTACTCATCATAGGTTGGCTGCTTGACTTGCAAACCTGTGCTGACTGCCCAGCCAAACTTAATAGATAATGGCTGAGTTTTCTCTGCCATTCTCTCAGTGGGGCCATTAACAGTGTTTTTCTCCTTCAATCAGCCACTCCTTTTGATAAATGTTTTAGGAACTTAACACCTTTGAGATCTCTGTCTACATGCTAATTTCGATGAAAATTTGCCAACAGCCTACAACTTATTAGAAGAAGACTGACAGAAAGTGCTATCACTTATGCTTTTCTTTTCTTGAAGAACCTATGCAAAAAACACAGTTCAAAGAGCTGTCATTCACGGTGTTATTTTTTCTTTTGCCACAAAACTCATCTCAGAGTCAGTATACGTGTTCTTGTTATATTACACTTTTTTCCTTGACCAAATCAGCTAGAGCTTCATACAGAGTTACAAGAAATTGAAAAGTGTTTTGCATAGGGTCATACAATATGTCACCCATACAAGTGGGATTATAGTTTCTATTTCCCATTCAGTTTCTCTCCCCCTTTTCTCCTCCTTTCCTCCTATACCAAATATTTGCTTTTTTGAACACTAGCCACAATGTGTGGCCCTGCATTGGTCCTTTAAGAGGATGTGAATTTCACCTTCAGTTCACCTTTTGTTCACCTAGAACCATGAACTTGAAGAAAGTGTAGGGAAAATAAGAACAAACTTGCCTGAAAGATATTTTATTCTAGTTACTAATGCAGTTCATAAAGGGGTGATGGGGGAAAGCTTTTAAAATGACTGAAATGCTCCTGCAACATTTTTGATGGGATTTTTCCATCCTAAATGTGATTAGGCATTTTGTTTCTATTAATTGTTACCTTTAAGAAACTTGATTAATAATTCAGTATAAAATTAATAAATATACAATCAAGAATGTTGCTAGTTTTTTACCAAAACTTTCTGCAATGTGTTAAAAATAAATAGAATGCTCCCACTTCCAAATAGCTGACTCCTATTTCAACAGATTAAACATGCAGCACTGTCCATTTTGATTGAATATATTGCACCTCAGACTTTTGAATGAAGCCACACAAGAAGGTTGTAATATTTCATGCCCTTCCTTGCAAAATAGTACACAACCTCATTCTTAAATTTCTGTTGTGTATGCATCAAATGCAAAAGACATGAACTGCAACAGACATGAACTTGGCTCTGGCTAAATACTCTCCTAATTTCATTATATCAGAGATTTATTTTGTGTGGTTGTCCTGGCTCTGGCTAGGATAGAGTTAATGTCACCAGGAGCCAGGCCAGGTGAGCCAGGCTGGCCGGGGGATATTCCATACCATGTGACGTCATGCTCACCATAAAAGGGGGCTGGTCGGGGAGGGGCGGGGTCGGCGCGGCTCCGGGACGGGCTCGGGGTCTGGCCGTTCGTTCGGATCGGTAAACTGTTTTTCTGTTATCACCCGTTGTGTATCTCTGTTATCAGTACTGTTGTTGATTGTTTCCCTCTCCCTTGCTGTCCCAGTAACCTGTCCTTACCCCAACCCACGAGGCTTTTGCCTTTGTTTGTCCGGTCTCCTCCCCACCCCACCGGGGGAGGGGTGAGCGAGCGGCCGCCTGGTGCTCGGCTGGGGCTAAAGCACGTAAGTGGTAAATACCTATTTTAAATAGCTATATGGTTTCTGAAAAATATATTATTTTAACAACACTTGTTGCAGTACTGCATGTTTTCATTTCTGTTATTCCAGGTACATAACTGTTTTCTGGCTAGTTCTGCTCTCCATCCATGTTGATTCTCCAGCTGTAGCACCAATAAGAGTTCTACAAATGACCAGTACTGAAATCAGTGACTTGCAAACTATAACCCATAGGCCACTGTGGTGGGTTGACCCTGGCTGGGGCCAGGTGCCCACCAGAGCTGCTCTATCACTGTCCTCCTTCACCAGACAGGGGAGAAAAAGTATAACAAGAAGCTTTGTGGGTTGAGATAAGGACAGGGAGAGATCACTGAGCAGAACAGACTGAACTTAAAAGAGGAAATTCATCTAATTTATTCCCAAACAGAGGAGAGGAATGAGAAATAAAATCAAATCTTAAAACACCTCCCCCCACCCCTTCAATCTTCCCAGGCTCAACTTCACTCCCGGCTTCAAACCTCCTCCCCCGCAGCAGCACAGAGGGGACGGGGAATGGGGGTTATGGTCAGTTCATCACATGTTGTTTCTGCTGCTTCTTCATCCTCGGGGGGAAGGACTCCTCTCCTCCTTCCCCTGCTCCAGCATGGAGTCCCTCTCATGGGAGACAGTCCTTCCCAAACTTCTCCAACATGAGTCCTTCCCACGGGCTACAGTCCTTCACGAACTGCTNTCAGACACAGGGGAAGCTTCTAGCAGCTTCTCACAGAAGCCACCCCTGTAGCTCCCCCACTACCAAAACCTTGCCACGCAAACCCAACATAGCCACTAATGGTACCTACAGACTATATGCAGAACAGTTTCTGACTTGAGTGAAATATTCTTTAAGTAACACTTCATCCATAAAGAATGACAGAAATTTTATAAAATGTCTTTCCTGCCACATATGACTTAAAATTTGGAAAATTGTTTGCCTTAAAAATACAAAATTCTTCAGATTTTTTTCATTTGAAGAGAATGGGAGTGCTGTACTGTAAAATCCACCTAGGTACCAGGCAGAGAATGCCTCTGGCATGTACAAAGCAAGAACTAATACACTCCTACCCGCAGCGGGGACAGTAAAGGTTTTAATCCTAGATAGTCTAAACTCAGCTGAAGACTGCCACAGCTGTTCCTTTCTAGTGTCTCCTGTTGTGATAGTCTTATTTTGTATGAGTAAGTAATAACAGGCACAAAAAAATATAGTCCTCAGTGTTTAAGAGTCTTTTGTGGGATGAGGATAACCAAGTCTCACCTGATCACTGCAGCAAACAGAGCTGCACTTTTCCAGCAGTTGAACCATTCCAGCTGAAGTCCAGTCCCAGGTTCCCAGTAGGAAACAGCAGAGAACTTGAACCCATGTTTCCTGTATCCCAAATCAGTGCTTTATCCACCAGAACATTGGTTATGCTAGAAGTCCCATCCAAAATCCCTTGTGGTTTAAGTTTCGTCAAAAGTGCTAGGTTTCTACAAAAGCTTTTTTTTCAGTGAACTCATGCTTTTGGATGGAAACATTTAGCTGAAAAAAGTCCTGACCAGTCCTATTCACAGTTGTTATGCAATAGTTTTTAAGGGATTTGCAGACCCTTGTGAAAAAATAGAGTCCAGAAAGCAAGCATTTATCACCACTTTGCTAAGCTTAGATTTCCTTTAGTGCTCCTTTAACATTGGCCATACTTGTTCACAAAATGAGATGACCAGGACAGCCTAATAAAATTTCAAAGTGACCTTGAGATTTTAGCACCTGAGGGATGCTATCATTGCTTGCAAGGAAGGAGATAATGGAGAATGCATTCAACCTGGTTTTGTTGAAACTACAGATCTATAGCATCTATCAGATGCACTCACTTTAGTTGTGACCAATTTTCTGTTTACTCCAGCCCCTGAGAAATCAGCAAACCCTACCTCAAGTCACAGTTGCAGATGCAATGGATTTTGGACTCTATTAATAGAGTATTAAAACAAAGCAGTTGTGCTGTCCACAATATTTGAATGGGACACTCCAAGTGTATGACGTTACACTATGAGTCTTTCTGCTGCTCTAAAGAGAAACGTGGACATCAATTTAATTAAGACAGACTGTGACAATGATGTAAATTTGTCACCACTTGTACACAACAGCAGAACATTCCTCAGTACTCATAGAGCTGAGCTCCTTTCACTTCCGCAAGATGCTCACCCTCTGCTCAGCTCAACCTCCACCTTTTCTCTAGCACCAGGGCTCGTCACAAGGACCTTGCACAGTAATAGAACTTGAAAAATGCATCTGGGCAAAACTCTGTTCCTGAGTTTCTTCTGCCTATTTAAGAGGTGGGGGGAAGCACATGGCAGAATTTCTACAGGATCTTTGCAGAAAGCCTCATCTGTGATTCAGGACATGGTTTTTTTCTTACAGAAGCCATTATTGATAAATGAGTAACTGAATGACTGAACTGATAAACTCTTAGATGGTGCTGTGCTGCTGTTAACATTGGCACCATTTTATAGCAAGGGTTCTCTACTATTTACAGTCGCACAGTTCTACATAGAAGACTTTGCTATTCATGCCTGTTTGAGTTATTACCTTCTCTGCTTCAAATAAGTGGCAGTTGTTCGGGTGGTAGTGAAGAATGGAAAAAATTGTCTATTTTTTCTATATAAAATCATGTACAAATTTAAAATGAGGCTTACCAGTGTGATAAACTATTTCTCCAGCAATGTTATAAACCATTAAATTATCATTTAAACAAAGTATTTTTCTCCTTGGTGCTTATTTCCTGAGAACTTGTAGGGAGTGACTGTACCTCCTCCTCTCCAGCTTTGTTTTGTTAAGCAGGACTACTGAAACTACTGCAATCAACTTGCTAGATAATGGTTTCTATTTTCCTACTTCTCCTATTATGCCTTTCCCCGCCTTCCATTTCATTCATATCTAACATTAAAGTTCATCGTCTGTGGAGTACCATGTACGATAGATAGGATTAATACCTCATGTCAACAGAGGTCCAATAGTTTGAGAAAGTAACACATTGACCTCCTGCCTCACATGTGGTTGATGCAAATCATTCTATACAAGCCAGAGCACGCTATGCACTATCAAGTGCAAAGAAAACAGTATCCCTGATAGTCTCTAAACAAAAGTATGTTTAAGTATAAAATCGTAACAGACCTACAAATTCCACGTAAAGACGAGAGGTATTTCCAGCAAAGAACATCTGATTTGAAAAACAGGTTACATAAAAGAGCTGTGGATATAATGAGCAATTTCCAGGGTGAAACAGATCTCTAAGGCCAGTAGAGTTCTACAAACCAATCAATTATGTTCCAGTGTGACAAGAAGAAAGGATTAATTGATACATGCATCTTGGAAGTGCTTTCCTGTTTTGTGGGTGTTTTACCATGGAAATAGGACTTCTCCCTAACTAAATGTCAGACCCCAAAGATTAGATTTAAACTCCCAGCTCAGGTTTTGAGATCTCTGCATGTTTTCTTCGCTGCTTACTCCAAAAAAAATAATTCACAAAAGACAAAAACACTAAAAAACTTTCTTTGGTCTCTTACACACATCCAAATCTACTGGCATCTTTGATTAATGATGTACAGGCAACCACAAACAAGTTAAAACATTCTAATTAGGCTTGCTATTTCATGAGATCTAGATGAGACATACATGCCCTCTGTGTTTCCAGTGCACACCTAAAACAGCCTTGAATGAGATTTAAGGAACTGACAGAAATGATGGAAAATATGGGAATATTCAAGCTGTGAATGTATTTATGCTGAAGATTATGAGACAGTTTCTAACTGTGAAATGGCTTCCTTACATGACTAGAATGCCATCATCTCAGATACTCTATTTCACACTGTTCCATCTTCATTCCTAAAGCAATGACACTTAGCATCATAATATTCTCCCTTTCAGGATCATTCAAACAACAAGCAACTTGCATCAGTTCCACTTTGAGGGAAAAAAAAAAAGAAAAAGAAAAAGAAAAACTGCTGTTACTCAGAAGGTTTACAGAAAGGAGGAGTCCAATATGTTCTGGACATGGACACCATCCAAGAACAATGGTGGCTATGAACTGAAATAAAACTAACAAGCAAGAAGTGAATGCTTAGTTTCCTAAAGGAAAGGCAAAGTGAACAAGCACATTTTAGCAGACTTAAGTCAGATTAAGCAGTAGGACAGGTGAACCAAGGTCAAATCAAGGACCCAGTGCAAAAGATGCCTATATAGAAAGAAAAGTTGATTGGCTAGAAGACTCTCACTCAAGTAAGCAAAAATGTGGAAGAAATATCTATATATATGTAAATATATATAACCCATAGAAAATGGGAAACACCATGAAACACTGTTAGAAGCCATCCAAAACACACAAAAGAAGTATTTCTTACCTATCTGTGATTGGAACTGAAAACGGCACATTCCTCTAAAACTTTTAGTATAAAAACCATTAAGTAGGAATAATCTGAAATAAAACCTGAAAATTTGATTTCTAGTCCTTCACTGCCTACATAAGGGAGTTAAACATACAGATATTTCATTCCTGGTAAAGATTTCCTCTCTATATAGGCTTTGCTGCTGCAGAGAACAGTATGATTTTCACAGGTATATATTAGCATATAAATATTAAATCTAAGTGTTTTGGATCTTGTTCATCTTTTTAGTCCAATTTTTGGATCACATGATCTTATATGGTCATAAAAAACTCATGTTAATGAAAAGGAACCAAACTTTTCTTTAAGAAATAATATCTTCCATATTGGTACCCTAAAGAAACATACAGATCTTGAAGACTAAGAGTGAAAGAAAAAGTTATCTAGTTCATAAGATTTCAGATACCTCATTTGCTTTCTCTCCTGATGTTATGTGCCTAAAAATTATTTACAATGTAAGTATTTCCTCTACTTTTGTAACTACAGTTTGCCAGAAAAAAAATGGAATGGAATAAAAAGAAATTAGTATTGCAATGTTCTGATTATTAGAACATTGCTATAAACTACATATATATCGTTTCTATCATAGAAGGATGTAACTCAGACCAGACTTTACAGATATAGAAAGCCTTACCACGACATTTCCGATAAGGTATTAGGAAAAACAAAAACAAAAACAAAAACAAAAAACACATCATTGCAAATGTGGTCAAACTGACAGACTGTGGAATCTCCATCCTTGAAGATGATCACCACTCACCTGGGTATGGCACTGAGCAATCTGATCTAACTATGAAGTTCAAGCTAACCTCAAAGCTGTTTCTGCTTTGAGTGGAGGCTTAGACCAGATGACCCTAAGAAGTCCCTACTAACCTAATTTATAATGTGAGTCTATTTTCAAGGTCAAGCTTTCCAGGTTAAGGACAGAAGCATCTTACAATTCTCATGAGTACAGACTGCAGTCGTCATTCTACTACAAGGAGTCTTCACTGAGTTCCACCCACTGTTCTTTTGTGAGGCCTGTTTTCAAAGCACATCTTACATTGCACGAACACCTCCCCCTGGCCAGTTATCATCTAGGTTTGCACAGACATCCAATCCCTCCAATTTTTTCTGTAAGCATTCATCATTTCACACACCTTAGAGTCCTCAAGGAGGAAGGACTCAGATGAAATTTTACCTGAAGGGGGAGCTTCTGTCCCATTCAGCCAATTGCATCTGCACCAGAATTGGGAGCAGAATAGATGTCTTCATGTTGTGGTTCTAATAGGTGATATGTAGGTGCAGAAGTCAGATCATGAGTTTGAAACTAGCTGAGGAAGCCAAACGTGAGATAAGAGATTTCTGCATCAAGAGGTAGGAATGATATACATTCATAGGACTTACGCCAATGCTCTTGTCAGCTTTGCTAGAATTTTTATTTTCTTTTCAGTGTTGAATGTCTTATTATGTGTAAAAAACCAGTTTATTATTGACTTTGAAAATGACCAATGAACACAATGTAACAGTTACCTTCCTACAGATAATATATTTTATCATCAGGGTTCTATAAACTCCATTAGTTTCCAAAGATTAGCCTCGTTAGGAAGCAGCTTTAATTTCTAAAGAGAATTATCTGCCAATATGTTAGATTGGGGTGGGAAGGGAGAACAGAACCTCAAGGTACACACTGTCGTCATCATCATAATAATGCAGATATTAACTATTGCTCCAGGGAATGTAAACAAACTTTATTCTAAAGTAAATAGTTTTTTTCTTTTTTTTTTTTTTTTAAACAGTCAATGGGCACACAACTGCTAGCCTACCTCCAGTGTGAGAACCACTGCATGATTACTTCTATTCCAGTGATGCTTCTCTACAGTTGGTGTTCAATTCATGTCCAGTTCTGTGCAGCTCCTAGGCTTCATTCTTCTACGTTGCAGGAGCCTTCCATGCTTTTTAACTCATAACCAGATTAAGGGCTACAGTATAACCCAGTAGACATGACTGAGTTAGATTGCTGTGGTTTAGTCCAGTTAAACCTTCATGATTAGTAGTGCTGAGTGAGAAAACAGCCTTCCAAAATCCAGCCTGTAAGTATTTGGTGTAGAGGGAGTGCCTTGGGCCATTCTTTTTTCTCTGCTTGTTCCGATTTTTACCTGACTGCCCCCCCAATTAGACCAAATATATTTGTAAATACTGAAAAAAATATAGTGAAAGCACCATTCCTAGCATCATCTTTCATGCCACTCCCATCTAACTCACTAGTCATCTTAAACAGCATATGGAAATAAAGCAGCATGAGGTGAAACGAGAAGTACTATGATTTTATCCAACTCCTTCCTAATGAATTAATCTTCAGATATCTCCAATGATTTTATTCTTTTAATCTGCCATAAGCAAAAAAGGTTATACAAATGCAACCAACATGGCCTTTTGTCCTGGTTTCAGCTGAGATAGAGTTAATTTACTTCACAGTAGTTCATACAGGGCTATGTTTTCGATTTATGCTGAAAACAGTGTTGATAATATGAAAGATGTTTTTGTTACTGCTGAGCAGTGCTTACACAGAGCCAGGGGCTTTTCTGCTCCTCACACCACCCCACCATCAAGTAGGTTGAGGGTACACAAGAAGTTGGGAGGGGACACAGCCAGGACAGCTGACCCCAACTGACCAAAGGAATATTCCATACCGTATGACATCATGCTCATCATATAATGGGCAGGAGAAGGAGGACGGAGGAGGAGGGACATTCAGAGCAATGGCGTTTGTCTTCCCAAGTAACCGTTACCCATGATGGAGGTAACGGTTTCCTGGACATAGCCTAACACCTGCCTGCTGATGGGAAGTAGTGAATTGATTCCTTGTTTCGCTTTGCTTGTGTACGCGGCTTTTGCTTTACCTCTTAAACTGTCTTTATCTCAACCCACGAGTTGTTCTCACTTTTACCCTTCCAATTCTCTCCCCCATCCTACCAAGGGGGGGTACTAAGTGAGCAGCTGTGTGGTGCTGTGCTTCTGGTTAGGGCTAAACCATGACACCTTTGCTGCCACAGTTTTCTAGCTGCAGCATGTGGATCATTGACGCTCATTAATTAGCATTTAAGAAAACCAAACAAAATTCTCATTTCAAGAGTCAATATTATGTTTCTCTGTGGAACCTACTCTTTATGAAGTTATTACGGTGTTCTAAAAGAATGCAGAGATTGGCTTTCTGATTGAGGTGCATGTGCATGCATGCACACAAAAAGAGACTGCATTTTCCTTGGCACTCTTGAAGTGTCAGCTCTGGCTTTATTTTTTTATCACTGAGGAATATGCTTCTCTGACTTCTTCTGACCTTTAAAGGAATTTTCCGCTAATGCTAATAGCATACTACTGTGTCTGAAGCACACTAAAGAGAGACTGGCTGCTAGATATGCATAGTACACTCAAGCAAGGAAAGCCTTTTTGACTCTGAACAGTGACAGTCAAACCACTGGAGGCTTGAGGTTAAGTACACCAAACGGTTGATTACCCAAACCTTTACCAAACCGCTTTGGTCTTTTAACACAGGAAGAAGTCTTTCAAGAGCAGATGTGGGAATTTATGTTTCTTTCTTTGTTGTATTTGGTTGGTTTGATTTTATTTTTCCATGGGGAAGTTTCTGGTCCCTCCCACATCTGGTCTGGCTGGAAGAGCTAGCCTTCCATGATGCACATTTTGCACAAAGGGCTATCACTGGAACAAGTAAGTGCAGAGTACATGAAAATGAATGCAAGTGGATTAGCTTTCAGACTTTAACAAAATGGAAAGATCAGAGTCCTGAATGAGTGATTCCAATTAAAAATCTGTGAGAGATTTGACAGTTACTTCAAAAAGTAATCTGATCTAGGTTTAGTTCAAGGACTTGGTAAAGAAGAGAGTCAGTTCTAATTTTATACAGACTGATTCACCTATTTGTAATGGCTGTCCTACGTGCTCTAATAACACAGTACTGTGAATCTTATACCCACACTATTACACAGATGTCAGATTTTTAAGACCCTGAAGAGGTTTGGTTGTTTTTTTTCTGCTGACAAACTGGCAGCTTGACCAAGCATATCTTACTAGCTTCCATTAAGGGGAACATATTGTGGAGATTCCCCAGGGGAAGCAATAGGACGGCAGGCAAGACAGTGTGTCTTATAAGGAAAACTTAAAATAGCAGCCAACTCAGAACAACTCTCAGAGTATACAACAGGAAACACCAGCAAGTGTTAGAACAAAGTAAAGAATTTCAGAATACATTTTCTGTGAACACCCAGAAATAGAATTATTACTGATACTATTTGCTCATACTACTGACAAGGCAGCAGCATAAGAATAATTGAAACATCACCTATTAGAACAGGAGAAAGGACTGTATAGTCCAATGTCTTTCTTTACATTCCTTCATTTCATTTTAGTTTAATTTTAGTTTGGACAAAAATGAAACTTTTACAGAATTAGAAATCAAGGAGTTTTACCCAAAGAACATCTGCAGCAGCACTCACCAAAATCCCCCAAATTCCTTGTTAATGGTTTTTAACATTAGCAAAGAGAAACTTCTTTGAAAGGCATTGAGGACAATCCTGCATGAACATGTTCACTCAGCCAATTATGGTCAAATATTAGTGGTGACTTTTCTGATGTGGGCACTACTGATGATTTATAGAGAGACTATTACTGTAGCAGCAAAACATTTACTAGAAACTGGACTAGGGCCACCAATTCATTTCACACAAGCTATTGAAGCAGTAAAATGTTCTCTTGTCTCACTACTAATTTGAGCCAAAGTTATTCAGTTCCTTTAAATCAATGTTTCTCATTAGCCTGCTTTGGGCTTCAAAAAGGCTGCTTACAATCTTTGTGACTATTTATAAGGCTTTTAAGCACTTAGTTTAGTGTAGTTCATGAAATAAGGGTTAAAGTAATTGAAACGTCCCAGTGAAACATACGCAGGCCTTTTTCTAAAATTTTTGCTGTTGCTATACACTTGAGGCATTTTGAAACAATGAAGGCAGTTTAATAATGCAAATAGTATTGCTGTTATTGCTGGCTTTCATCATTCTTTCTGACTATTTATATGGGGAACTGCAAAGAGAAGCCAGCTACAAGTAGTTTGGTACATAAATGCATATCCTTTGTCCACAGAGGGTCATAATGAAACAGCAGCAACAGAAGAACGTATGTATAAAATATAGTGGAGCCACCTATTATCTTTAACACTGAGGGACTATGTAATGGTCCATCTAGAAGCAAACAACTGAATCTAAGCATGAAATAGGTCCCTAGTTTCCTAATGCAAGATTTTGAAGTGAAACGAATTCTTCTTACAGATGAGGGGGTTCTGGAGTCCACAAGAAAAATCAGAGAGCCCTTACATGCTGCATAACCAGTAGCTCTGCAGCTGATTACAACATTCATCTTGGGTTTGGGAAATCCCAGTATAGATCTTTACTCTGCTAATTTAAGGGTGTGAATCTTAATTTTTTAAAAGAATGGCTTAGCAACTGGATTACAGAATTATCTTCTCCTAAGGTTTTGTGTTGGAGATAACCTCATTATGTATATATGGTTAACTCATTGCAGACTAGGCTTGAATCTCTTTTGCGCACCTCTAGTGGTTGTCCTAACTGTGGATATGGATTCAGTCCCCTTCACTTTTTCCACACTGTATTTAATTACATTCACCAAGAATATCTCTGACAGGTAAAAAGCCAAGAATGATTCTGTAACCTGGTAGTTGGGGCATTTGCTGGGTAGAGGAGCCACAACTTAAGTCGCTGAGCTGTTTGAAGACTTGAATCTAAATCACCCCCATCAAATGAGTGCCCTGGACACTGAGCTCTCAGTGGCTGTTTCAGGTTGTCTGTTTTCCCATCTTAACCATAAATGCCACTCTGAACCTGAAAAGCTTTTCCTGCAGAAACTGGTAGTGTACATTGCTATAAAAAGTACCCATTGTGACACATGCGCTAATCAGAAAATTCCAGTCTGACCTTTATGCAACCTATATGTTGGTAACTCATGTTTCTCCACACTGGATATGAGTTAGAGGACACAATTGCTGGTTGATCTCTGTCTTAAAAGTGAGGCTTCTATCAAAAACTTCTCACCTGCTGCCTTGGTTCCTCCATCTCTGTATAAACGGCTACCAAAAGAATCTAGGTGTCCCAAGTAAAAAGCTGGCATGTGTGAAAAATATGATGGCAAATACGATGATGCCATATTGGGCAAATTCAGCCACCCTCCTTGCACTCATCATTTTAACAAGCATACTCTGAGATTCATGTTCTTAATCTTCTTGCTCCTCATGCACTGAGGAACACACAGACTATGGAACTGCCAAAATGAATAATCTCCTATCCCTCAACTGTTAAATTCTTTCTCCCCTACAGCCAAAACCAGGACAGTAGGACATTCCAAAATTAAAATATGCAAGCAAATCAAGGAATATCATTACCTATGTTATATAATTTGCAATATATATCAATGTTTTTTGACATTTGAAGGTGCTTCCAAAACTGAACTGGTACTTCAAAGGAAATAAACACAACAAATATCCCAGATGACCACATACATAAACCTAATATTTTAAAATATGACCATGCCATATGCATAAGCCTAATATTTTCAAATTTTACCTGGGATGTGACTGAGCAGCAGTAAGTACTAAATGAATTACAAATACATCCTGACAGTACAGTGTCTGTGCATATGAGACAGAACAACCATTGGCTCAGTAAGCGATGACGTACATGCATTTCTCGTTGGATAAGACAGCCAGACTTTAACTCATAACATTTCCCAGCTGTAAGCATTAAATTTACTTAAAAAAATTCTGAGCCCCAGTTTGAAGCACAATGTTTTAGGAAAGTGAGGTAATCAGATAAGAACCCCCAAACCTCTGCTATGCAAAGTTCAGTCACCATCTGAAAGACTATTTGCAGAAGATCTTTTCTCACTCAAACAGCATACTTCATATGACTCAGGTAATACACCCTTAGTTTATGTTTGTCCTATATCAACCAGTCTCTGAGGACAGTCTCCTGAAATGTGTTGTAACTGCACAAAGAGATTTTATTCCTTGGTATAACTGTTAAAGAAAAAAAAAAAAAAAAGAATACTACATAGGTGGGAAGACTACAGGAAAGTAGTAAAATGAGAAAGGCCCAGGGAAGAGGAGCGTATAGGTAGGTTGTTCCCCACCCTCGCCATAGTTAAGTTTGTAACATGACAACCATGTTTTCAAACGTTTATAACCTAGTCCCATTGAAATCTGTGGGGTTACACCAGTTTACATAGTCTGAGGATCTAGCTCCAAGATGGGTGCTTTTTTTTATTATTTTATTGTAAACCATTTGATCTTCACAATCGCTCATCACCATAAGAGTCTCATATGGGCAGAAATGATCTCATCTCACTAGCTTTCCATGAACTGTAATTAAATAACTTATAGTAGGAATCCAGAGGCTCCTGCCTGGTTTTAATTGTGTTTTCATTAAAGCAAGGATTGCTATTGTCCAAGTGAGCTACAAGTTCTGCAGCGTGGCCTGAACTGCCTCTGCAGCACCTATGTGAACTACAAGCTCCAGCATACTCTAGCTGAGCTATTATACTGTAAAGAATTTAAATGCTACCGTTAGCAATGTAGATGGTCAATTTTAAAGCTACTTGATTTAAAAGAAAGCAACATAGTTGTTATTTCCATCTTTCACTTTACTGTTAAGAGAAATAATCATGCTAAGCCACTACTGAGGAAAGCAACCTTATGCAATACATAAATGCAAATACATATTTGCAAATACATACAAAGTCTCATGATATTGTTCATGTAATGCAGGCTTAATACCTTCCTAATAGAGGAGGGGGAAAGAAAAAAAAAAAAAAGTCAATACTTGAACAACATACCTTCCAACTGAAGCCTGGCAAAGAAAGCAAGTAGTTTGCACATAAGGTCTAGGCTATGCAGTTTTAGTTTAACATCTGCTGCAAGAGTAGATTTTCCCTTAAAGCCCCTGCAGTTATTAATATTGAGAAAATAGGATTATTGACTGAACAGCACAGAGATGAAAAACTGTTTGTATCTGCAAGCTGTCTGCTTATTTAGAAAGCATTCAAGACTGTTTCTCTTGATAACACATTTGAAGAACAACTTTGGGAAAATGAACCTTTTGCACTATTTTTGATTTCTCTTCCTCCCTGCAGATGACCTGTGATTTTTTTTCTAAGAGACAGAGCACAAATTCTTGCATCTTCCTACCACATGCATGGGAAGCGTTTCCAAGAGATTAAATTCAAGGATTCCAAATCATAATATTAGAATAATAAAGAATGATTTGGAGGGCTTCCTACCATGGCAAACTTGCCCTGAAGTACATAAAATCAGCTATTGCCATTACATACAGAGGTAAGTGTCTCTCAGGCTGTTTTTATTTCATACCCTAGCTAGAAGAAACTGGAAAACACTTCAAAGGGAAAGTGGATGAAAATACTGGCCCTGACGATGGTTGCTAGGCACGAAGCAATGCAGAGAGGACTACAACAAGCCAAGTTTCAAGCAGATTTAGATATTGTCCTAATGAACATAGAGTGTCAATAAAAACCAAGGGCTGGCTTAAACAATTTTACCTAGAGTATTCAAAAAGGAAAATTATTTCATCTTGGTTTACTCTTCAAAACCAGATACAATACTGGTGTGGGTGAACACTCTGACAGTTACAAACACACAACTCATCATACTTAATTCCCAAATAGAGGAAGCTTAAATAGCATTCAAGATTCCTACTGAGCACAAGCTCAGGGGTTCACTTGCAAAGCATCTGCTGCAGGATGGGAATCCAAATCCTAACCCACCCATCCTCACTTCACTCCTGGAAGCATTTACATCTTTGCAGCTCTTGGCTGTACATCCAAACATCTCGGGACCCTACCCACCTTGTGCTGCCTTGCTGGGGGCGGGGGGCAGAGGCGGATCAGGGCCCACCACCGGCATACATGGCAGTCAGCATGCTCCCTGAGAGGGACACTTACGTTTGGCAAGTTGTACCCTACAAAAAGGCGTTTCCAGGGGAGCTGCAATGCCTTTGAGTTCATCTGGCACAAGTCCAGGGTAAGATGTATCTCTCTGTGCCTACTCTAAAACAGACCAGAGGTAATCAAAGGATCATAAAATAATCTAGGTTGGAAGGGACCTCTGGAGGTCATCTGATCCAACCTCCTACTCAAAGATGGGCTCCGGGTTCAAAGCAAACTTCAGGTCTTTAGACAGTTCTATCCTTTAAATAGATTCAGTTTCAGAGTCTGAACAGTTTGGGAATTTTTTTTTTTTTTTTTTTT
>VXBL01003111.1:486652-509478 GCA_013400195.1 Aramus guarauna
TTTTTTTTTTTTTTGGCAAGTTCAAGCCTTTGATCACAGTTGTTTTTGTGGATGCATGACGTTTCCTCACCCATATCTGCCATTTCTTTTTATGCTTTAGATCTAGAGATTGACTGGAAATAAAGTAATATCCTAAATCATCCCAGATTTTGGAATATAGATCTAAACTTCTCAGTTTTGTCCATCTGTTCAAAATGCTTCTCTGAACATAATTTGATTCTGGTGCTTTCATTTTGCCCCCATATTATGATTATTACTATAGTTACTTTAATAAAAAAGATAGTTAAAAATCAGCAAATCACCATCACCCCAATCCAAAAAACTCCAAAACAATCCTGAGGCAGTCAAGGAGCAGATCAAATTGCAAATACATAAAAAGACATAAACTCTATTCCAAAAATTTTATCTTTGATTGAGGCCATACTAAATTTCTCTATTAAAAAATGCTTTTAAATGAGCAATTTCCTCAATATTTTCAGCAATACAGAAAATACTCTAGGTCATCTGCTACTAGAGCAGAAGCCTCTGTTTATATATTCAGTTACCTTACATCCTATCTTCAGAGCAATTTATTGTTTGTATTTATCTTCCTATCTTTTAATAAATATTATTTTCCAATTGTGTTATAACTTGTGCTCCAATCTACTAATGGTGTTTGGACAGAATTTCCATATCTTTTTAGAAGTTTTTTTAGGCTCTAATGAATTAGTTCTGTGATTTATTGTGTCAAACTTAGTACCTTTATTTTGTTATTCAATTTACTCTTGTAGCAAAATGCATTTAAATGTCCTTCTCTAGGATGATTTTATAGTTTAAGACTTCTCTTCATTTTCCATCTAACTTTCAACCACATTTCAACTATTTTCCTTCATTCCTCGCAATAACAAAACTATGTAAATTGCCATCAAAACACCTCTTCTAATAAATTACAGTTCCCACATTTAATAGATGAATTACTCCTAGCCTTCTGTAGAGAGGGTTAGTCTATGAATTTATGCCATTATAAAATGGTAAAAATTACCACCATTATAAGAAACAGTTATTACCCTACTATCTCCATCTCTTCAATCAGTTCTTTGGTTAAGCTGTGATCCTGGTAATGGGGCAGTTGAGAGTAGCAGAGGGGCAGGCATCCCTTGGGACCTGCATGGATTGGAGTAACTGGAGGACAGGCGCATCGTGCTCACTGCTGCCCCAGGCAGGGAGGAAGAAGAGTTTGATTTCATAGGCAAACCTAGAGACAGCTGAATATGGCAATAACTTGGATTCATCCAGTGTAAATGCCATTGCTGCATCAAGTGATCTGCTCTGCCATTTTGCAAGACTGCGGATAACTGTCCCCAGGGCTCTGGGCAGCAGCCACATTTCACTATCTAGTACACCAGCATAAGTCCCAAGGCAGGTGAGTTTACCTTCCAAACTGAAATGGGTGGCCAAGGGAATGGCACATTATTGCCACCATTTAGTAACTTCTGTGATGCCCTATTTACCTCCATCAGTCCCAGTAAGAAAGTTCCAAGTTGTCCCTCTTCCTTTATGTGCTCCAAAGTCAAATATCTATTATATTGTAAAATACATTTATTTAAAATATGTCCTCATGTGTTATTCAGTCATTTAATATTGGGTTAATTATAATAATTCCTTCATGCTTTCATAATAGATTTGAATCTATTATCATACATGTCTTTTCATTGTCTAGAATCTGTCATGATGTGGTATATATTACCTGTATTCACTGATATTTGGAACCAAAGCCAAGAATTTGTAAAGTGACTGCTTGAAGTTAGCATTCCATGTCTATACTCAGGCATCTAGAGTAGTGGGTTAATTTTCAAAAGTGCTGAGCATACAGCTCCTACTTTAACTTTCAGGATGAAGAATAAAGGCCACTAAAGTTTGCAATTTTTTTTTAAGAAAGTGTATTTTTTCAAAGTTTATTTGACATGTTTTGCTTTTATTTTTTTATGATACAGCTAGAAAATTTGACAAATGAAGCAGAAAATCCTGACTAAATAAATAAAAGCTTTTATATCTATACTGGAATTCATTGTCAAGAAATGAGTGAGTTCAGAACTTTAGCAAGGTTTTAAAAGGAATGCACATGAATAAAATGTCTTTTAGAGCTTACACCAACTGGTACGAGTAAAAGTATTTTCTTTCTCAGATAAGCTTGCACATTATAATGGCTTTTCCTATTCTGCTCTTCTCTTCAGACACCATTACAGTCCTCTACCAAAGGAAGGACAGCAAACAAGGACAGCTTTTGTAATGTAGTAATTGCAATGTTCTCATGATGCACCCTAAAACTCACTACAGCGCTACTCCATGTTAATTTTTGAAATCCCGTGTTCACATTCTGAAGTTCAGAAATCCCTCTTAGATTGCAGCATGTATGGACACAAAAATAGCTATATTCTTCCCTTTTGGTGTTAATACCGATGTTTATCAAGAATACAAATTTTTTAATTCCAGATCAAAGACAAGAATGTTCAGACTATACTGAACTTCAAGCACAACCACAGGATGAGAGCTCCACCACCCCAAGACATAGGAAGTCAGAGAAGAGAGTAATCAAGTTATCCTAAGAACCCATGTAATATCCAACACAGTCAAATTGTGAATCTAGTCTGATAACCTGTATCATGTAGTGGCCAGTTTCTGAAATTTGATAGGAAAGCACATTTCCATCATATCCTTGGATGAGATTAGAAATTTGTTAACATGTGAGAAGCATAGATAAGCAAGGAACTTAGGTGATTCCTGCAGGCAAAACTCTTATGTCAAATTATGTGGCATAATTAAACTGTTATAGTCATTACATTAATGCACTAAAGTCCAGCTACCACATTGGTTTTATCAGTAAACCCTACACTTTAACATCTTTATATTTCACAAATTTCTGTGCAGTTACATGTGAAGAAAAGAAAAATACCTGTCCTGCTAGCAAATATGTTTACCCTTAATACAATTACATACTATAAAGTTTATGGAAAACTAAATGAAGGTAAATCATACTCAAGGTGTTCTTCCTTATCCTGGAATGAACTAGAAGTTGCCCCTAGTCAATCAGTTAATTTTACCTAATGTAGCTGGAAGAGTGTCAGGCCTGTCAAGGAGATAGACATGCTCACACCTCTTCTCTGCCAGCTGCACAGTTCTTCCAAATGATTTGTTGTGCATGAAGAAAAGATGGAAGAGTCTGCCTTAATCCACTACTGTGTCAGAACATAAAGTCTTCAGGACAGTGACTCACTACAATGACTGAAGTTGAATTATTCCATTTTTTTAATTTGATTTGACTCACTCTGTATCTAGCACAAGGCTCTCATTCTCTGTCTTGGTCCTACATCAACATTTTATACCATGTAAATGTGTAATAACAAATCTCCCTCTAAGTTTTAGACTTCAGGAATGGGATGTAGAATTTAAAGTCTATATAAGCCAGGTTGAGGAAGGGAGGAGAAAGCAGAACTTCAAGGGCCGCAAAATAAGGATGTAGCTTATCTTGATGACTTTATTCCAAATTGCTAGTTACAAATCATTTTTTTCTTAACAAGCACTCTTACTATTTTTTAACAAAGTTATCATCACGTATAGTTCATAAGAAACTGTGCTTCATCTGGAATTGTTATCCACCTGTAAAGTATCTGAGGGCAATAAGAGACTACTGTCCTCATGCCTCTTGCTCCTTCTCTTCGCACTTCACTTAGACCACTTTCCTGATTTATTTTTAATTCCAGCACCACAAGATTGGAAACTTTTGGTAAATTAAAAAACATAACCTTTTGGCCACAGTCTCAAACCAACCACTCACAAATTAATTTCAAAATACTGTTGCTATATCCATGATGCTAGGTGCTTAATCAGTTCACGTTGTGACAGTTCTCAAACATTTAAATCACAAAAATTAAGGAGGTTTGGGCACAAGGAGAACCTCAATACAAAATATAAGCAGAAATTTTATAGGAAGTAGACTGGGTAATTACGGTGGGAATATTCTTCCCTTCTAATCCTCAGCGAGCCAGTATGGGGCTAGATACAGAGGTTCTGAACACTTGCCAGCAGTGTAACACAGTGGAGTCTCATGACATTTATTCCAGGGAAAGGGTCAGTAAAGTCTGGGCAAAAATCCCACTGTATGGTGGTATTTTATTTGGTTTAGTTTGTTTTAAATTTACTTCATCCTCTTCTTAAAAGTAAAGGACATTTTTTCTTCCATAGTCCTATCATGTTGTCCTACCCATACACAAACTGAGTAAGTATGTAGAGTACTTCAAGGAAATTCCAAAATGAAAGCATGCCTATCTCTACCAAAAGTCACTTTGAGCTGGTGGTCATGCGTATCATGCCAACCTGTCAGAATGGTTGATAATTGGAATATTAAAACATTACAGAAAGCACACAGGAGAGGAGGGTCCCACAAGCATGTATCAGGAATTACAAAGCCCTAACTAGCTTTATTCACAGTAAGACAGGAAGAAACATCTGCACATGTCACTGGCTAGAACCTCAGGAGCAACAAGCCGAACAATGCGTGGAAGCAATACCATCTGCCAAATCTCAGCCTGCTGCCTTAAATTTAAATGTGACATGCAGTAAAGGTGGCACAAAATTTTTACTGTGGGTTATCAGATATTGCAACTATTAAGGATTCATCTTCTGGTGGAAAAAAAAAAGAAGCAAAGTAATATTAAACACGGCCTGAAGATAACATCAGCACCATTTTTTTTATCTTCACAAAACAAAGAGAATCTGACATGGCCTACAAGCTACTCTATTCAGAATACTATAAGCTCATTGCAATAATGTTGCATATTTTCTATTAAAAAATTTCTTCCCCATATGTTTTGTCTTACATTCATTAGATGCAGGTGAAAACACAGCTATCCCAATTCAGAACTAATTTTATAAAGCACAAAAATATTCCAGTGACATCCTTATATTCTCATCTATTTTGTTTTGAGGCAATGGTATTTTATTGTACTTCTTGACATGTAAGAGCCAAAAGACAACTCTTCTTCCAATTGTACCATTTAAGAAAACGTAGCTTAAAAAAAAAAAAAAATCAATATTACACTAACAAATACAGTGCTAAGCAGTAGTCCTAAACTCCCTCCTCCTGTTTTGGTAACTTTGCACAACCTAAGAAACAGAAAGTGTTATGTAAACTCACGCATTCTTAGATATAGACATGCAAAGCAGTAATTCGCTATGATATATGCCACTTGCTATAATACATGTCTCTTGCTTTGACACAACTCTTGATACTCAGATATCAGCTTGTATTGATACATACGTTCTCTGTTCACATTCAGGAAAAAGAACCTAACACTTTGAGAAAACTGTTTGAGTTACACAGGATTGCTTCTTCCAAGTACTACGCTGAAAGATTTGGGGCAGGGATCATCTTTTATTCTCTGTAATACCTAGCAAAATGGGATCTGGCCTACCACTAAGGCTTCTAGCAGCTTTGATTCTTTAAATAATTTTACTGCAGTCTAATGGCATAGATGGCACAGATCAATCTGTGCACTACACTGTGCTGCTAATGCAAGTGCTATGTGCTACTCAAGTGTTATTTCACTATGTGGCTGCACTCACTTAGAACAGCAAACCTGAGAAGATAGCTTCACCTAAATCTATACCGAAGATATTTTCATAAGGATGCACAAAAGGCTTCTAGAATCGGCTCCAGCCTACTGAAATTCAACCTACTCCTCCAATTCTGAAATCCCTGTCAGAAGCAGACTGCTACTATACTGCTCTCACCTGAACAATGACAACCATAGACTCTCTTCCGCCCTCTCAAACATACGCATAAACATGCTGTCCTAAACAGCAAGTACTGATGTATGTTCACAATTAGTATCTTGCCTACTGTACCACAAACATTCATATCAGTAATGGAAAGGACACAGCACCTCTGAGAGCATCAAGACCACTTAAAACAAACCAACTCACAACTGGTAACAAAAAAAAAAAAAATCAAAAAAAAATCAGTATTTAAACATTATCTTGTTCCTGTTATTTGATATAGTTCCACATTGCTTAAAAAATTCAGATAAATATTAGTAAATGCAGCTTCATTATTTTTTCCAACAAAGTTCTTTCAAGGAACAAACACATAATTTATATTGCTAGTGACTATTTTTCTGCTAATGGAATAATTTAATTTGGAGAAAAGAATAAAAACATTTTCTTCTGCAGTTTTAAATTAGCCTTTTTAAAAGTAGTTATCGGTGTTTATACTCAGAGCCTATACTAAGTATTATTCATATAATTTAGGTCATATATATTTTTACTGGATTCATTTGTGCTGGTTGAATTAGGACTACCAGTTTGAAACTGGAAAGTTTCAACTCAAGGATTTTTATAACCATTTTATAACTCCTTTGTCCTAAGTACTATCAGAGTCTTTTCAAAAGTGCATAATTAGTGTTCTTAGTAGAACCAAACTGCTTTTCGTCAAACCACTATATTAACTATTATTAAAATGACAAAGACATTGTCATGATACATACACTTATGTGGAAAATACTATAACACCTCACAGATGATACTTCTATGGGCTCTGTGACCTTCTCTTGACATTGTTAAAATTATTCGTTTGAAGAAGTAAGTGTCAAACAGGAGCTGATGTCTGTCCTAAATCCAGGTTCCTAAGTCAAATGCTGGAACTGAAAGCAAATGTGGCAAAACAATTAGCATACCAGTCATTTCCTTAGTAGTTGTGACTGGATGATTATTTTTTCATGACAGTTCTATTCTTAGAAAATTTGTGAAAATGGGAATGAAATAGCAAAAAAGGTTCAGGTCAGATTTCTAGGCCATAAAAAAAAAAAACAAAAAAAAACCAGCTTCATCAACATTTTCACATAGGGATTGAACCTAGGTTAAATCCAGGAAGAGTATCTGGTGAACTGAAGAGTCGTTATAGGACCCCCTTGATCCTATGCAATGTGTTCCTATGTTTCTGTCCTGTTTTGAATCTGAGCTTCCCAAAAGTTCACTGATCCAGAAAGTGGTTCATGCTAATCACCCTCCACATCTGCTGATAGAGGGAGAACAATGGCCAATTAGAAATCAAGTTGATCAGCCACAGATTATGTAACATAGCAGTTTTGCTTTGCCCGTCTTTAGAAATTCAGAACTGCGATTGCAAGATTCACTAGACTAACATCTTCAGGAGATCAGTAGCAACCAGTAGTGGTCCATAAGAGAAACCTTACAAATAAAAAATAATTTTAGCAGCAAAATTTAACAGAAGCATGTGTATAGAGAAAAGGATCTTGATTTGGAAATGCATTAATGTCTGGATACTAATGGCATCTTGGTGATATATTAGTGTGCTAAAAAAACCCAAACCACCAAAACAACATTTTCAGCTTCTTTTTATTGGCTTTCAGAATAATTTTGCTGAACTGTCTTCATAGAGAATCTGAGAAATGCCAAAAACAAATGCAAAACCAGCAGGATATTTTCCAATAGAAAGAGTCGGCATCCAGACCTTCAATTCAGACAACACTAGAGACTGACCTAGATGCCACAAAGCCCATCCCAGGCTAGCTCCTGAGCTCAGAGAAATTCACTTTCATTACTGACATAGAGTCAATGTAGTTGCCTCAAAGTTCTTACAAACCCAGTTTTGAATGGTTTACAGTATGATCTCTGTGAAGTCGGTAAACTGGCTAAGCCGCTTTGGAAAAATGTCAGACTGGTGCTGTGCTTCCTCTGCATAGAAAGAGAAAAGACTAAAAGGGAAGCAGACACCTTGTTAAAAATGGGTGGAATACCCCTACATGATTAGAGCTGGCATTTGTTGGTATTATGCACAAGTAGTAAGCATGGCCTATTCCTGTAAGCTGTCTTCTAAGAAAGTTCCCTGGTCAGGAACTTTATTGGAAAGACTGAGAGGATTCTGTTCAGGCAAGGTTTCTGAGGCCTTAGAGAGATCCATTTTTCTGGTATCTGGGACACTTATATCTGGACTTAAACTTGCTAGGGAATTGATGAAAATAGGGACAGTATCTAGACCATGCTGCTAGGTCTGTTTTCCTTGGAGAGACGTTGAAATGTCTTGGGTCCTGCCATCTCCTTTATAGTCCTTGTATGTGAATCTCCACTGAAAACTCCTTGAAATAAAGCTACTGAAGGGCATCATGAATAGAAAAAAAAAGTGTCAAGTCTGATGGTGAGTTGTCAGCTTCTTTGACACTACATAGCCAAGACTCTAATGCAGGATTCATGGTGTCACTTCACAGATTCCCAATTTCTCTTGCTTAACTGCAGTGTGAAAACAAAATTAGATTTAAAAAGATATGTTTTGAATAAAGGGCTATATCACAAATGAACAAACTGACATTGTGATATTATCTGCCTCCCTCCCCCTCAATTTCTAGCTGAGAGTGCCATCTCAGCTTAATACCACTCTTCCAACTCTCTGTACCACCCCGAGGTGAAGAATTTTTGCTGAATATCCTTTCACAATTACTCCACTCCCAAAATGAAAGCTTCTTTATAAAACAGGAAGACCACTTTCACCTTCAGTGCTTTGGACAATCCATGACAGCATCCTGAAAGATTCAGGAAAGCACAGAATTTAGTTTTGCTGTTAGCAGTGCCACCTTAAATATATTTGGACAGTGTTATCTCATGGCAGGAATCACTGGTGCTTTGAGTTTACAAGCCACAGCTTTGATGACCAGCCTAATTAAGAAACCAATAAGAGGGAATTAAAGTGATGTTCTTGGGAAGAGTTCTCCCACGTGAAGGAACGCTAAAGAAGAAAATTCCCAATGAGTAGTTTTACCAGTCACATTCAGATTCCATTTCCCAAATTCATCGGGATCTCAGCCTACAATATGTATGAAGTCAAAACTTATTACCAACAAAATAAGCAATCTGAGGCAAAAGTGCATTTTCAGATGTCTACCTGAGTTTGGAGGTTCCTATGTTACTGCCTCAGGATGAGCTTCTCAGCTGACAACCTTGAACCTTCCTCTTTCCTCAGATTTAATTACAATAATAAGCCACAAATCTTCAGCTTCACTTGCAATTATGTTCTGTTAAACCATATTAACTAAAAGGCAAAGAACTAGTGACCTTAAGAGACAGTTTCAGCATTATGAGCCTCAGGAATTCAAAATACGTTGGTTCCTTTTCTTTCCTTCCTCTCCACGCCAGCAGAAGGTTGGCCACAAAACCATAAACCAAAAAATTTTGCACTCTTTCTGGATTTTGAATCCCAAAGTTCTAGTTTTCAGGCTTCCTCATCCCCCCCAAAAAGGCTCAGTATTGTGCCTCCAAAAGTGACCATAATCAAAAGCCAAAGGAAGATCAAAAACAGAACAGGCATGTACCTCTCCTGTGTACTCTCCCAGCCTTCAATTATTTTCAGCTCAGGGGATTTCCTCAGCCTGATGCAGTTTATCTATTTGTTAATGCTCAATGGACCTCTCTTCCACATTCTTGTTCCATTCTCCCCTAACGTAAACTTTCTGCATTCTTATACAACAGGCATACTTCAGACTAAACTTCTTGATTGTTCATGAAGTAATGTCAGAAGGGAATGGTACAAAGCATGAGTCATTTCTCTCTCCTGACTCAACTTTTGTCCAGGAATGCTATTTTTCAGTGAGGCTATAGGGAATAGGTGGAAACTACTGCTCCTTGCGCAAGTCAATCAGTTCCCAAGTGCAAAAATTCATTTTAATAAGCTAGCAAAACAAAAAGCTTTACTGAAAGTCATAAAAGGCTTCTACTTGTTGGTCATTTTCCATCTTTAAAGTATATAGACTTCTCTATGATTCACTGAAAGCAGACTGGAAAATGAACTTTTGCTCACTGAAACAAAACATCACTGAGTAGTAAGAAAAATTCTACCAAGAACTCACTCTATTTATCAGCAGTCCAGTCTATTTAACACAGCTTCTAGCTTCTGTTGTCACAGGATTATGCGTATTTCAGCATGAAAAAAAATAATTTAAGGTGAGAAAGAGTCATCACCACCATCATATCCAATTCATCTTTAGCACAGACTATATAATTTCAAATGTAGTTAGGAGTCTACTTTTTTTTTCTCCAGAAAAAATGGTGAGGTAATAAGATTATTTTAATTTTTCAGTAAATAACATTCCTGTGAGAATAAAGTGCTTTTGCTTTCCTCTTCCTTCCCTTCTCCCTGTTCTAGCACTCGGTGATGGAAGTAAAGACAAGTATAAATCACTATATGCCATCAAGGCAAAATTGTCCCTGAGAGTGTGGCATCATGCCCAGGATTTTACTCACTCCATGACAAGTGGTTTTCTCTTCAGCTAGGATTTATCCAGCCTTATCAATAAATACCTCGAGCATGGTCATTTGATGGACATGATGAGATTAGATTCCAAAACATTTAGGGCTGTATACAGTATTTCAGTATTATAAAGAAAATGGCAAATATCCTGAAGCAGGACCTATTTCTTTTTGACATTAGACAGCTGAACAAATTGTTGTACAATCCTTGTTGGCCAGGCATAACATGAGGGCTTTTTAAAATGCATTTGGTGCTTTTTTTCTGTACATTATTCTATGAGCCATTTTCCCCTCAGTGGTTGCTTTACAATCACCACCACTTTTCTCACTTACATATGATGAGGAAGAATATGTTCTCATCTGTGTCCTAGGAAGCAAGATCTGGATTTGTTTACAAGCTTTCAGCTCTTGATTTTCTGATTCAGACCAGGGGATCTAAAATAACAGGTTTTAATATGGCAAGTAAATACAACAGACTCAAAGCCCACAATCAGTCTCTCTGGCTCTCTAGTCCAATTAAAACATATTTACTGATAGCAGAACAGAATAACTACATAATTACTTTTATACGATGTGGGGCTCCAGCAGGTAAGATGGAGAGAAGATGCAGAGACATGACAGGAGTAGTCAAACAGCAGAAGAAACACAACATTTTGTTTGCAAGCTGTTTGAGTGAGACTCACCAACTAAGATCAGTCTGAATGCTTCTGATTTTGCTAAAGAAGTGCAAGCTTAAGAGTATTTATTAGAGAACTGGTAACTATTGAACAACATGTTTCAGCATAGCCAAAACCAAAGGCATATATCTGGGATCAAGGAACGTAGGCCAAACTTATCAAACTGTCATTACGTATTGGAAAGCAACAGTTCTTCAAGGTGGCTTCCAGACCCTGTTCAAGGTCAACCGAACACAAGCATCAGGGCAAAGCTTTTGGCTAATAAAATTCTAGAATGCCCAAGGAGAAAAACTGAACCAGAGAAGAGTTATTAACTTTCTATGTTGTGTTAGTTAAAGCATTATTGAAAACTTTATATAACTCCAATGTCTGTCCTTTAAAGGTGACACTCATGATGAGCATTTCAGGAGAAGATAAAAAAACACATAAGAATTATCATCAGGAAGTAGTAAAACCATAGAAAAAGTTATGGTCCTTATAATAGGGACAATTAAGCCATGACTTAAGCTTAATCTGTTGAAATTTACATGGAGTTAAGACAGACATTTACATTCGTGATGTAAATTTGTATATTAGTAGTAGAATGTACAGAGGAATGAAAAAAACGTCCCTTTTTTCAAGTTACGTTACTCTTAAGCAGCTTTAAATAAGACTTGAGATTGTCCTTACAAATATGCTATACATATCTTCTCTTTTCTTGGTAGAGAAATTACTACATTCATTTATATGACCAATGGAAAGCAAGACTAGCTGTTTGAATTCACCACCTCTCACTTTACAACATAGCCTGATCTATGGAGTTTGCCTCCAAATTTGAGTTTGTGCTCATTTTTGAGTCCTGCTATGGTCTAGTTCGTTTGGTCTCTCCCTAGTCCCACAGGGTCAGACATACTTTCAAGAGGTCATAGGCCACTTTTTTTTTTTTTTTTTAAACAGTTCCACAAAAAAGGAATCATTTTCAGCTCCCTATGGATTTTCATGCTTTCAAAAGGTCAAAGGCTCTGCTGAGCCCAGTTTGCCTTCTGGGCTGGAACAGTAAAGGCACATCACTTTCTGTAGCCAGAGGCACGCAGAGCAATGTGGTTATCATGCATTCAGCTGCGTTCAGCCCTCTGTCCGTGTGTGCAGATACATCGATTACAGGCAGTTTTCAACACTCTCCTGCTCAAAGCTTCAAAGTCGTCCATGGGAGAACAGTGAAAGGCCTACCTGCTCTGCTACTATTTCAAAAGCAGAACAGCCTCCTTTCCTGCACAGACTGTCAAATGGACCTGCTACCCGTCCCAGTGAGACAGGAGGGAAGGTGCAAGGAAGAGGAAGAGGCACCCCTCCTACACACGCAGCTGCTGCTGTGTCTGCATGAGGAGACAAGGGAGAAGCCTCCAGACTGGCGCCTCTTACCCTGAACGTCTGTGTCAGTATGAGTGTGTATTTCTGTTAAAGACGGGGAATGACAGGGACAAGGCCTACCTCTGACAATTACACAGTCTATCGGTGGCGGGAGTTGCTATGAGTACCGCCCAGAAACACCCATAGCCCTGGCCCCCAAGAGTATCTCAGAAGTGAGCTTAGCAAAGGTGAACCACGCTCTTCATAAGTTCTGCTTCGATTAGTTCAACGGAGGCTTTTTAAAAAAGCCAAGACATACTGAAGAACCAGTGATTCAAAAATCCCTCATTGGAGATTATTATTCTTTTAAGACAAGAAAAAAATCATCATCCAATGAAACCTTTGTATTTTACTGAAGGGCAGCAGCAGGCACACCGGCTAGGCCATGTTAGTTCAGGTCAGGATGGTGGAGGGGGGGAATGAACCACAAAAAACACTGTTTTAAACGCAGTCTTTTGGTTTCATACCAGAGTTCAACAATGTTACCTGCCTACCACGGAAAAGGACTTGAGTAACCAAGACAAGCAGAGCAGAGAAGCACATGAGCAGCAGTGTGAATACAAGCTGTGATCTCTCTTCCTCTGAAAGAGGGATCAATATCTCTGTGGTATCCTTTTTCAATACAGTATTGAAATGTGAAAGCAAAGGTAAACATTTCCAAGATGAGCTGTCACCCAGGACTGAATTTATTTCAAGAGCTATTTATCAGAAATATTCCCATAGTTGTATCAGCACTTACTTCTCTCCAATACTGCATTGCATTTTCCCCATATTAGCTCTGGCTCTTTAAACCTTTAAAACACTATGTCCCTCATACAGCCACATCCTCTGTAAGGTGACTGCCCAAAACTTAGCAGAATTAGACCTTCTCAGAGTTACAAATACATTTCAGCATATATTTTTTCCTCCTCTTTTTCTTTCACTCCGTAAGATTTCAGTACAGAAAGATCATCTGAAAGACTCAGACACATTCTCATATTTCATAGCCTCCAAAAAGCTAAAAAATTCAACTTTGCTTCATCTGCTTCTTTCTTTTTCCCCTACAGACTGTCAAATACTTGCATGCAACAGCCTGATGCTTCAAAAGGAAAACAAAGCACCGACAGTGCTGGTTTTATCATAGGGACAATGAAAATTGGAGACAAAATAGATTTGGAAGTTAATATTTATATACGATACAAAAAAAAAAGAGACTGAAACTGGAGTGTAATTTAAGTGTGTTGTAAAATGCGTGAAACGTTTAATTTCAGTAAGTAAAAGGTAATGCTGGAGTTCGAACTGCTATAAACAAGAATGTATCTATGTCAGGATGAAAGCATCACACCCCTGAGATGGATAAAAGTTATATAATTGTCAAATGAGAAGTAGGATACAGTGAAAATATTAAAGAAGATAAGAGCTATAAAAAAAGTCAGTGACTGGCTTCACAGCTAAAACGTGATTCAGGTTGAATAAGGGAAGAGTAAATCATGGTTAACGACTTATAAATCTCTTAAACCAAACAACTTGTATCCTAATTTTTATCAGTTTCTTGCTGGCAGAAATCAATGCAACATCAGGTGTACACCACAGCTGCACACTCAGCCTGGATATCTACACGCAGATGCCAACTTTTACCTACTGTTCTCCCTACTTTGATGTACAGCACTGGATTTTATAGAAAACTCCAGATGAAAATAGAGTACCATTCTGTTACTATAGTTGCGCAAGTATTTGCACAAGCAAATTCTTAGCTTCTTGGACGCAGGAAGCACCTGAGGCTTATAATAGAAGTGGGAAGCTAGAAATCCTCTATTTCCTTCCCTTTGTTGCAAGGATGACAGTGGCTTTAAAGAGCAGAGGCAGCAGATTTCCTTGTTCTGCAGAAAAACAGTCCTCAACAGTTAAATGTCCCAATATCTGTCACTACAGTGGTACAAATCTTATGTGTGTTTGAGATCTTAGTTTGTCATTGTTATGATATAGTGTTAACCACTAAAGGAGGTGAGTAGGAGCTGTTCATTCTCTTCGATGTTATGTCATCTTGCAGTCTTTCATCTCAGCCAACTACTCCTGAAGGGCATTGATGTGCCTTTTGTTCAGATTCAAACATTATCTTGGTGACCATAATGAGAAGCTTTCTATTTGTTTGTTTTTAAATACAAGTTTAGATTGTGAAACAATTATGCAACTAGATCTTTAAAAATCTTTTGTGACCACATGTTTGACTGCATAATCTCATTTAAACAGGGATTCTTGTTTTAAAGTGACTAACAATAAGGCCACACAAGGATAACAGCAATGTAAGTGGTTTTCAATGGATAAAAATTAAAAAAAAAAAAAAACAAAAACCATGCAAGTTCCGCTTTTCTGTGATGTTTTATATTTGAGGGTATGTAATAGAACTAAAACATTTTAAAGTGTCCACATAAAAAGCATTCATCGTGCTTCAGATCAAAGAGTCACAGTAAGAGATTAAGTACATTTATTGCTAACTAGAATAACATTTCAACATACCAGATGAAGATACTCATATGCAAAAGATGATTGCTTCAGTTTCTAATATAAGCTACCTCAATATGAATTTTACAAGCAACAGACAATAGCAAGCCAGCAGAAGAGGAAGATGTCCAAAACCCCAAACTCTCCATCAGTGCAGGTTTATCAAGTCAGGCTGAAAAACAGTTGCACGCTTGCCAATACAGCTGGCTGGGGAACCACATACATGGCGCGTCTGGAAAGCTTATACTATGGGAGTTGGGCATCTTGCTCCTGCCATTGCCAAATCTAGTGCAAGGGTCTAAAGGTGTTGACAGTGCTGTTAGAGAGACTGTAGAGAAACTGTACTACCAGCAACCACAGGAGGGTAACAGTTTTCAAAGAGCAGGTATGTTCCTTTGGCCAGGTGTTCTGCATTAGAGCCTAAGGTCTGCATGGATAAGCTCACTATGAGCATCAAGACATCAGTTTACATCATGCATGTATAACACTTTATAGGTACATCATTAAAGTGGCTCAAGTGAGCAAAATATGCATTCCTTAGTGTCCCACAGACCATCATGGATTATTAAGATTATAGCAAAAGGCTAGGAAAACACCACAGTTCAAGGATTGTCCAGTTCCCTTGCCTAGGCTTAGGGGAAACAGAACTTGCTAAGGATGTCTTAAGGAGATAACCTGCTGTGCCAGCTTCCCAGCATCTGCCAGAAATGCAAGATACTGAAGAAATGCTAATGAATTCCTGCTTACTGGAAGTCTTCCCCTAGTTGGTGAACTTCCAACATCGTATTCTTTGTAGAGAAATATCATTGATAAGTCTAGGCTATTCATGGTTACTGTACAAGAAAAGAGATTTTGTTTCATGAGGTTGTAGACAAACTCATTTATAAATTGCCCAGCATTTCTCAAAAGCGAAATTCAAGGATGGTCTTAGCTTGCTTTGAAGTACAGTCTGTCTGTCATTCAGCCAGGAGGTCTGAAGAGCTGCTATGACATATGGCCCCTCATGTTTTAGGGGTTGGAAAACATGGGAAAAAATAGGAATTGTCCCCAAGAGGAATAGCCAGTCAAAACTTTGACAAACATACAAAACATATTCTTTCCTTCTGGCAATTCTGCCCCTTGGCAAGCAGCACATCTATTCTTTTTATTTCTAAGGGAATTATGAAAAGTCACTGTTTTTTTCTAGTTTGCACCAGTACAAGGAGTGTTGCCTTTAGAGTCAATGATTTTGTAGATGTCAGCAAAGCCCAATGTTCCAACAATTGTTTGTCAATAGCATGCACTAAATTAGAGGATGGATTTGGGTGACTTAGTCAAGTAAACTCCAGTGAAGTCAATGGGAAGGTTGTCTAACTAAAAAACAAAGAATGTGGTATAGTACCAACTATACATAAAGAAATCTAAAGATTATGTGTAAAAACACCTATTGAATTTCTGGATAAGAAATGTTTATTTCCTAACATCATTAAAAGGATTCTGATGAATTCATGAACAGAAGTCTAAGAGTCCGCAGACTTACAGAAGGATAAGGGTACTTGTACCAAAAAGACAATACAAAAAGGACCTGCCATTTTGGAGATTTCCACTGCTTTTAAAAAGTCTGTGTTACTTCCACAGGGATAGGAATTAGACTATTTCTTATTTAGCCTACTTCCATATTCTTCCTATCTTTCCTGAACAGGAGAAAACAAACTAACAAAAATAACAACAAACACCCCCCCACAAAACCACAAACCCAAACAAAACACAGACCCAAGCATCATACAGTGAACTTGGTTTGATAAACAAAAAATAATTATCACCTGAAAAAAATTATCTAACACACAGTTGATAAGTCAGAGATTTAGAAAGCTTACACATAAAGAAAGGGAAAATGGTAATCAGAACTGTCTAAAGAAATGTGATAAATGGCTTAATGTTTGGACTAAACCAATAAACTTGCCGTCAATTAGAACCGAAATACATAGTTAAAATTTCAAAATCACTTACACAGAAACATACAACCTGCAAATTTCAAGTTACTGTTTCCATGGACTTGGACTCGTTTGTGTAACTATTTTTTTTTTTTTCCCACAGCTTACACTTACAGTACTACTTACACAACTTATACTTACAGTCCTAGTGTAAGTGAATGTTCTACCAATATTATAGCTGTTTGTACAAAGGTCCTTTCTCTGCAGCTTCTCCAGACCAGGATAACCCTTCCTGAATAGTTTAATTTTGCCTCAAAATCACGTATTTCATTTTCAAATCCTCTCTGGAACCTACTTTTCCCCCCCCTTGTCTGTATCTCTTAATCCTCTTCTCTTTACTACATTATACACTGCATAATGTAAATGTACTCCATATAGTTACAGAATTATATGTAATTCATTATTTAATTCTGAAAGCCTATTATGCCACATTTCAATATCTCACTGATTCAGTGAGGCACCATGTTACATTTTAATATGGAAGATATTAATGGAGGTGTATCTCTAGTGCTACTTCTGTTAAAGCTACCCAACACTTTCCATTCTTAAGATATTGATCCAGTTGTTTTAATTGTGATTTTACCAGTTAATACTACAATTTTCCAGGCTGGTTTCTATCTCACACTAAATATCTGTGCACTATTTCAGACCAAACAGTTAACAATATCCATTGATTTATCCCAGTTAAGACAAAAATAATAATCTCAACAACTATTTCCTTTAGTGATCATATTCTGTACAACAAGGCCATATGAACTGTGAAATTAATGGCTTTTGTGTCAGGGCTGCATCTTTTGCCTTGCCTACCCACTTAAGTTTGGCCAGATTGGCTTCTAAAAACCTCCATCTGCACAGGCTCCACAGGGACTTGCTAAGACTTAACGCCCAAACTATCATTATAAATACTAGTCAGCTTCTGCAGACCAGAATGTATGTGTCACATCCAGAGAGCTGAGCAAGGGCTACAAAGGCTTTCAAGAACCCATGTAATAACTGTTCTCAACTGAGCTGGATCAAGCTAGAATAAAGAAACTGAACTTGGTGTTGGGGTTGCTCTCAGAATTTCTACTGCTGGCATCCAGACACCATTGGGAAGGACACGAGTGATTTCAAAAGTAAAAGAGCTAAGGCCAAATCAGGGACAGACTCAGACTGGGAGACCAATGTATTGAGAATGGAGTTGGAAAATGAGAAAGAAAAAGCTGGAAGGAACATTGGTGTTGTTTGGTTACAGAGACCTGGCTGAGGAGCAAAAAGAAATTTAAGGTTAGAATTAACAAGAGAAGTAGTCAGGGAGCCAAAGCTGAGTGAGTATAGTACTGAGATCAAGTGAGAAAACAGGTAACACATGAAAGGGAGGGGAGACTGCAGTTAAGAGTCTCCCTCAAATTAATTCACCACACATGAGCAAATTGTGACAACACAGTCCTATGCGTTTTTCTGTGGAAATTAAATTCTGTCCTCCACCAGTGCAAAGAATTGAGGCCTCCATCCTACTTTTTTACCCTTCTTGTTCAGTTAATGATCACTGACTTGGAACTGATTGCTACAGCTTCTATTCTTTCCTTGACAGTCTTTTCTACAGCATTCCTTGTAATGGTCTGCATGATGTAAGGCACTGACTGATTGCCTTCACCATGAAAGCAGTAATCAACCCACTTTACAGATGGAAGAACCCAGACAGCAATTTGCCCAAGGCCACACAGTTTGCCAACAGCAGACAAGCTTGAATGTCTTCCCCTCAAACCCAAAGCTTATACTTTCATGCTGTGCTTCACTGCTGCTAGAGACGCTGAGCATCAGCCTCTCCCTGCCAGAGGCAGGGCTTCTGAAGACTTTGGGAAAATGTTGAGCCTGAGTTCCATCACATTCAACTTCCTTAGCATCACACAGGTCAGTGATTCCCAGTCTTTCTGGAGGAAGTCCTCAAGGGGTTTTTGGAACAATCTGCTTTCTTCTCATCCTGACTCCAGTTCTTTTCCAACCTCCTCAGGTCCTTTCTTCCAGCTTCTGTCACTTACTCCTCACTTTTCAAATTCTCTAACTTCCCCCAGCTGTAGCAGTGCTGGCATGAGGCCCAAGCTAATAAACCTATCAGAGCTTATTAGTTTGGTATCCACTCTATCCCGCCCTGCACCTCACCCCTAATGTAAGCATATCTCATTACTGTATTCACTTACTGGTTGGCAACAGTCACACAGAAGGATGATAGCAATGACACAAGAGAACCAAAAGCTTTTGTACAGTCCTTATCTAGAAAAGCCATCCTTTCTTTTCCTGACCCACTCACCCCTCCTTTGCTCTCTAACACTTTCTGACTTTGCACAAGAAAAATTGAGAGACTGCTCAATATGCTGACTCCAGAATTCTCAGATATAAAAAATGCTGAAGTTTGTTATGCCAGTATCTAGAAATGTAATATATATATATATATAGACACATCTACACCTATTGTGTCAGTCTGGTGCAAATGCAAAATGATTAAAACCACCTTCTTTTTTGTATAGGAATCACCTGCTCAACTGGATATTACCATAATCACCAGTTAATAAAGCAGCTATACCTTTCTGAAAGGCAAGCCCCCTTTCCATAGGCAGGCATTCCCACAAACACCGTCTGGCACAAGCGCTGACAGCAAGCAGAAATCCCATCTTCCCTTTCACAGGGTCCTATTTCAGGTGTAACAAATTAGTCTGAAGGCAACATCCCCATTATAAGCTCACATATAAACACAAGAGATCTTTTTTTAAATTTAACTAGTGTACAACAGGATTTCCTTCTTGTAATAAGGACAAGGGAGGGAAAGCAGAGCTATCAAAACAACACAAGGAATCTTCTCCTGCTATTTATCCAAAGCATAAACAACCGACTGAGTCGCCTTTCACGGAACGTGTTGTAAACCTTGGTCTTAACCTCATTATGTTATCGCCATGCTGTGACACTGACCAGGCCTGCGCCATTTGCAATTGCCAGTAAAGTGACAGAAGCATTTTCCTCTCAGCTTCCTATCTTAGGCAGTATATACTTTTATTCCTTAATGTACATTATCTGTGTTCTAATGCATAATTACAGGGATAACAAGCAAAAAGCCTCCATATCAGTTACAGCCTCTCATGCAGGCTAACTTTAATTCCCCTCAAACTAGCTCCAATTTTCCTGACTGCATCAAGAGAATACAAAACTGTTCTTTGCACAGGGTCACGCATGAGCTTTCTTTACTTGTAAATTTAAGCAAAGTCTCAGCAGAGTTCATTAATAGCAAAAATTTTGCACCCAATACAACTCGCCTCCATTTCTGTGACTTAATAGTTTTCCAGTGAACACACTGCAGAAGTAAATCATAAAAACTGCTGAAGCCAGTTTCGAGCATTTGTTATTACTACATGATACTGTTCTGGCATTTTTCTTAAAGCCAGTGAGAAAGACACTGCAATGAGCATAAAAATACAAAATCTGGGGTTTACTATAAATGTGCATTTGAAAAATGAAAGTGCTTCACAGTCCAAGTTACCATCCCTTGACTTGATAAAAATGGCTTAAGGATTTATAGGAATTATTATTATAGGAAGCCAGACTGCAGAAAAACAGTCAGAACATCTGTGTGGTATTTGGCCTAACCTTATAATACATAACATCTAATCACAATTCCTCACTAACACAAAAGGGAAGGAATTAGACTCTTCTGTATTTAGTTCCAATGCTCATACTAATTACTGTGTCATCATATCAAATAGGTCTTGCACCTAAAGACAAGGCTTATTAAAATGGAGATATGACTATAGGTTACTGGTTTTGTACAGGCAAATGAAGCATGTGTCTCTTCAAAACTTCCATGGAAGGCATACAGCAATAAATATGCTCTATTTGACCAGTGGCTGATCACATCTGTGAAATTCATACAGAGCAATTATTTATCAAAACATTATTTAGCAATCATTTTTCTGCTTTAACAGAGAGAAGGAAAGAAGCCACTCACACAATTCAGAATTCCTTTCTCTTCTCTCACCACCCTCTACTCCATTAGCTTGTTAAAAACAACTGATTGAATTTTACCTCAGCTCCCAAAGAAAACATTGTTTGAGAAGTTATGATGAAACTTTAGAGAAGGAATACTTGGACCCTAAGGGAAAAGTGGCAGCTTATTGGAAAACTACTGTTGTGTCACTTTCAGACCTTGTAGAACAGTTACTATACATCATGTGTTTTCTGTAGATGGTTTCTTCATGTTTCAGGAAGTTAGGGATGGCTCAGAAAACCAGGCATGTGGGAGTTTCTGTGGTAGATTTACCCCTAAAAAAACCTGAACTGCAACATGGAAATTAATCAAGAGTTCTTACACAAGTGAAAATTTCTTCTGGGCAGCTAAGAAGATTCCATATACATTTGGTCACACTCACACTTCTGCACAGTACACACATCTGTGCATGCTGTTAACCTACACGCACACATTGCAGACATACACTCCTGTTTCAGATTATAGCCTCTGGAGCTCTAGACTTCATGGCTACAAAATAAATCTGATTGCGAAAATATATGCTCACAGGTAGAAAAAAAAGATAAAAATAAAAAATCAAGTGAGTATATGAGCTTTTACAGGAACATATTATTAACTCCAGCTTCTTTCTAGTTCCTCCTGTGTACAGCTTGGCTCTTTGAGAGTAAGGTCCCACTCTTCTGCAGTTCCTGCCATCTAGAGTAGCTTTCCTTTAACTCTGAGTTTCCTCTATTCTTTCACCCCATTCCAAAACACACTTAACACATTTTTTCACCCTTATCTCACCTATTCGCCTCCACTTCCTCTCCCTATGGCTCAGTACTTTACTCACTGATCACAACATACAACTCTTCATAATTCTGTAAAAAGTTTTGGAACGCAGCACATGACATGTACTCAAAAAGTTTGTTTCCCAACAGCAGCATATACATGGCAAGATATATATGTATAACACCTTGAGAAAACAAAACAAAGCAAAACCCTACACAAACACACACCCCCAACAACAACAACAAAACTCCAACAAAAACAAACAACCCCCCCCACCAAAACACACAAAACCCAACAACCACAATCAGGGACTAACAGGAGACCACAGGACCAAAGGCTACTGAGCAGTCGGAGCTCCAGAGTTTCATCTATAGCGTAGAAGAGAGTCTTAATTCCACTAGTATCCCATGAGGGGCTTGCACTAAGTATCCCATTTTCTGTTTTTAATTACTTTTTTCATTAAGACCCAATGAACAAAGTAGTCAAGCAGATTCCCATTTTACTTTCTTCTCCCCTTACTTCCGTGAAACAGCTATTTAGATAAATTAATAATGCCTCCTCATCCTCAAGGCTATAACATTTCTGAACTTTCCTGAGATGATAACACTTGCTTGGCTGGGGTTTTTTTAAATCCTACTCACAAATAACATGAGCGTTTTGAAAGATTGACCACGTGATGCAAAAGATGTCTTGGAAAACAGATGCAGAATAGCAACTCAGCTGCCAAGGTGCATATGTTTTCTGACAGTAGAACAGTTTCAGTATACCCCATTCAATTATGAATATACTCCCAAACTAGTATTAGCCAGCAGCCTCCTCATTGAAATAAGGCAAATACCCACCCCCAATTAAAGAGAAGACAAATTGAGTCCTCTCATTTTCAACTCTATTTCGTTTTCCTCTTTCAACCTTGCAAGTCAGAACGTACAATAAAAAATATACTGTCTTTTGTAGCCAAAGGATCAATTGAATCTGCTTTTTTTAAATAAAAATAAAAAACTCATTTTTGAAAGGTGCCATACGGAAGTGTTTTAAACATACACACCACAATTCATCATTGTTAAACACTAAGTCAACCTAACAAAGAGACAACAGCAAAAGAGAAACAAGACCAACTCACCTATTGTGTAAATATAGAGAATAGTTAAAAATTAACAATCACTTATCTCCTCCTGCTCCTATTTTTAAACTCCTTAAAGGAGTTTAGTGGAAAAGCACTACAATTTTTTTTATTTTTTTTTGGGGGCG